>VZRR01000596.1:186908-423309 GCA_013398015.1 Oreocharis arfaki
GGGCAGGGCCCAGTGGCGCGGGGCGGTCCCGCCCCGGCGCTTTCGCATCACGAAGAGTTTTTTCCTCTTTTCTGTCGCAAACCCGGCCTCTGCCAGTGTGAAGGCACTCCCGCGGGTCCTGGTGCTACATGGCCGTGTAAAAGTCCCTCTCCAGCTCTCTCGGAGCCCCTTAGGTACTGGAAGGTGCCCTAAGGTCTCCCTGGAGCCTTCTCTTCTCCAGGCTGAACAGAATTTGGAGGACAATTTCACAATCTCTGGGCAACTCTGGGACATTTAAATGTCTCAGACAGTTAAATCTCCGGGCCTTTAGGGACAGCTCTACAAAAAGTTGTCATAATCCAGTATTCACTGAGAAATGTTTCAAGTACAAATTGCAAAAAACCCAAACAAACTATGTATATACCTTCTCGGAGACAAAATATTGGGTACTAGAAATCTTCAGCCAAGCTAGAAAAGGCATAAAGAGAATCAAGGTGGATTTAAGTGAAACAAATTGTGGTCAGACAGGAGAGAACTGGGCTTTCTGTCGTTTGAGGGTTTCTGTTTGTTCATTTGTTTAAGTGAAAGTAATTAGCTGTTGGGACAAATGATCCTGAGAAACAGGGGATTTTTCATTTTTAAATAAAGTCCGTATGACTCTTTGGGAGATAGATGCTAATCTAACTCAAGTCGATGAGTTTGACTCTAACAAGACTTATGAAATTCTATAGCAGATCAGGACAGTTTACACGATGACTCCATGTCAAGGTAGATTATCTGGTGACACTTTTTTGAACTGAAAATCCCCAGAGCTCCTCCCTCAGGGTTATATTGCAAGTGAAATGCTAATTAAAAAAAAAATCAATCTTATATTAAGCTTTAGCTTTTGCAGAAAGATGAAATTAAGTACATGGTCTAAATCTTCCACCACCTGCTAGCAGGACTGGTAATTTATACCAACTAAGAAGTTAGGTGTACATGCAGTGTGATTTGTTAAATACACAGATACTTGTAGCCCTTGACAGTACTCATTAGTTACTACAGATCTACTCAAAGATGTGATTCATCCGGAGATAATCACTGGCAGGTTATAGGTACAACTCTAACTCCACTGGCGAGAGCACAAACAGCTGGCAGACGTCCACGCCAGGAGCATTCTACACAATATATTTGACTGATAAAGCACGGGCATGTCAAAGGCTACATGAAAGCAAGGACATGCCAGCACAAGGCATGGCAGTGGGGAGGCCGTGAGGAGACTGGGGAGGAATTCGGGTAAGAGAGAAGCAATAGCACATAATCGAAGAAATGGGAAGGAAAGGATGGGAAGGATGAGGGGTAAACACCCTTCAGAGCCCAGCAAGATGGAAAGGCCCACAACAGGACCTGTGCCAGGGCAGTACAAAAGCTTGTAAGGAAACAAAGAATTAACAGGCTTAAAAAATTGGAAACTAGAACCTTGTTTTTCATCCTGCTTTTGAAAAAGTTGAGCCCCATCAGTTTGGAAGAGAGAACAATTATGTATAATGTGTTTGTCCAAGATAAAATACATCTACTGCAACGCATAAAGAAGCTACCAGACAAGACACTACCTGTAAGCATAATCCGCAGCCAGATGCAATCATAAAACAAAGTCAAAATATTAATAACAAGGAATTAGCTTGAGAATTTTTAATAACTCAGAAGGCTAATAAAGCAGCTTGGCATTTCTAAGAATATTCATGAAGTTCTGTAGAAGTAAATCAAGAAAGATTTGTTCTGCAGTTACAATGTTTGGCTGACTGCCTAGGCAGCAAAATAGTTCCTATGAGAGATAAAGAACTAGGAAAGAAATCCCTGGTTACAGAAATGAAAGCTCAGGGAACATACTTCTGTACTGGTACTTTAGGAGAGCTAGAGTTAAATTTTTTGGTTTGAAGTCAAACAATTTTAGGAGCTTTCGTAGATTTTTTTGGTGGTCTCAGATTTCCTGATTACTGTGGTTAGATACTACACATGTGAGGGTGATGGGGAGAGTTGGAGAACAAAGACAACCCAAGCTTTTGTCTAAACTTAAAGACTTAAAAGATTTATCTTAAGTTTACATTTTATATTAATTTAAGGGTAGGAGAAGTAATATGGGCAGCAGATAAATGAAGCAGCAAGTCATCTGCTTTCTGTTAAGACTTTGTGTCTACTGCTGATCAAGACTTGAATGCTGGGAATGGAAGTGAATCTCCTGAGACAGTTTTTGTTGGAGACCAAACATACATTTTGGTTTTATTCCATTTATCTATTTTCTCAAATTAGTTCAAGAAGACGTGTATATGATCTCTTTTACAGTCACTGCCATTACTGCTTTCATAAGCCATCTACTTGTATTCTTACTCTGCTTAAAAAATATAAACTAGGACCATCCCTATCCTTGACAGGCCAAAGTTAAATGCAGGAAACAAAACCTGAATCAGCCTTCTAATTTGAAAATCTTGCTTTTCTGTTGACAATCAGCCTTGACTCCTTTCTAACGTACCATATAATTCACATGTCCTCTTTGCTTTATAGACTTCTCAAAGTGCCACTGTTAGGTGACTGGAATACTGCAGCATTTAAGGGGAGGACAGCAGTTCAGCAATAACTGACTGATGTGGCTGACAGCAGAGTCATGAACTGCTTTTAGGATCATCTTTCATGGTCTGCGACAGAACATCAAATTGTTTACAAAAACGAATCTTCAGGTTTGAAAATCCCCATTTGAATTTCAGTTGATTTTGCTGCAGGCCTTACTGTTAACATTTATTCACAGAGTAAACAGAGTTTGACTGATAATTGACAAAGAAGAGATCATTCAGTCTATTACAGTATCTTTATACCAGTCAATAATTTTGCACAGTTAAGAACAGTAATGATCTAATATCTACATACATGTTATTGTCATTGGCATTACACACAGCTGCTTGGTTCTGAAATGAGGGCCTTCATTTGCAATGAAAATTTCAATAACTTCTGAAAAACATTGTTTTGTGTCCTACTTGGGAAGTTAGTTCAAGGGCAAAGGCTTTAAATCATTCTATTTGCTTCTGTCTGTTGGATGTTGTGCCTCTAAATTACTGTCCTCCAGACTGAAACCTATCTGTAGAGTTGTAGCAGTTCAGCAAGTTGCTGTTTATATTAATGCCAGCTGTGATTGTGATGTGAAGCAAGTTACAATACTTAACCACAATGAATTTCATAGGCTGTTCTGCCAGTTGGATGCTAGAAAATGCATTGTTGTGCAGCTGTTTGGCCTAAGCAGGATTTGACACAATGATTTGACATCACCTGCAAAAGATGTGTCTGTTTATACTCTACATTTCCATCTTAAACTGTTCAGCTGGTTTTACTCATTACTTGTTCTCCTGTTGAAAGGAAGCTCATTTAAGCAAGTTGTGTGCCATACCTCTCTTCTTATGCAGTCCATGGGGTTTTTCTGCCTCACCACAGCTTCAAAGATTCATTTTTTATATTGCTCTACCCCGAGCTTTCTTGCACAACTATCTCTGTACTTAATAACTGTTTAAGATAAAGCACCAAAAGAAGGCATTGGATCATTGTTCTATAAATAAATCCTGTCAATTTCCTAGTAGCAGTGATTTATCAGAGCCGATTCTTCCCTTCAAGGCCTTCTTAATTCCTTTTAAATTTCTTTCCTCTTAGTTCCTTCCTTCTTAATTTCCTTCAAGACTTTGATGGAGGATCAGATCATGCATATTGTTTTGGCAAAATTAATATATTGTTCTATTCTTAAAACCCATCCAGCACAAAACATGACTTATTTGCAGTTGTTTACTTTCAGCCCTATTGAGCTACATGTTCCAAATGAACACTAAGCTTCTAACTATTTACATTACTCCTTTTTTTGAGTAAAGGCACCTAGAAATTTTACCTACAGCATTATTCAGATTAAGAACTTAAATATACTGTCATGGGTCAGGTGTTCCAAGAATCTCAAGGATCTGTGTGTTTGGATTACACAGACTTCAAATGCAATTCTGTCTGTGACTCCTCTGGGCTCCTCTCAGAAGTCAAGTGAGATAGAGCAAGATAAATGCTTAAATACCTCCAAATTAAATAACAGGTTTTGCATGTTGGACACAAGAGGTGAGTTCCACTCAGGGTGCCTCTCAGCAGTGTAATCATTTGCAGCAGTGTTGCATGTGAGTTACAACACTGGCACCCTGATGTACTAACAGTGTGGAACATATACTTTTGCCAGTGATGCAAGACAAGGATAAATCAGGCTTCATCTTATCAGTAATTGGATATATCATAGCTCCTTTTGCAATGCATTCAGGGAAAAGCATTGGGTTAAATGTCAGTATGATTGTGGCAAATTTACATGGCTTTGACAGAGATAAAACACTTAACCAGCTACTTGCTGCATTTTATTCTTTGACAAGGAATTACATCTCACCACATTGAAAAGACACAGAAAGATACCAAAAAAAAATACAGCTCACTTAAATCTCTGATGTTTCAGCCATAAAGTAAGAGACCAGTTGTTAACCAAATTGGATGGGAGACAGGGAATGAAAGTGAACAACACCAAAGGAGATTAGCTTTTTTTTTTAACCTTTAGTTCAGGTCTGAGATCTAGCAAGATGATATTTTGGAATCATCTGTCTGGGAGCTGCCCAGTTTAAACACAAGAGAAAATCAGAAAGCTTCAGCTCAGTGGTCCGGACAGGAGTGTTGGATTACCAACTCGGCACTCTCAAAGGATGACTTCAGTAAGAGGACAGCATGAGATGATTTATCTTCCCTGGGCTTTCAGCTTTACAAAAGTCTACCAGCCATTTGGTTTTTAACTTGAACTGTAGTGAGCATGTGTGTATCTTAAAAGGAAAAAAAAAAACACCTAAAAAAATTAGTATTTTAAAGTGTAAGTATTCTCATACAGCCAAGCTGTGCAAAGCAGCTTTCAATAACAAGATCACATGCTGCTTCCTGCTATATATCCCTGCAGCAAGTTGGAGTTGCCTAGTGAGGCATCATCTTGGGCATGGTTTTGCAGATGAAGGTGAACGGTGTTCTGTGAAGGAGTCAAGGAATTTCAGGAAGAGAAAGAATGATCTTCCCTAAGGCAGTTGAATCTAACCTTGTGTCTTTGTGAATACAAGCCACACTTCACTGGTCCTTTTTTCCCCTTTGCATTCCTTACCCACAGGGTATCTGTGATGGAGATCCTGGGACCTACCTCACTCACACCTGCAGCAGTGATGAGTAGCTGTGCTCATTCAAACCTGTATTACATGGTTATGTAACAACAGCAAGTTTGGAAAATCACGTTCTAGATAAACAAAATAAGTGACCACAACTTGGGTCACAATCTCTTTGTCTCCCATTTCTCCCTGTTCTGTAAATCCATCCTTTTATCAAACGGACGAAATACTCTTAGTGAAGAGATGAGCACTGCTGTGCTCCAAGTATGGAAACAGCGTGACAGCTTAGCCTCCAACTGCCTCCCCACTGCCTGGCCTGCTTCCAGAGGCAGACGGGAGCATTGCCCAAGAGGCAGCAGTGCAGAAGGGGTAACCAGACCAAAACTGCTCACTTTTTAGCAGCTTGTTTCTGTGCCTCTTTTGCGATTGCCGGGAGCAGCAGAAAATTTTGCTCTGCTGAGGCTGGAGTTTCTGCTGAGCATGTGCAAAATGGTTTCTATTTATTTATTTTTAAAAGAAGGTTCATAAGATTATCACCTTCATGGAAGTTGACAGCAAGATCAATACTTATTTTTGGTTGCTAATGCTTATAAAGTTATAATTTATATTCAGTTTGACATTTTAAGACCTGCAGGGGCTTTGTCTTTATTTCACTCCTTTTTTTTTTTTTTTTTAAGGTTTGCCTTTTAATTTCTGATAGATATTTGGAGTTTTCATATCCTCCTGCTCCCTGCTACCACTATGGCTACCTCCTCTCAGAAAGTCTGTTTTCCAAAGCTTATTGCCACTAGAGCATTTCATGGTACATGTGAAAGTCCTTTGCATAAAAAGTGATCAGAGATATTATTCATTTGAACTAACACGTACTAGAACACATTCGTCCCTTCACGGTTTTTACCTGAACCTTTTGAACCATAGAATACTATTGAAAAATTATAGGGAAATGAGTGATTGGAAAGGACATACTAGCTTGAACTATTCATCAAACAGCTCCTGCAAAACACCTTTGAGTCTCACTGACTGAAGGGAAAATGATGGTATCCAGAACAGACAAGTTACTTTGCTGAAGTGTCATGCTTAGAAGTGCAAACTCAGCATGGGGCCTTTGGAATCCAGTACACTACACTTATTATGGTAGGAGATCAAGGATGCAGGTTAGACAGAAATAATCTTTGAGTGTTTCTGCTTTTGCACTTACAAAAGAATGAAATGTAGAATAAATAATTATTTTAGTAACCAGACACAATCTATTCCATCCTGTAGTCATACTCAGAGTAGTACCAATTCCTGAATACATTGTAGATTATTTCTTGATATGTTACATATTGATTTGGAAAAATTAATGTGGTGCTTCTGAAAAACCAGAAGAACACAGCCTCCTGTGGAGCTTGCTGTGTACTGGGGTCATCCCTGGCATGTTGATGGGATGCTCTGGAGGTATTGGCCATTTTCAGCACATGAAGCAATGCTACTCTTGAGTAGCTGTAGATCACCTAGTATGGTCTTACAAATCAGAGTTTGGAACATACTAACATAGTAACAGAACCAGTGTCCTACTGTGTACACAGTAAACTCAGAGCAGCACAGGAGATGTCCACAGCGGTTGTGAGAAAAAGGTTTTTGTAGTTCTGAATCTTTTGCCTCACAGTTCTGTTCTCTAAGGTGAACTGTGAAGAAAGAAGATAGTAGAGAAAGGAAGAATTTGATCTTATCAAAAGGACACTGTTACACACTATTACAATTGTTAGTTCTATGTCTCTCGGTCTTACTACCCGTTTTAGTCAACAATGATACAATGTGTCATTAAAAGAATCCTCATTAGCAAGTCCTTGCTGATTTCTAAAACACTTTATCCTAACCTTGAGCAATTTTTATTTCTACCTTGCTCTGCCTAGTTACAGATCCCTGTTTATCCCCCCCTGTGCTTCCACCTTCATGACACTTGTTTTGCATCCCACAGTTTGCACATATATGAGAGGTAGAATTTGCCCCTTCACAGGAATCACTCCTCTCATGCTTTGTAAGTAGAATTACACTCAGAAAACATCACCTTAGTCAGAGCAAAGTAGTCATGTACTTCGGTGTCCTTGTCAAATTACTAATTGCAAGGTTTAAAAGTTTGAAATTGAGAGTTGCTTAACAGAAGAAGGTGACCTCCCTGTTAGCAATACCTGAATACTGATGAGCTTATTCACTTCCCCTCTAAGGCAGCCATAGACAGGAGGAGAGAGGGTATAGAGGAAAATTCCCTCTATAGAGGGAATAGATTTCACTATTAAAAATAAATGGGGGACAGGTTATTTGGGGGTTTTTAACAATTGCATGTTAATACTATGCTGAGGATGCCATTCAAAATACCCTCTAAAATCTGCAGCAACTATTAATCTCAAATAACACACAAAACAGAATTTTTAGATGTTTAAATAATAGACCAACCCTTGCCAGCTATCCACATTAAAGAATTCAGTAGCCTTACATGACATCTTGTTTACACAGGCTTTCCTGTTTGGGGGCCTTATCTTTTTATTGTACTCACCATGTAAATTGAGAAATTGCCTGTGTCAGGGCTTATGTGCATGAAATTATTTCTTATTTCTGCAGCGGGCTTGCCTGCCCTCACTAAGCACTCGGGACAGTGGGATTTCTTTGAGCAGTACCTCATTTGTAGGCACATTTCCCGAAATGGGTGTAGGGAGGGTCAGGAAGAACTCCAGTTCCTCAATCCACCCAACTCTTCTCTGGCCAGCACATCAGAGCCAGAGCTGCCAGTGTCTAATTTGCCATGGCTATAGGCCCAAACAGGAAATGTGAGAAACCAGGACTGAGGCGTGCCTTTAATTCATTGCTTTCGGTGATGACACCAACATCTGCCTTACCTACTGTCCAGCACTCAGAAATCTAAATAGTATCTTAGAAACACCTCTGATGTCCTTGGGAAAACTCATGGTGTGAGATCACTGACCTGGGCCTTGGGGAGAGAGGGAGCATGCTGCAGGTGAACAGATCTGACTGTGCTTCAGACATAGAGAAATGGCTGTACATGAAATGAAGGCTTATAATGAGTATTTTTGGATTAGGAATGTTATTAATTAAGGTCTACAATGTATTTTCTGGTGCATAGCTCTGCAACTCAGGCTGCAAGGATGGACTACAATGATACCATCTTATCATAAGAATGTTAACAAACTGAAAGTCTGTGCTGATACCTCTGATACAATGTTTTTAGCTTACCCTTGAGCGCTAATGTTCACAGATGGCTTAAACAGTATAATTGGTTGGATTCTGAGAGTACAGCCATGGAATTCTTCAAAGATAAAAATGCTGTTTAGAGATATATCAACATTATGTCTGAGGGGTTCATGTTTGCTACAAGTATTTCACTTCCTCACCATATGTGCCAGAGGAGGATACAGATATTAATGCAGATTTTTAACAGATCTTTCATTTTCTTCAGGGCAGCTTGTAAAATTTTCTTCATGGCAGTCCATAAAATGAAAAGGAAAACAGTGCTTTTTTGATAATAATCAATTTAGGGATAAATAAATTTGCCAACCAGAAGCTTCCTGTAGTGATTAGTCACCTTCTGTAATGCATGAGAATTAAATGATAATTGATTTGTGATTACTTACACTGATTCCTTGAAAACTGCTTTGCTCTTTTGGAGTTTGAGTAAACTTACCACAGTGCCCAACCATCAGGTTTTGGGAAAACCTGATTTTTTAGAATTACTGACTGATGCATAAAAATTCCTTAGATTTGCTTTTGTGCCAAACGCCACTTCTGGTGAAATCATTTGGGAACATGTGCAAGGGCAGGTTTCGCATGTGAAGAGTCGAGACATCCTTCCTAGGCAGAGCTCAAAACCTGGGTTATTTTATATTGCCTGACCATATTCACAGAGTCTTAAAACACACTTTATCTTCCTTGTCAGAGGAAACTTTCTTGGACAGCATACCCAGGCATGGAAATGATACTTTATAAGATCTATTATGGGTCTGATAGTACAGTCATTTCTTACAGAGTCCTATGAATAGGATTTTTCCCACTAAAAATACTCCTGTGCTACTTTTTTACCATATCTTAATGAGATTGTGCCATAGAGAATATTTGATTTTAAGATATTTAGCTGTTGTGTTGGTGGCCTCACCTACATTACTAACACTTGTGCAAGCACTGCTGTAGACCCCCCAAAGTTTCAGTATATGCCTTGGCATATTGGTAAGCTTAAAATGGATTTGATATTCAGTGGTGGTGGTAGGTGGAGAAGGCTGACATTCACCCTGGGACTTCCAGCAGAGTGACTAAGAAGGAGTGTTGTACAAGGTATTGCCAGACCAGCCCAGGTTTAGAGTTTAACCTTTCCTGTGACACTCCCGACTCATCACACTGCATCCAGCAGTGGTTTAGTCCAGGAGCTGAACAGGCTGCTCAAAGGCCCATACATCCGGGGTGGGGTGGACATCTGAGCTGTGAGACCAGTTTGTCCAAGGTCTGTGATTTCAGTGTCTGCAATTATTCACTGGCATCATCCCAACTTGCTTTTTAGCGTCAGAACTTGTGTGCCGTTTGAAAAAGATTTTTCCTCTGTAATTTGTTCTTCTAGTGGACTGAACTTAATAAGATTGCTGTATACTCATGTTTGGCAAACCAGGAAATTCATATCAAGTACCACTTGGTGTATTTGCATTTGAAAGAGCAAGCGTCATGGTAATTAAATGCATGTGCAATAGCGAAATAATTCCTTGGCTTTCTGCATAAAAAGTTTCCAAATGAAGAGAAGTGTCACTTGGGGATGCTATATTCAATACATTTCCAGCAGCTGATCCATGCTAGGAGAGTTGCTGATACCTGTGAGATATACTGCTTATACACAACATTAATTCCAAAATATGCTAACATCAAATATACTGAATTATATTAATGAGTTGATTGCATGTCGTGCGCTCAGCACTAGCTGAACTGGTAGTAACAGTGTTCTTCATTTGATTCAAACTTTTCCAGCCTGTGCAGGAAGGAAGTGTAAGATTCACATAAAAATAAACTTCACTGTAATAGTTTAGAGGAAGTACACGTGCTTGAATATGTACGCACACACCATGTAATATGCAGTGTACTGCACTTTTGAGTCACACATCCCACTGAACAATAGCGTTCTGACAGACCATTGTAGCCAGCGTTCCTGGTAATCCTATAGTGAGTGCATACACAGTGTATTTGAGGCCTCAGGTATGAATCCTAATAGAGCAGAAAAGCAGATTATTTTCTATCCTATTCTCTGTGACAAAAAGGTGACAAATGAGAGCATTTTTGTCCCAGAACTTTTAATTTTAGTAAGAAAGAGCAACCAATACAGTTCTGAAGCACAGGAAGAACTGAATTGTAGATTCCCGTTAGAGATGCATTAGTTTTCTGCAAGTGGGGCTTTTTTCTCGAGTTGTTTTTGGATTTTTTTAATAGTTTGGTCCCAAAGACAATGATATTCACTAGTACATTTCACTGTTAAATTTCCATTTGTATTCAAAGGTGCATCTATCACTTGCTAAAATAGAAAAATGCACATACCATTACTTGTATCATTATCATAATGGTTTTCACATTCGAGTTGGCTATTTTCAATATTGGTGTACTTGTCATCAGTTTACTTGTTAGATGTGTAAGACGACATAGTTACAAGTCTTTTAATTCTTTTAAAATCTTCCTGTGAGCAGCTTTATTATACATCTTGGTCTTTGCTAATTTTACAGTTGCTGATCAGGAAGAATCTGTGTAGTTAACAGTGAGTTTATTTTGTACTGGAATACTGGCAATAAATCTATTGTCTCTGTTGCAATTAAAGATAGAAACTATGAAAAATTGCAGAGCTTTTAATAAACTAGTTCTTAATGAAACTTTAAGTGTTATGGGGACCTTTTTAGTCTATGTAACTTCTCATACGTTGAGGACTCCCTTGCTCCGCAGTGCGCACCCCGCAGACGGCCTGCGGGACATCGGGGTGACCGAAAAAATACTGGACATTTGTATAAAGACCAAAAAGACTGTTAAATGATTAACAGGATTGAAATACTCAAGACAGCTTCTCTCAGTATTAAACCTTCATTTCGTCATTCCCTAAGATTATTTCCACGAGTAAGAAATAACGCTGGGAATGCCACTGACATTCCCTTTCCCCGGGAGCTGCGGCGGGTGCTGAGGCTCGTGTAATAACAAATGCGGGCAGGAACCGCGGGAGCAGCGCTGCGCCCCTAACAGGGGGTGAGCTCCTGGATCGCGGGGCCGCTGCTCCGGCCGGGCTGAGCCCCTGGGTCACAGAGCCGCTGCTCCGGCCGGGTGAGCCCCTGGGTCACAGAGCCGCTGCTCGGGCCGGGCTGAGCCCCTCAATAACGGGGCCGCTGCTCCGACCGGGCCGACCCCTCAATAACGGGGCCGCTGCTCGGCCCGGGCTGAGCCCCTCAATAACGGGGCCGCTGCTCGGGCCGAGCTGAGCCCCTGGGTCATAGAGCNTGCTCCGGCCGGGCTGAGCCCCTCAATAACGGGGCCGCTGCTCGGGCCGGGGCTGAGCCCCTGAATAACGGGGCCGCTGCTCCGGCCGGGCTGAGCCCCTGAATAACGGGGCCGCTGCTCGGGCCGGGCTGAGCCCCTCAATAACGGGGCCGCTGCTCCGGCCGGGCTGCGCCGCTCGCTCGCGGGCCCGGGGCGCCCCCGCGCGGGGAAGGGGAAGGGCCAGGGCCGCTCCCGGCGGGGCGGTCGGGCTGGGCGGGGTTCAGGCTCCGGTGATGGTTCAAGGCACCGCCCCCGGGCTGCCTCCGCCCCACCCGGCCGCCTCGCTGGGACATGGCGGCGGCCCGGCTCTGCCTGTTCCTGTGCCTGCTGCGGCTGCCCCGCGATGCCTCCGCGGCCGGCCCGGCGGCGGGGNCGCGGGTCCAGCCCCCAGTGCAGTCCGCCGCCTTGAGAGGGCGTTATAAAAATACATGTGTGATTAATTGGAGAAAAATAGTCTTACCTGTTCGGAGCAGGATTATACAGGGCAACAGTGTTGTTTACCTGTGGTTTAACACCCCCGTCAAAGCTTGCAGGCTGTAGAATTCGATAGTAGGTAGGCCTATAAAATGCCTCTTTATTTTGCACGACCCTTGTTTAGCTAGCTGCAAGGAGATGCCGTCTGTAGCGCCTGGAGAAAATACCAAGGGTGCGAGCAATGAAGTAGGAAGGGAAATGAAAACCACTGTATTTCTGTCTAGGCCAAATAGGAATTTCTGTCTTTGAAAAATTAATCCCATTGTTTACATTCCCTTACAAAGATAGTTCTTGCTCGTTTTAATAATTTTATTTTTGTTCTCAAGTGTATTTCAGGGCTAAAAGCTAATAAATTGGTATAAAGTAGCCTCTGCTTAATGGAGCTCAGGTTAATTTATTTCTAATCCTCCTTCTTCATAGATGGCATGAATGTCTTGTTTATAGTTGTGGATGATCTGCGTCCTGTTTTGGGCTGTTATGGAGATAAGCTTGTGAAATCTCCCAACATTGATCAACTTGCTTCTCAAAGTATGGTGTTCAGCAATGCATATGCCCAGGTGAGATTAATGACTTAAACATATTTTCTCTATGCAAAATAATCATTGCTTTTATCACAGTAGGTGTTAGGCAGGCTAGTGGGAAAAGCAAGTATTTATTAACTTTAAGTATTTTCAGTAAAAAATAAGTGGTTGGGCTGGACTGTAGTCTGTGAACCTGTCTTTACTAAGGTGATAAAAATGAAAACAGGGCATTGAAATTATGGTATTTGTGTAGCACTTGGAGGAGTAGAATGCTACTCAAGCATTTTCACTGTTAGCAGCCAAGTGCTGCTTAAAAATGCTATTTTACTAAATTAGAATTCTCTTTTTCTACCACTTATAAAAGATTATGTTTTATTTTTTAATCTTTTGAGGGAATCAATTCTATAGACTGCTCTAAAGGGGAAGTTTATGTGGTAAGCATCACTATAATAGAGGACTCAAAATCTCACTAATTGCTCTTCACTTGAATAATCTACATAGGATGTCTACATTCCCAAGTTCCTCTCTGCTGAGAAATTAAACGGTTGGGTCTAATTCCAGCTGGGGAATAGGACTTCAAAGCAATAAACCTTGGGTTTTGTCAGTCTGAAGCAGAATTGGTCAGGCCTTTGGACCGTAACCCAGACCTTCTGTGTTTATCCTTTCTTTTTTCTTAAGGCAGTCCGGATCAACTAGACTTCAGGCTTTTATCAGCACAGTCCACCTGCCACTGCTGCTTAATTCTGTGTGATGTGAGCAACCAGATTTCAAAAGCACTGCCTTTATGGAACCTGACTTGCTTTTTAAAAGCTTGCAGTTTGGAATTGATATGCTTAATAAGGGTACTGTTCATTCCAGCTTGAAGTGATATGAAACTTTTTCCCTGTGATTCCTGAGCTTTCAGATGGTTATGGCCCAGCTAGGCCCAAGTCAGTTTGTATGTGTGTTTTGGTTTTTGTTCCAAATTTCTCTCCTTGGCTGTCTTTCTCCTCAGCAAGCTGTGTGTGCTCCCAGCAGAGTGTCGTTTCTCACTGGCCGCAGGCCTGACACCACCCGGCTCTACGATTTCTACTCCTACTGGAGAGTCCATGCAGGAAACTATTCCACCATGCCCCAGTATTTCAGGGAAAACGGCTATGTGACCCTGTCTGTGGGGAAGGTTTTTCATCCAGGTATGGTTTGTATTGTCATTTGCTTGACATAGAAATGCTTGATGTGTATAGTGTCACGAACTTACGTAAGTATTGATGTGTGATTCTGGTCTATATTAAGAACCTGAATCATAATCTTAATCTCAGATTTTACAGTTGTTGTCATTAAGTCTTAAGGCGTTAGAGATGAATGTGTTAGATGACTTTTATCTGATGGATATTTTCACATCTTGTCTGGGAATTGTGGGAATTAATGTCTAACATTCTAAAAATACATCTGGAAGTTGGGTATCTGTTAAAAATGAAATTACTTGTTGGCTTCGTTCTGCCTGTACATGCTTCATGTTTCCTAATGGGCTGTGAGTCTATGCTTCAAGTTCAGTAGGAAATTAGTTCACTAGGTAAAAAGCAGTAACACTACTGAGTTGAAAAATATTGTAGTACTGATCCTCTTTTTGGTAGTTCCTTATCCTAGAACTAAACTTGTGTGGATAGATTAACTTCCAGTTGATAGTAAAGTTAATCAAGGATATGCATGAAGACTGTAATTAATCCTGGGTTGGGGTTTTTTTGGTTGGTTTTGGGGTTTTTTTGTTTTTTTTTTTTTTGTGTTCCCTGAAGTAAGGCTGTTCAACAGGCTTGAGTTTCCCTCACTAGTAAAAGGTGTATGTCAGGGAAAAATGTCTGTCTTAAACATTTTGTCTTTTATTTCTTGGTTACCTTTTCTGCAGTTGTCAGTGATTCATTTGAAATGTTTCTTCATTTAGCATGTTTGAAAAAAAAAAACCAATTGAACACAAGTTAAACTTGTGTCTGAGCTCTTCCTGGTTCAGTGAACTATTGGAGCATTTCTAATACCTTTATCTGTTTCAGGGGTTTCATCCAATTACAGTGATGACTATCCCTACAGTTGGTCCATTCCACCCTTTCATCCTTCAGCTGAAAAGTATGAGAATCATAAGGTAAGTGTGATTTGTGGCACTCTACAGAGAAGAGTTTTCAGGATATAACCAAGTTCTTTGTATCAAGTACAGGCTGTGCTCTCTGGGTTTTGAGGCTGTAGCTTTACAAGAAGACAACTAACCACTTCTATGTTCTGTTTCTGTGCTTTCTAAAAGAAGGCCTAGATTATCAGATGTGTGTTTTGTTCATCAGTGGACCCATCCAGATGGCAGATGTTTTAAGTATTTCTAAATTGGTATTTGGAAACTTCAGTTACTGAGATACGAGCAAGAATGATCCTAATTTGTGTCACTGATTCCTTTATTTGAAAAGTTGGTTGTCAACTTGCACCTGCAACTGATGTGGCTTTGCTTTAGTTAGTGACAAAACGTTGTCAGTAGTCTTGGTCAACTTAATGTGATAAAGAGCTTAGGACTGAGCAAACAGGGGCCATAATTAAAATAATGTTTAAATAATCTGAAACTCTATAATCTGATCCAGTTTTCTAGAATGTTTGTTACTCTTAAGTGTGACACAAAAGAATCTGGTTGATCTTTATGCAGGCACTGCATTAGCGTTGTGTGTTGGAGTCTGTACACTGCCCAAGCAGGAGCTGCAGTCATGAGGGTACAGACAGCCTTGGCAGTGCTTTGCTCTTGGGTTTACTGCTGGAAAAAGACTGGTTTTAACAACAGCAGTGTTTGCATCCATGACATAAAGAAAAGCATGTTCGTTTAGCAGCCCTCCCAAACAGCCTACTGAGGCCACCTTTCCCTAGCAACTGTGTAGTCTAATTTATCTATCTTCACTGATTACACATCAGCCACTGCTGGCATTTGGTCAGAAACTAAGTCAGTATCTCCAATAGATCAGAGATTCTATTCATCATAGAAGCTGTGGGCTTTTGCCCCATATGACTTCATGTGATCTTCTACCCAGAGGATTTAGAGAGGATTTCTGCATTTTCATAGGCATGGAAGTTGCATTCTTTTGTTGGTAGAAACAAATTGGTTTTAAAGTTACAGAGCAGAGGATTTTGTCTTTGCATTTAACAGAAGTTCCTGACTTTTTTTTTTTTTTTTCATGAAGACTTGTAGGGGAAAAGATGGAAAACTTTATGCAAACTTGGTGTGCCCGGTGAATGTGACAGAAATGCCTGGGGGGACTCTGCCTGATATTCAGAGCACTGAGGAGGCCATACGCTTACTGAACATCATGAAAACCAGCAGGCAAAAGTTCTTCCTGGCTGTTGGTTACCACAAACCACATATCCCACTGAGGTACCCACAGGTGAGGAGACTGGAGCCTGCAGGAAAAGGAACTAAGACAAATGTTGCTTTTGCTTTTAAAAGCTATTCCCACAAATGCTTTATTGCTGTTTCTGGAAAGCAAGCTGGAAACCAGCCTTGATTTGGTGTAACTTCAGGAGCAACCTGTGATGCATTTCAGAATGTTTAATGAGAATGAATTGTGACTCCTCAGCCAAAAGCCAGGCTTCTACTACCGTCATGGTGACTACTCCTGCGTGGAGATGGGCTTCAGGTTGACAGAGTATGACATAATGAGGCCTTACAAAATCTTGTATTTCATTCCCTGTTTGAGTTGGTGGCAAAACTACTGATTTCAGTGAAAGTGGTGTTGGACCTTTTATTGCATTGTTGTTTTAGGTACAGGAGGCTGGGGTTTAGGTACTTACTAACTCAGTACTTTTGATGAATTGGTTGGGGATGACTGGTATTGCTGTGTTTCACACTCTGGTGGAAGGGGAACGAAGCCTTGTAGACTGTAACGCTAAAGGGTCCTGCAAGGGAAAATCATTGCTGCTTAAACACAAAATTCACAGTATATGTTAGAGGTGAGGACAGTCTTCATCTGTGTTTTGTGTTTTAAAGGAATTTCTCAAGTTGTACCCCTTGGAAAATATCACATTAGCCCCAGACCCCTGGGTGCCTAAGAAACTACCTTCTGTGGCATACAACCCCTGGACAGATATCAGACAGAGGGATGATGTGGAAGCATTGAATGTTAGTTTCCCTTATGGACCACTTCCAGATGATTTCCAGGTAAGCTGTCCACACAGTGCTCTGAAGTCAGGCTGCCTTCACTTGTTCAAATGCAAGGGAGGAGGCGGCTGCTCTTGGACGCTCCCAGTTACTCAACATCTGACCGTTTTCAAATATTATGAATTCCCTGCCTTGCGTACTCTCTCACCTCTGGTTGTGTAGGCAAACCTTCATTGTCACTGCAGTTCAGTTTGTGTGTGAGGGAATGTATGTAGCAGCTACCAATGCTATGTTTGTGTTCATTATCTGAGTCTGTTTATCTGTTTCAAGTCAGCACCCAGTGTATCTTCTTTTGCAAGATTTTTCCTTGACTCTCTGGTGCTTATGCCAAAATTAGGTGCACTGGCTAGACCAAGAGAAGCAGAATGGATTGGTTTGCAATGTTTTGCTTGAAAGCACTTCTGGGAGGTAGAATTTTCTAACTGCCCCCTCCCAATTTACCTTTTCTGGGACATTATTTGGGCTACAGACAATAAAATGAAAGCTTTACAAGCAGAGTCCTTTAGTTATTTTACACAGCCACCCCCTGGTTCTGCTGGATGTGTCTGGGGAAAAACTTTTTTTTTTTTCTCCTGTTTTCTTAACTTGCAGCGGCAGATTCGTCAGAGTTATTATGCAGCAGTTTCTTACCTGGATGTGCAAGTTGGCCTGCTTCTGAATGCTTTGGATAATGTAGGGCTCTCAAATGACACAATAGTAGTTTTTACTGCTGATCATGGTAAGCATTTAAATCTTTCTCCAGCTTACTGTTGAGAACTTCACTGTACAACTCAGTGCTGGCATATTAATCCAGTGTGTGTTTCTGTAATGTCCAGCAGAGCTATCATGCCTTGTACCTCTGGCTTTCTGAGACAGATTGAAGGGACTGGCACTGACTTCTGTGGCTGCACAGTTCTGTCCCCCCACAGGCACTTTAATCAGGTTGAGGGTTTGCTGTGAGGGATGAGGCTGCCTGCCAGGACATGGGGCTGAGCTTGCTGTATTCCCACCCCCTGCCCAAGGAATGACTCTTGCTGGGAACAGTGCTCTGAAAGGATAGCCACCACTCCTCCCCCCTTACCATTTGTAGAAAGCCATCTGGTACAGTGGGTAACAGGCTTTCTCATTAACTGCTCAAGTGTGTTTTCTTACACTTGTCATTGCTGCTTGCAGAGCATCTAAACTGACAGGGATGTGGTTCCCTTTCATAACTGAGATCCTGCACACTCTGGATCCTGGTGGTAAAAAACTTAATTTGAATTGTGGGACAGATAACTCAAGCATTTAATTCTTGTTTCAATACTCTAATATTCATTAAAATAACCCTGTCATGATCTCTTTAATTGGGGGATGGCTTAGCTGATTTAAACCAGTTAGGATGTGGATTAACTACATCAATTTAAAGTCACATATTTAGTTAATTTGAGTTGACTTTTGTGAGCATGTGTGTATGAACAAGCTCTTAGAAGTTGTATAGCAATGGGATTAATACTTTTGGTACTAAAGTGACTCTAGATGTTCCTTCTGACTTGCCACTTTGACTTGACTTTCCATTGTAAACTGAATTTTTCTTTTCCTTTCTGTGGATAACTGTAAACAGTTGGTGTTTCCAGGACCATGGCTGGCAAAGTGATCAAGAAAAAGCATGTGTTAACATAGCTGTCATGGAGTTCCTTTGTCTTCCCCCAAAGTGAAGTTGGCAGTGTATCTGCCTGGGCAGAAGTCTTGTTGGAGTCTCTTTCAAGAGGAAGAGGAGAGCTGAAAAGTTTTATCTCTATTGCTTCCTCAGGGGTAGCGTCCTGATATGGCAGTCTGGCATAGAGAGCAGCGTTGGCTCCAAGGGATGTTCAGCTACAGTGTTAACAGGAGTATTGGAGAGCTGGCAGCTGCCCAAAGCTTAAATGAATGCCTTGTGGAATTGATCTGGAGACTCTTGCAGGCACTGTGACACACCCCAGTTCCTCTTTTCTGCTGTTTTAGTGCTAATTTCCTAATTCCAATCTAGAGTAGAAGAAATAAGGAAAGGTGTAATTATTTTATTTATAAAAGAATATCAAGTTGCAAGATTTAGGTGGCTGTTGAAATAGCTTTCACATTAGAGAAAAGTCTTGTTATATCTAAATACAGATTGTTACTTACGTTTTAATACAACCTTTATAATAGACTAGTGGCCTCAACAGTCAGAGTCAATTTACAGTGAAAGAGAAATGACTACTAAATTACAAACCAGTATCTGCTCTGAATTGTGTTTTTTGTCACCTAGGGTGGTCCCTAGGAGAACATGGTGAATGGGCAAAATACAGCAATTTTGATGTTGCTACACGTGTGCCACTGATGTTTTATGTCCCAGGAGTGACAACTCCCCCTGTCAGTCAAGGAGCAAGGGTCTTCCCCTACCTCGACCCTTTTAGCCATGTTGGAGGCTCAGCACCTCGAGGTAAATTTCCAGTGCTTATTTTTTGTTTGTAGTGAGTACATAGAGGTTGTGATGTGTCTCCAGCCACCTTGAGAATTTACTTGGTCTTTCTGAAGAGCTCTTTTTCAAACTAATGGATATGATTGTGTCTAAGGCTACACAATGGAAGGATGTAAGTGCAATAAAAGTGTATCATAGGTGCATAGACTGCAATCTTCAGAGATAACTGCCATCCTTTAATTGCCTTGATTTTGGTACCCCCAAAAATCCAGTACAGAGCACTTAATACAAACAAACACCAACTTAGTTGTTAGAAAAAGTTGTTGTCCAACCGTCCTGTTCCATAACTTACATTTTGATATTATTTCTTCTAGGGCAAAGTAAAAAAGTGGTGGAGCTGGTGTCTGTGTTCCCAACACTTGCAGAACTTGCTGGCCTGCAGGTTCCTCCTGCGTGCCCAGAGATGCCCTTTGGTGTTGTGCTGTGCACTGAGGGGACGAGCATTGTCCGCTACTTTAATGTCTCTGAAGAAAAGGTGGAGGAAGGCAAGGAAGGATGTGATGACACTGGCAGATGTTTTAATGAGGAACCTGTAGCTTTCAGCCAATATCCCCGGCCTGCAGACACTCCTCAGTGGAACTCTGACAAGCCAAAGCTGAAAGACATCAGGATCATGGGCTATTCCATGCGTACCATTGACTACAGGTACACTGTGTGGGTTCAGTTTCATCCCAACAACTTCAGTGCTGACTTTGAGGATGTCCATGCAGGAGAGCTGTACATGATGGAGACTGACCCAAACCAGGATTATAACATCTATAACAATACCTCACATGGTTGGCTTTTAAAAAAAATTCTTGGCTTTTTAAAGTACTAGGGTTCAGAAACTTTTGTGCCCATTCTTGCAACTGAATTAATGCTTCCTCTTTTGTATAAAACCTTTCTGTTGTACAGAAAACCCTTGGATTGAATTAAAATCCCACTTGTATCAAAACTAGCCATTGCCTTTGTCTTGTTATAACCCTTACTGCACTGAAGTAGTCAGAGGGAACTTCTGCAGCTGTGTTTTCAAACACAAGTTTGTAACACTTCTGAAAAGGCCACACAGAGCATCAGGCCCATACTGTGAAACATCCCAGTGGTCTTCTGTAGTGAGTAAAGAACTAAATTTCATTATCTGTGCTGAAGCTGTTGATGTGAAAGCTGGAAAACCAGAAACTTACGTGTTTGAGTGGCTGTGAAGCAAATACAAGTCATGACACAGGTCCTGTCCCCTTTACCTAGGAGACTTGGGGCTGGAGTGGTCAAGCAGACATTTGGTAGTGGGAAGGGCTGAGGTGTTTGCTCTCATTAGCCTTAGATCTTACTAGAGCCCAAGGAGAAACTTCATGTGTTTCATCCAAAATTTAATAATTTTAAATAAAAGCTTTAATTTGGAATTGATGCTTGTTATCATACAGCAGGAGAATCTGAATTTTTAATTAATGTGTGTCAAATGAGTACTTTCATCACTGAAACAATAAAAAAGACCTGGGAGGGTAAGGTAACACCAATATGCTCTTCTGTGGGTTTTCCTCAGGATTGGTCTAATGAGTCTCCACAGGTTAGAGGAGATGGAAACCTTTAGCTTTTGGAGCTGGCTGGTTGCTGAACTGTTCAGTGCACTTGAGGGTTGTCACATCCAGTGACAGAGACCTGGATGTTTGCTTTCCTAGGTGCTAATGGGCTTGGCAGTCTCTGTTTTGGATTAGGAGAGCTAAAAGCTTCCCATTTAAGTTTTATTTTTTAGTGTGGCATTTAGCAACACAGAATGTGGAGCATTAGTTGTCCTAAGCTATGCTGTAGGTAATGTCCAGATGGCCAGATGCATTAAGGTAAATGTGTTTGGGAGCTTGTATCTGAGAAAAATCGTTTTGCTGAGTATTTTATTTAAGTGTTGCCTGTACTTTGTGCTTACAGCCACAGGGTACATGGTGCTTTAGTGCAAAGGCAGTAATTTATGGTTTTTTCCATCAGCCTGCTGGATTTCTGCACTTCTGTCTTGGTAATCGAGAATCTCAGAATTTGTACCTTAAAAAATAAGAGCTTGTTCAGACAGTGTTAACTCCTGTTACCCTCCTTAATGAACTGCTCCAATTCCTTCAAAAAGCTAGCCATTACTTGTCTTTCTCAGATAAATTGACTTTAATATTCTAGAGAAGCCATAGACATAACTTTATTTCATTAAAATCCATGTGACAGTCTTATTCCTAATTAATGTAGGGATACCCACCATGCATCTGCTTTTCGGTTAGAAGACAGTGGTTATTTAGTGCCTTAAACTCAATTACAAGAATGTATTTCTTATGAACTTGTCATTTGTTTTCCTCAGCCCAAGATCCTGTGTGTTCTGGAGTATAGTAATTCTGCAGCATTATTATTCCAGGTAAAAATGTATTTTTCCCTCATTTATGCGTATATACTTAGATCCTCAGCTGGTGTGAAGTACTTCAGTTGTATGTAGCAGATTCAGTGTAGCTATACCAATTTCACACTGGCTGAAGGTGTGTTTTACTGAGAGCAGTGCCAGGCAGAGATTTGGAGTTTGCAGCTAGAGCTAATTATATCTCTGACACACTTTCCTTCAAAGGAAAATCAAATATTGGGAAAGTTATTTTGGGGAATGTATTGAAGCGTTAAGGATTAATCTAAATCTCTGGTATGCTGGGTCAGTAATACAATGTGCATTTAAAATTGTTCTGGCAAATGGGTATTATCTGAGACTTGGCTACGTGAGCTTTGTGTTTTGTTCTCCTGCTAAGACATCTGCAAAAAAAAAACCCCAAAAAAAAACCCACACAATTTTTTGGGGGATGTAGAATTATAGCATGTAGATAAATTATTTAGGATTTTATTTGCATGAAAACATTTCTGTGCATACCCTGCCCTAAGCCTTCCATCACTTCAGGCAATTTAATTTTTCAAGTGGAGATAAAAGTCCTGGTGCTAGGTGATGAGTATTTTTTTCCTCAAGTCATTCTCTCTATATTGAAAGGGAAGAGCTGCCCTTGACCTTTCTTAATCAAAATCCAGTAATCTTTTGGGGAGACACAAAACAGAATTGTCTCTGACAGCCAGTGAATCAAGATGTATCTGCAAGCTCAGGGCAAGGACGTTCCTGAGTAATTGCAGAGGTCTCTGAGCAGGATTCTCCAGTCCACCTGGAGAGCTGGGTCCTTCTGCCTGCTGCTGAGGTGGGGCAGAGCATTTCTGAGGATGAGAGGCACAGCAGTAAAAAAACCTCTGCTTTTGCAAGTGCCCTGTGAGTTAGTTTTGTTATGGAACTGGGTGAGTGAAGTGCAAATCCAGCAGTGACAAAGGGAGAAGGCTGTTTTTTTCAAGCAAACCAAAACACTGCTTCTGCTGGAGAGCCTGAGCTGTGGGTCTTGCTGGGCTGAGCAGCCTCCACTGAAGAACAGAAGAGCTTAACAGGAGCAATAAAAGTAAAGTGCTCTTGTGAGCAGTGCTGTCTCTAGAGGGAAGAGGTTGCAAGCCAAGCATCAGGAAATAAATGAGATGCCAGTGTTGACCCTATTTCTCAGGATGGCACCAGAACAGCTGGAAGAGCAGCATGATGCTGCCTCAGCAGGAATTGTTACCTGTGGTACATGTATGGAGAGCCTCCACTGGGGACTGCAGAGTAGCCGCCGTAAGCACTTGGCACAAAGCAGAGTCAATAAACAGACCTCTGTTAATAAGCTAATGTACAGCAGTGATTAAGCAATGGAATTAAGATTTTGGTCCCTAAACAGCTGTACATCAGTCAATCGTAACTCATGATGTTTTTTGAAGTGTATAGTTGCATAGCACCCTAAAACCAAAGTTTTTGAAGGAAGGTAAAAAATTCTCTATGTACAAAGCAGAAGCAATGGGCACATTAAAAGAAATGGAGGTGGCTGTGTTTGGGTGTTCTTTGTAGCACTTCGGGAATGTTTATGGCAGGCTGTTTGCAAAGCAAAGATTTGGGTCTAATTTCAAGCATGCTGTGCACACTGGAGTAGATGGAAATGTTGTAGCTCCACACTGTGCTGTGCAACAGATTGGAATCCCCCCCTTTGGCCTGTGCTTGCTGGGGGAAATGGGGTACATTTTGGATTAATGTGAGAGTTGCAAATGTGTTTGTGTGCTGAGGCAGGCAAAGGCAGCTGAGAGTCCCGGCTTTTGGTCAGATGTTACCTAATTAATCACCATTGCATGTTAATTATGTATTAGTGACTTGCTGCTGTGTTGTCTTGGTCAAGTGGAGTCCCCTGCTGGAACGAGTGTTCCACAGCATGAAGGGTGGGAAATGGACGTGATGGTTCAGTATCAGGCATGTTTCTTGATTCCTGGAGCTCATGTGTATTTTCTCTGACAGGCAGCAATATCACCAGTGGAAGAAGGACCATGATGTCATGGCTGGCACACAGGCTTGCAGGGTGCTCTGCAAAGCTAACGTTTCATATACTTGGGAAGTGCCTGGTACTTGCAGCTGAGTTCCTTTGTTGAAGGTGTAATTATTTTTTTTTTTTCCCTCCAGTGGTTACTTAGCATTCAAATGTGAAACGCTACATAAAGAATGAAATTGCCCTCCTGATAACTAGGTTTTCCAGCACTTTACAGTTTTCTAGGCTATAGAACTTCTTGCTTTTCACATCAGAAACTCCCAACCAAGTTAAGATGACTCTGTGCCAAAACTTTTTATGTCTCTGTGTTTGACTTCTAGCTAATGAAAATTATCTTCAGATCTGCATGGGTGGATCTTGACTCCGATGTTCTTCTCTGCTTAAATGTACAGGTCTCCTTTTAAAGTCTGTGGGAGTTCTGCTTATGAAAGAAGATAGACTACCAATGTCAAGATCCACCATATGAAGCAGCAAAAAGAGCTTTTTGCCCTCTATCTGTAACACTTGTCTCAGTGCTGAGTAGCACAAGAACATTTCTATCCAGCAGTGTGTGAAGGCCCCAACTATAATGGAGCTTTCACTAAGCAAGAAGAAATGGCAAAGTTTGAGATGTTTCTGTAGGTGCAGTTGGACAGGGAGTGGGATAATAGAGTGAAGTAGCAGAGAGGAAAGGAACAGTAAGATGTAATGACCAGTGAAATCAGATATAAAGTCATGATCTGAAAGATTAGGATCCAGCCAGAAAACAGAACACAAATCTAAAGAGAATGAGATTGGGAGGAGAAATATTTTATGACTCTGGTTTTAGGCTCTGCAGACATTTAGGGGAACTCAGATCTTCCTGTTTCTGCTCTAATTTCTTCCTGTGTTTTAAGTTTAAAATCTCTGAGCTTTGTAGATGTTGTGTTTGCACAAGTTCTTTGAATTTATTTACTAAGTTGTGATTTTTGTCCCAAGTATACTCAATCTGGCATTATCCATACATTCAAAACCCTTGCCCTTTTCTTTTGGTCCCAGTGCCATAGTAGAATCAAAGTCTGTAATTTCTAGTATGTGATATGCTTGTGCTGAGGATCCCTGTGTGCTGAGTGACTGCAGAGCAGTTACCTGCAGGTTACAAACTTGTAATGGTTTGTGCTCCACTAAATGTCAGGCCTTGGGGTTGGATTCCACTGAGGCTGCTTGGTAAGGTGGGGACAAATGGCATCAGTGTGGTTATGCTGCAGCATGCTGTTGGGTTGGGCTGCAAGTCTCATGAACAGAGGTGCTGCTTGTGCATCTTTTGTAGGCATTACAAGAGCTGCCTGAGTATTATCTGACTGCAGCTTTTTTTTTTTTTTGTCAGGGGAGTGTTGATTTGATTAAATCAAACTGTCTTACGTAGAGATATTGCTTTGGTGACAGCTATATTGGAAAGTTTTGCTTTGATAAGATCAGGGACCTTCGCTTCAATTTTATTTCAATTTTTATTATATTGCATAATTTTGACATAATTTAAAGGGGTATTATAACAAATGAGAATGCAATTACTTTGTAAGAATAATAAAGTCAAAACAAAAAATTTTGATCTCTGAAGGAGAGTATTCATCTTTGTCAAATGAAGCCACTCATTTCACAAGTGTCAATTCAAGTTTTTGAACCAGAATTTTTTTGTAATTTTTGCCTTGTGGGAAAACTTTGAAATATTGGCAGCAAGAAAGTGGTGGAAAATCCCAATTCATGCATCTCCTTATGGCATTAAAATGCCGATTCTCATCTGGCTTCTCAAATAATTATTCACATTAGCGGAGTGTTGAGAGCTGGATTTGGGTTTAAGCCATTTCTGTTTGCAGTGCTCTAGGAAAAGTGGGGCAGGAGTTGGACTGGATGGTGCTCGTGGGTCCCTTCCAGCTCAGGGGTTGTGTGCTTCTCCTTCTTCCCTGAGGAATGGAGCAGCAGCTCTTTGTTCCAATTCCCATCTCACTGTCACTGTCAAGCTCTGTTGCACTGCCTCGCAGCTCACCCCCTGCTGCTGTCAGATACTTCTCCTCCTTCCAGGAAAGCCAGGCTACACAGCCCTGCACAGCCAAAAAATGCTGCCCCTGGCCGGAGAGCTGCGGTTCATTTTAAGCAGGGCTTTTTTTTTTTTTTTTTCCTCAACAAATTGCCTAATAAGAGGGCAAATATTAATCACATGTCTGGGAAAAGTTTGTTTTGATCTCTTTGTCTGCTATTCCAGCTTTGAAGAACAGAGCCTTTTCTGAAACATTTTCCTGGTAACAGAATTAGGACATAATTCCTAGAAGACAAATCTTGGCAGGTATGAAGTGTATAATACCTATCCTTGACTGAACCTACAGCCTAGCCTAATACTTCCCACATTTTCCTGGTTTCAAAGTGAGTTTGATCTTGTGCTGAAGGAAATGATTCTCTTTACTTGAGCCCTCTTGAATATTTCACAGTAAGAAGGATGTGATCCATTACTTCAGGAGCCCTCATTATGTGCAGCTGTGGGATACTCATCTTTTTCCTTTATCTGCTCATCTTTTTCCTTTATCTGCTCTGCTGGAAAACTTGGATACCTTGTTTTACTAAACAAAATCAAGATCAGAGATGTTAAAAATAGATTGACTTATTGAACTTGATAGAATAATCATTTTCTTGTCACCAGCTTTAGCTTTTCTTTGCTGAAATAAGATTAGCAGAGATTAAAGCTATTTATTTTGGAGGTATAGCATTCTGGTCAGGGAAGCTATGATGGGTTTTTCTTTAAAAGGATCTTCATATTTCAAGAGTTTGCAAACTCTCATTTCTTTTGAGGGTTGGTTGTTTCTGTAACTGCTCCTCTTGCCTGCAATTACTCTTTTCCAAGAAAATACTTGGTGGAAACACCCAAGTGTCTTCTGTATTTGTTCCATGTTGCTCTGTTAAAGGAACAATGTTCTTTCTGATATAAAGCCATGCAAATGAGATGTGAATTTTTCACTGCCTTCATAAGGGATGGTTTCTCTAAGGATTCTTCTCATATTCACTTTGTGAAAGGAATAAATGCTAACCTTCATTTACCTTTATCAAGTACAGTGAGGGCCTGGCCTAGTAAAGCACTAAGTCATGCACTTAAGTACATTCCTAGTCAGTAAAGCACTTAAGTGTGTTAACTGAGTTTGGGTTTAAAATGCTCTGCTGAGTCAAGGCCAGAAATCTGTGGCACAACCATCCCAGTGCTAGTGCCACCAAAGAACCAGGGGCTGGAGAGACCTGCCTGAGTGGGGGATGGAGTGTTAATGAGTAGGATTTAATTTCTGCTAGAAAAAAATCCTATCTTGGTACTTGGTTTTAAGGTCAGTTGTTCACTTTTCAGGAATGTGTTGTGTGAATGTGGCAAGGTTTGGGGAGCAAAAGATGGAATTTCTGTGCTAGTTAGGCTGCATAAGGCTCCCACATCTCTCTTGTACCTCTCCCTTCAAACTCTCTCTTGTACTTTTTAGTTTAAAAGAAGAGCCAGGTCTGGATTTGTCAAAATTTCTTGTAAGTATTATTACAGATCAATAGTATTTCACTTCTCCTGGGAAGTTTAAATGAGTCACAAGACATTATGGTTGGAAGCCGGCAAGTGCAAACACACAATGTTCCACGTGAAGTCTTGCCCACAAACCCCGGGTAAACTCCTCTCTGCTTACAGACAGTGCCTGGCTCCGCTGTGCATCGCCTCTCCCTCGAGCCCACAGCTGGGAGGAGCAGGACTCCTCTGGCTTTGCCCTGCTTTGTTAGGAGTTTGAACGAGTTCTTCCCATGCAATCCACAATGTGGGAGCGGCTCTGCTCTGTAATTCCAGAGCTCCTCGACTAGAGGTCAGTAACACATCAAAGAACAGGAGCCTGAAAACCAGAAACTCTGGGATATTAGCTGCCACTAAACATTTCATTTTGCATTTGGAATAAAGACTTCTGATTTGATTAATCAGCAGCAGCTATAAGTCATACAGCTATGGGATAAGAGTAGTGGAGTGCTTCTATTCTCTATTTTTTAAATTATTTTTTGGTATTAGAAGCATGTTGGAAGTAGTGCTTCCAAATTTTAAACAATAAGAAAAATTATCCCCCTTTTAATATCACTTGGTCTTACGTAGTAAGTTGGAAATTTTGATGTGATATATAGTTTAGAAAATAAATCTGATTTTTAGACATATTTACTGCGAATTCTTGATATAGTCATTAGCTGCATTGGCATTTTCTCCTCACAGGGCTAGCTAATAAGCTTGGAAGAGAAAATCACTGTCTGAAGCAGATGTGGTTAAAAGTAGATTATAGATAGGCTCAGAGTCCTATTTTTTGTATCCTTACAACTTGAAGTGTAGAATAGATCAGTCACTATTTAATAAAGGGCAGGTTTAGGAATGCATAAAGGTAAAATAGATATTTGTTTCTTTCAATTTACTTTTTGAACAACCCTTGTTGTTCTGTAATCATTCAGTTCTATTTCTTTTTCCATGCTGAACTGTTTCTTCTCAGTGGTAGAGGAATTGGTCAACTTAAAATTAAAAGCAATTTATGGAGTAGCTCTTTCTCATCCAGACACATTTCTTTAAAGGATGTCTTGAGCTGTGCTGCCATTTTGGTAGCAAGTTGATCAAATACATACTCTGAATCATTTCTTTGTAAAAGCAGGCACAAAGGATTCTGCTTGTATTCTTTGAGTATGTCCTATCCTGAAATACTCATTTCCTTTATCATGACTAATGCCGTATCTGAGTGGTTTTGCTGAGGCATTTAGTTCGGTTGTGTTCCTGACCGTGATTTGTGTCCAGCTAAAATGCTGATTCCTGTTTGAATACTGCACCCCCAAGAGATATGCTCTAAGTCTTTATGAAGGAGAAATCTCTGTTTTCCAGCATTTTTGTTTCAGTTGATTTTTCTTCCCTTCAGAAAGAAACTTAGACCAAGGCATTTCGATTGTCTTGTTACTGAAGTCCTGTTTCCTTCCCTCACACCGCTTTTACACTTGCATGACACATTATGATTTGTGCTGCAGTTAGTAAGAGTGGAACCAAACCTACCATTCCAAAAAAGTGCTATCTGTATGGATAAGTTCATAGGCCACCTGTTGAATAGTGAGAATATAAAGTCATGTTTACATTAAAAAACTCCCAGTGTATCTTGAACAGAAAATTTAGAGAAATAAAACTAGGTGAGTGTGGCTCTTGTTGTGAACTGAAAACATGGGTACCTCTTGTGCTGGAGCAGCAAAATGCATTAGTCTAAAAGTGGCTGGTTTTAAGAAATGATTATGCCTTGGAAGTGTTACGTGCAGGACATAGAGATGAGTCTGAGGGATAGTGTTTAGCTTTCTAAGGACGTTATTAATAATAGTTACATTTAGAAGGGGGATCAGGCTGTAACGATGTGTCCTTTACTTCATTTCTCTTCCCAGGCAGCCTTCGGGCTGCACAGCACCTTCACTCCTGTGGCCAGCTTGCACTGCCTTGATTTCTATGTGCTGACCCCCTTGGTGCAATAACAGCACCTCCCTATGCAGCATCAGCAAGGCAAAAAGATCTTCACAGCCAGCAGTCACTGACTGGGGGCTGAACAGTTTAAGTGCTTTGAAAAGCCCAGGGCAGTCATCTCTTCAGGTCTGGCATCTCTGTTTCTTGAGCTTGTACATTGGCAGAGCGCTCCCCTGCAGCCTGCCAGCCCCAGAGTGAATGGTGACAGCCCGTCATCATCAGTTACACCCCGTCATTCCAGCGGGGTGAAAATGGTAACCCGAGCTCGCGGGGTAGAATCGTGTTTGATCATTGAATGAGTTGGGGAAATGAAATATAATGGGAACTCTGCTTTTTTTAGCCTCTTTCATAAAGTAAATCGAGTTCTCTGCTTGTGTGACTGCATGAAAGCCACTGGGATTAGCAGATTTGCATTGTTTCACTCAAATGACAAAGGTAGGTTTCTATTTTAAGTGGTGTTGTGGTTTGGTTCTTTTCCTAGAAAATGTTCAGTGTTTCAGATCTCCTGTTCTCAGTGCCAGACACCATACAAACCATCGTGGGGGGAGGTTTGAGCTGTGGCTGAGCCAGCTGCCGACAGCAGAGGCTGTCCCACCTGGACTGTCCCACCTCCGAGCTGCTGGCTCTGCCCTTCTGTTGGTGCATGTCTGGTTCCCTGGAAACCAGTTCAGCTTGATAATCCAACAAAAAACACCTTTTTTTTTCCCTTTCTCCTGTTGATTGAGCTCACCAATAAGTCAGAGTAGGGCCAGGGCCAGGGCCAGAGCCAGAGCAGGAAGGAGTGAGTGGTCTAAGACACATCTCCTGCCTTGCAGAACTTGGCACCCATGTGAAAAAGATGGGTCGAAGCAATGCAATTGCCTTCGCTTTCCCAGCAATGTGTCTGAACTTTTCCAGTGCCTTTGCAAGGAGTGTGGTGGTTGTATGGAGGCAGCAGTGCAGTTAGGGATGTGCATTAGTATTTTGTTGCCAGGGTGAAGGTGGTAACCTGGCCAGATTTCAGGAAGGGATGAGCAGCAGGTGGGAGCTGGATGAGCTATTCATATAGTGATACTATCACTTTCCAAAGTGGACAGCATCAAGATCCAAAACCAGACTTTTTTTTCAGGTGTAAAAGACTATTTAAACACTGCTCCTTTAGCATATTACTAGTGACTTGGAAAACAACTGAAAAAAATTAATAATATTCCCATTGGGATGTTGCTTTATCCTATGTTGTTCTGATGATAAATTTTTGTCCAGTATGGTTTTTACCATTATGGATCTATAGTCTAATCAGAAAATGATAAAGTTGTACAATATTAGCAGACTACTAAGCCAATGTTTGCTTTAGGGTGAATGAGTTGTTCCAGCTCCAGGTGGAATCTGTAGGTTGGAACTTAGCAGATTTCTTCTCCTTTTCCCTGAAACTCTCCAATCTGCTCTTACAGTCCACTGTCTTGGACTAACAAAAGAGGTCTTTTAGCTCTGTGGTAGTGCACTGTCTCAGAAAGCCCAGCTTTAGTCGTATAATTGTCTTATCTCCATAGACTAATTTCATTATTGTTTATAGCTTTTGAAAACGGGCTTATTGCCAATGTGAAAGCAAAGAGAAAAACTCTCTCTGTGACAATTTTCATACATCTGGTATAATGATAAATATTTTATATTATTAATAATAAATAGCAGTTTTATAGAATTGGTTCCCTTTTATGGGCAATGGTAGGACAGCTGTCTAGCTTGTAGTTTTATAATTTGTCCTACAGGCAATTTTATGCTTATGGCATATTGACTTCAATAGGGAATTCTGCTGAAAACCTGATGGCACAACAGATCACTCTGCATTTCCATGAAGGCAGGTGGAGGCATTTGTGTTTCCACTGCCAAATCCCTGGGTGCCTCTTTGGAGAGGCTTTGGAGGAAGAAATCAGTGGGCTTTCCAGGTGTGTCCTGCATGTGGAAGGTGAACTTGCTAGGAACAATTACAATGATCCACTGTATGTGAGAGCTGGAAAGTTACCTGCCCTCCCCTTAAGAATTGTTTTAAGCTGCTCAGAATACCTTGTGACCTTGGCATTAGGAAAAGGATCACCACTTGGATCAATGTTAATGAAATTGCAGCAGCAGCTCAGAAGTTTATCCAGAAAAGAAGCCACATCATGCTGATACTGTGCAAGCACAAAGACATCTTTTTTTTGTTTCCTGATGTGTGCTGGAAGACATGTCTAACCCCATCAGTGCTCCTTGTTTTCAGTGGGGCTTGCTGTGGGGAAGGGATGACTGCCTCTCTCTGAAGGGTACCCTGAGTCATTTAAGTGGCGGTCCCAGCGCCAAAGAACAGCCACTGACACTGGGAAAGGCTGATTGTATTTAGCAGAGCCCTCCATGTCTTGTGAGCTCAGCTAAGCTGCTGTCTGGCAGGTGAATCAGAAAGCTTGAAAGCAGTAAGGATCTGGAAGAGTTGCTAGCTTCCCCTAACAAGACCCTGACTGGCAAGTTGGGTTTAATACTTCTAACATTAATAGCAAAAATGCTGCAATTTACAGACTAGTTCTCGGACACAAACCAGATACCAGGGATCCAGTACAGAAAGTCTTAATGCCCAAGGCTATTGGGGCATTTTTTCACTCTTTCAAATAACCTTTCCTCTCATAAATCTGTTGCTCGTTTAAAGCAAACTTTCTGCTTGCATCAGAAATTACTTCCAGCATTGGATATGAAGCGTTCTGCAATATGTTTTAAAGTGAGAGCTGGATTCACTGCTTAAATAAAGAAAGCCAGTTTGCTTCAAACGGATCATTTATTGCTACCTTCATGCTGTATATTTATTGTGAGGATATTGTCACATTTCTTTCAGTTTTGAAAATGTAAGTTGGATTTTCTCTTTCAGGTTGCCATCTGGTGTATTGCGAACAGTCTCAGAGAGTAAGAGGCCATCTGTTAAGACTTTTTCAGGAAGCTTTTTATAGAGCAGTGAAGTGGCAAATCTCAAAAACACGTTGTAATGACTTACAAGATCTTGGGTATGTGTACAAGTAAAGGCTGATATTTTATTCCTATCAACAATATAGTTATCAAGCTGGGGAGGAAAGGAAGAGAAGAAAGAGAACTTGCACACAAATGCACATGCATTTTAATGGCTCTATTGCATATATTACTTTTTCTATTTTTACATGAAATGTAAAGTGAGTTTCTGAAGCTCTGATTCAGTTTATGCTCATGTACTTTAGCAAGACTGATTGCCTCTTTGAGAAGCTGTTTCCTTCTTTAACCATTAATAGAGATCAAATTACCCAGGATTTTGTCTAATAATACTAAGAATGTAGCTTGTGTTCCCATAGCATGTGAATTTACATCTCTAGTGGTTGGTACTCCCAAGATGCTGATATGACTACTGCAAGATTCTGCCATGTAGGAAAGTCTCCAGTTCAGATCTGCCAAAACCCTCAGGCCAATATTTGGTGTATTTCTATGGCAAAAGGTTGTTTCCACATTCAGTTCTACAAGCAGAGTGATTTTCGGCCCAAATTTTATATGCTCACTCAGTCACTAGTGGTAGCAGTGAAGACATGTCTGACAGAAGTGTTGCCTGAGCGTTCTGGCTGTTGTAGGAGTAGGTACTGGGTTTGTTGAGAGCCTCTCTATGGGCTGTATATGTTGAGCCATTTTTTTCCACTTGCATTGACTTCCATAATTTTTGTGGTACAGCAGAAGCAAATAGAGCTACATCATCTACCAGCCTGTGCGGTGCTGGGGTTTGTCTCAACTCTCTTCTGGCCTCTCAGAGAGGAGACGTTGCTTTGAGGATCAGATGCTTTGAAAGCACTCACAGAAGCATCAAATGACTGATTGCTTTGTGGGCCTGACATGCAGAGAAAGAAAGGCAAGTGCTGATTATCTGGGCAGGTGACTGGAGTTTTGCTACCACAGAGATCAGGTGTTCTTTTGGGTGCTCAAATAAACCCTTCATGAATGTTGGGTTCCACTTCCAGCTCTGCATCATCTGAAGTGTCCCAGTCAAGCACATTTTTCTGTATTTTAATCCTATATTAATTTTTCTGTGCTTTGAGTTCTGCAGTAACAAGATTCTGTACTGATGTTCTTGGGCATCCCTCTGTGGAACAAGTCCTGCTTCAATTACGTGTAATAGTAAGATCTTTTTCTCTTCAGTGCTTCCGAATTTGATAGTGAGACATCAAAAGTATCATCCAGGTGTCACTGATAATAAATGTCAGTGCTGCTGCATGTCAAGGTCATATAAACCTGTAGTAAGGGCTGTAGAGGCTGGCATTGTGCTTAAATACTATCATCATTTAAACAAAACTAGGCAGCTCTAAAAGCAAAGGCTGCATGAATATCACCATAAAATTAAGCCCACTAGCCAGTGCTGAGAGAATCTGAAGCCTGTATGTTGGAAGAGTTCTAAAAGCAATGCAGGTTGGTTTTTCAGTGCTAAAACCCCTCAGAAATAGAGAAATAAGTGATCCCAGCTGTGTTCAATATAATGTGAGTCAATTGTGCATAATGGTATTGAGCAGTGGTCAGAGTATCTTCTAAAAGTTTTGTTTATAAAAAAGGACTTTCCTTCCAAATTATTTTTAGAGGCATTCTCTTTTATTGAATGAAGAAAAACTAATCTTTGTCTTGTTCCTATATTTTTAATGTAAAAGAAAGGTAAAGAGTGAACAATAAAAATTGGGAGAGGGCTTTTTTGTTATCCAAAAAAGTCGAGTATCAGCCACAATTTTTTGTTAAGAAGTATGCTTTTTTTCCTCTTCTAATACTCATACTATGTTGTTGAATGATTATTAACCCCAGGCAACAGGGAGTCATAATTTTTTAACTGTATTATTTGAGAATGCTGTTAGAAAGGCCTTGAATCCAGGGAAGCATTGAAAGAAATTAGTTCTGTTGTCTCTATTCTTTCATCTCAAAACAAGCCTAGGTGGTCTTGACTGGCAGCTGCCCTGGGCTTTAGCATCTTTCTTTCTTTGTTAAACACGAGAAACTGCCAAGAGGTCTCCTGAGATGTCAGGAAGTTAAGTGCTGGTGTGAAGATGTGCCTTGTGTCCTTCATCCATTCCATGTCTGCTAAGCCAGGTCAGCATGTAGACAAAAAAGCTCGTGGCTGAAAATGGTTCCCCAGAGGTGGAGGCTTGTACAAGTCCCCTAAAAATTACCTGCCAACAGCTCAGCACTGAGAATTATGGCTCATTGGGTCACTGTAGAACAGAGTACTGCACTCTCTGCAGATGAGTGGATTGCATTAACAGAGCATTCTTGATGAATTTTGAAGTGCCCTAGCATATGGGGTACTGCATTTTGCCATCAGAACTGAGATGCCACCAAAACATCCGTGTGCTACACCTTAGTGGACACGGTGTGATCTGGAGCCCAGGCCTAGGAAGAACGGAACTTTCCTGTGCTGTGGTTTGTCTTGTGTTGCTGTGCATCTCGTCTACGAGCTGTTGTTGTGTGGATTTACTGGGGTAATGAAATATGAAAGATTGACTCTAGTCCTGTTTAGGGTTAAGAGTCTGTAAATCCACTGTGCTTGCAGAGACCAGGAATAATTTAAACACTGCTCACATTCCTGCCTCCACAGTAGGGATGGGTATTTTGTTTTGAGGATTTTTTTCCTTATCTCAACTGCTGTACCATTTGGCTATCTGAAGCTTTTGCATGCCTCACAAACACCATCTGTTACAACCCAAGACACAAATACTGCAAGTGATTAGTAATATAAGCCAATGTTGCAGCTGTATGTGGTGTGGAAATCTGATAGAACTAGAACTTTCTTTGTAAGCCTGACATGCTGAATAGTGTGTTTGTGATTTGTCTAAGCTTTTGCATTTGTCAAGTCAAGATTAACTTTCTGCTGCTGTGGAGAGATGATAGAAAAAAAAATTAAAACAAAACATCCCCCCCCCCACACCAAAAAAAAAAAAGAAATGCACCCAACCAACAACAAAAAAACCCAAAACAAAACAAGAAACCCCAACAAAATCAAAACAACCCCCGAAAGATCCAAGCACTCCATTTAGGAAATGTTCTTGGAGTAAGTGAAGCATCTGGGATAGAGGGAGTCCCTAGCAGGGAGATGTTTCCAATTTCCACATGCTAATATTGTATTAGATTAATCTTTTCTGGATTGAAATAGCCTACATATTGTGATCAATGCCTTTTTAAAGTCATAAAACATTTAAAATATACATATAATAGGGACTATTCTGCTGTTCTGGCCGTGGACAGATTGCAATAAATACCAATACACTCCTTCTGGTGTTGCCATTCAATACGTGTTCATGGCACAGACAGGTTCTCCTCGAGTTTCAGTATTGGTTTTTCTCTTTGTTTTATCCTCCAGCCTTGATTGCAGTAGCAGACGAAGTACCAAATTAGAGAGGAACACGGTGTGTGCTCATGGATGTACATGAGAATGAACAGGAAAGGAGAGGAAGGCTTAAATCTGACTGCCTGGAGGATAATTGTTTTTCTGTGTGATAATCCAGGGCATGGCCCAACCCCAGAGACTGAAACTGAATTGGTGAGATGAGTCTCTTTTTAATGTTGAATAAAAGAAACTGTTCAAATCAATAAGTGTAACAGTGCTGTTATTGCTAGTCTTCCTCTCCATCACTAAGATATGCAGGTGTCTTTGCCATCTTGAGGCATTTGGAAATATGAGGACAAAGTTTGAATCACTTCTGTATTTCCTCTCTCTGCACTCAGATCCTTATCCTGTTCTCATACCACATAGTGCTTGTTTTGAAAACAAGAAAGAGTTTTAGTTCTAAAAAACTCCTTCATTAGTGTTAGAGACTCATAGGCCAAGTTTGGAAGAAGGTAGGTCTATGGTTTTTGCTTATGCAGACTGTTTTCTCTTCTTAAGAAGTGCACTATTGTCCTCAAACTTGCATTTTTTAAAGAATATCTTTTGTCCTTGGAGAGAGGGCAAGAAGTAACTTCCTTAAACTGAAGCTAAAACTTGAAGCTAAATATGAAGGAAAAAACCGAACCCTCAGTGATGGAAAGGACAGCGAAAAGGGGAGAGACTCTCAGGGAAATTGTGATGTCTGCATCACTGGAGACCTTTAAGAGCAAATACCATATTTACAGTTCATCTCACCATGAATAGAAAGATTAACTAAATGGCCTTCTGGGGTGTCTTCCAGCACTACGATTTTGAAAGCTTGTGACCCAGGAGGCCTTTCCCAGTGCTCTGCTGTCTGTAAGGAAGGTCAGGATCATCGGTGGAGAGCAAGCCCCAAACGGGAAACGCCTGGCTCCTGGGTGCAATCCTGAGCAGACTCCTGGGGGCTTTAGCATGTGCAGGAAAAGCTTAATGCCTCTCAGTGGACCCTGGATACAGGGCTGGCTGAGCAGGGAGGTACTTAGTTTAGCTAGTGGGAAAAGCTCAAGAATGAGCAAATCTTAATTCTGTTTCTCTGGAGCTGTGGCAGCAAGAAGGCAGCAGTGTCAGAGCAGTGTGTACAGTGAAGTCTTGCCTGTATCGTGTTGTGCCTTGCTAAAATACAGGAGGTGATACTCAGACTGATGGAGGAGACAAAATTTACTTGTGCTTTTCTCTTTTCATGGCTGCAGTCTGGGGTGTAGGCTTGATATGGTATTTGGCTTGTGAAAAGGTAAACCCACCTTTTCCTCTTTCTGGAGTAAGTCTTAAACTCCACTGGGTGTGGCAGGTTGGGTGTTTGCAGTTCACCACCCAGGAGTGCTGGAGGAAGGCAATGAGGCTTTCCCACCTTGTGAGCCAGGTGTGTCCTTGTAAAAGCAAAGGTGCTGCCTTGCCCCGGGAAGCGCTGCTGCCAGTGCTGTGCCTGGCCTTTTGTTGTATGCTGGATTGCAGAGCAGGGAGCTGGCATTTTCTTAATAGAAAGTCTGTTCTGGTGGTTTGATAACTGATATTTAAATAACTGCAGTATATTCCAGAGCTCTGAGCAGGCACATGTTTATGCCCTGCCAGTTGCCCTTTGCTGTGTATTATGAAGTGTAAGACAGCAGGATTGTGAGTGGCTGTGATTTAAATGACTAAATTTACTCTAGATTAAATGTTTGCCTTTCATGTTTGATTTCTCATTAACTGAGAATTTACAAAGTCAAGTACACAGTCCTATTCTTATTTGTAAACTTGCAGCTTTCTCTTTTAATGCCTAATAATAAGCTCTCCCCTCTGCTTGTTTAATGTATCACTTGAGATTCCGTTTTGACAAATCTCTCAGCAGTTCAGAAAACTCTTTGTTATAAGGAAATAAATATCCTGCTGGCTCAATGGGAAAGAAATGCTTTTTGTCCTTTGAAAAATGTTGCAGCCCTGTAGATTGGTCAGTGTTACTTATCTGAATAGTGCCATTGTAGGGAGGAAAAGGGTTCTTTATGGGCCAAAGAGCATTCGAGGGTACTGAAGTATGTAGGGCAAGGTTATCAAGGCTTTGCTTTGGTAATGTCTATTTTTGCTCTGCAAGATCATCTTGCATGTGATATTTGTCTCTGTTAAATACATTGCCTTTATTATTGTAGTAGCTTTTCTTTTTTAATTACAAAATGCTGACAAGATGTTTTGCAGTGACATATTATAACTACATTAACCAGGTGCATTAGGATCTGTGTGTATGGCAATTGATGCTTTCTCTCTGTCACTTACATAATGAACCTTCTGCCTGCACAGAATAAAATATTTATCTGGAATGCAGGCTAAAGCAAATGCTGGAGACTGGAGGAGGGAAAAACAGGCTGCCTGCAGTGAATAATTGTTATAATCTCATTGTCCTTTGTAAAGTTGTTAATTAAGGCCTTTACTAAGCAGACTGTGCTTGCAGGAGTCCCACAGAAGTCAAGTTGTTGTGCTCTTGTGCATCTGTTAGCTCACAGTGGTCTGAACATGCTTAATGCAGGGCTCCCCAAGTTTCATCCTCAGAGAGGCTGTATGTTGGGGGGTGTCTTGTAACATTCTCCCCCATCTCTCCCCTTCCCTACTTTCTTTGAAATAAGAAAGAAAATAACACCGGAAGGGGGATGGTAAACTAATGTATAGAGCTTGGGCATCTCCATCATCAATATTGGCATGTAAGCCTGCTGGGCATGTGGGGTTGTTAGTTTATTTGCAGGTGCTCTCTGGAGTTTTCTCTTCAAGGAGCAACTGGGATAAATTGTGTGTACTTTGCCTACTCTAGTTCCAAGTTCTTTTTGTTATTTAGTATTTATATTTCTATAGCAACTAGAAGATCCACTTAGGGATTTTGACCATTCCTGGTAGGCAGCAGTGTAAACAGTATAAGGAAACAATATCTTAAGTGAAGAGATCTGAGCAAAAAATGATCTAATAGATCTATTGTTGTCAGTTTCTTTGTAGGCATTAATGGAAAGGAAAATTTTTGAAAACCAGAATGAATTAATTTTTAGGTTGTTTCCTGTGTGAGGGGACAACACGGAAGGAAGAAAAGAAAGTAAAAAAAGGCCTGATTATAAAAAGCAGCAAATGGAGAAGTTTGGTGCCAAGGACTGATTGGAGGCAAGAACTGACATCTTGGGAGCAGATGAGAGGAAATGAGATGTTTTTAAATCATGAACAGCCTTAAAACTCAAGGCAAGCAATTCATAAATAATAGAGAAAGGAGAGCCGAAGGAGGAAGGGGAAAACCAGCAAGATTTGAACTCAAAAAAAGGTATTTGGAATGAGATTTGGGAGGGTCTGGTATTGGGGAACAATTGCATTAGTAAGGCCAGAGAGAAGAACGTTGATGTGACAGTAGGACAGAGTGGTTTGTATGTGTAAAAGCAGGGGGGAGCCCCCCAGCATTATGCAGACAGAATCAGCAAGAGAAGACTGAGTAGGGATGAACCAACAGGTAGAGAAGCAAGCAGAGTCACTGTGGAGATTTCCTGAGCAGGGACAAACTGAATATGGTAATGCTGAGTGTAAGGAGCCAGAGGAAGATAGGATATGGGATGAGGATGAGAAGAATTCCTGAAGAACTAAAAGCTGGCAGAAGCAAAGTAATTTCTATGTCTAATGGGAAAAGAGAAGGGACAAGGGAGAAGAAGCAGTAAGACATTCAAATGTCTGAAAGTCTGGTGCCCTTTCTTTTTCTTGGTAGAAAGTTGGAAAAAGCATGTATGGATAAAGAGTAAATTGTAGAGGTGGATTTATTTTTATCAGAAAAGAAGACTTTGTTAGAGATATGCCAGAGAAACTGATGGAGCAGGTAATTCTGGTCTCTATGATTCTACTGGAACTGCTTTCTTCTCTGACCTGAGCTGATGTGGTGTAAATGGAGATGATCTGGGATGGAAGCTTGGAAAATCAGATCTTGTTAAGTGAGAGAGTGAGAGAGATCTATAAATGGAAAGGAAGGCAGTGAGGAGGAGGCTGAAAGCAAACAAAAGTTTTTCCTGTGTACTGGACACATGAAGCAATTGAATTGTGAAAAAGCTGACAATCGTGAAGTGGGATAGAGGTGGAGAAAGCAAGTGCTAATAAAGGCATTGTAGAGCAAGGGCTCTGCAGCAGGAGGGTCAAGCCAGACCTGCAGGTGTGAGACCAAGGAGGTGGGTGACAATAAGCACAGGTAGCTCATCGGTTCAGAAGCTGTCCTTGAGTTAAGCTTAAGGAGAGCCAAAAGTCAGCGGCAGAGGAAGGTGGATGACGAAGCTGGATCCAAGGTAGCCAACAGCAACACTGAGGAGGAGGGATTGCAGGACTCCTTGTTTACTAAAATGGAATATTTCTTTGCTGCTTAATTAATCTGTTGTTTTAAGTTAGAACACATATTTCATAGTTTCTGGCAGTGTCTGTAAAAGTAGGATTTAGAAAAAAATCCACAAATACATAAAATTGAAAATGAGCTCGCAGTTACTAACCTAAACAGCTGTTGGGTGTTTATTTGGTGAATACAGGGATGAATCTGGAGCCACACACTGCCAGGTGGAGTAATCCCAGTGGAGGGAATGTGGTTGGAGCAGCCCTTCCAGTGAATCTGCAGGGCCCCTCCAGCCCCTGCCCTGCTGCTGAGCAGGACCAGAGCAGCACCAGCACAGCGAGGTGGGGACTTACTGCTTCCCAGCCTGCTGACCCGGCTGCCAGCAAGTTGGATTCTCTCCCTAATGTCTCCTGTCTCTCTGAAGGAAATGAGTGCTTGGAGGGGAAGCCGAGCTTCCACCGGCAGAGGTTGCTGCTGTTCTCTTCACCTCCTCCTCTTCTCAAGCTGGTAACCTGTCATGTCAAGCGTTTAGCTGAAAGCAGTGGGAATTGTGAAGCTTTAATGTTTCCCAGACTGTAGTCTGCCACATTAACAAATCTTTCACTTTTCAGAAGATGATAGTGTCAATCACCGTGACAGCCTGAAAGACACCATTCATTGTTAATTAATTATTAGCTGTCAACTCAAAGACTTTGTTGAACTAAGAACATTCAGGCAGATTGTGGATTTCCTCTTTTTTAAACTTTATGTTTAAAGGACACTAAATACCCTTAATTATCAAAGTAAGTTGAAATCCTTTCATACCTCTTTCTTCTGCAGGTGACTGCTTCAGGTACAATATTAATTATAAATAGAATGAAGATTTTGTAGCTTCTTATTGCTGATTTATGTTTTCATAATGGATGAACTAAAAGGAAATAAGTTGCCTTTTTTTTTTTTCTTTGATAACAGCCTGTGATCCCTAGGCTGCCTCTGAGTTTTGGTGTTTGGAGGAATCAAACAAAAGAAAAGAAACTCGTGTTTCTTGAGAGGGTCTGAGAGCTGTATGACCTACAGTGGGGGCCATGACTTTGTGTCTGACTCCACCACAGAAATCCTTGGATTTGAATTGTTGCAATATTTCAGTTTCACTCTTTTGAGCAAGAAATTGAGGGCAGCTTTCTCACTGGGCTTCCCGCAGGTGGGAATGAACTCTAATGGCTTTTTCCTAAGCAGTGATCTGATTTCCCAGCAGTTGTGGGCATGCCCAGCCATCCCTGCAGAGCTGTCTGCTATGGGAGCCTCACAGTGAAATGTGAGGATGCTCCTGTGGGCACTGCTCTGGCTGAGGGCCGTGGGAGTGCCCAGCCCAGGAACGCAGCTTGGGCACAGAAGTGCTTCCAGAATGTGCCTGCAAGTTTGAAAACACTGGCCAAGCTTCTCTCCATTTGGGCCTGCCAAATGCAGAAGGACACAATAATACTTACCTACCTCACAGGAGTGCTCTGAGGCTTAATTAATGCGTAGGGTAAAACGCTTTGAGATCCTCAGGTCATAATGATACTTAGCACTTTATATCTTCAAAGCCCCATACCCAATGTGAAGGAACTAATCCCAAACTAATTAGGCAAAAGGCACTATAAAAGTGCCAAGTGTTGTTATTTGCCTTAAAGTATTATTATTTAATCACAAATTGCCTCAAAGTGAAGTGTGACTGTATGAGATTAGAGACATAGTAATTAAGGCCTTGATTTAATATTTTAAATTTATTCAGCATACTTCAATGCAGCTCTTGAATTTTTTTCATTCTTTCCCAAACACCCAGCTCACATTTTAATTTTTATAAACACTGCATCCTCATCACTTAATAGGCTTTCCCTCTTCCCTCAGTTGTGTGCCCCTAGGATGCTGCAGTGCTGAGGGAAGATAGTTTGGTGAACAAGGATTTGGCCAAGTTGGAACATAGCAGACTGAGTGTATGCGGGTATGAATTAAATATGACAAGAAGGAAATGTGTAAATAAAGTCTTTCTTGCATGTGTAGTAGATATATTTATGTATGTGCTGTGTAAGTTCTACAATGCAAAAACAGCTCTGAAAGCATCTGTCACCCCACATTACTTATTCTGCCTTTGAGATACAAGCTGCAGCAGCCCTTCTAAAAGACAGCACTTCCCTGCATGTCAGGGAGCAGCTGTAGTTGTTAGACTGATTTGGGAAGCAATGGCTTTGGGTAAATAGTCTGGTGAAATTCACCCCTCTGTACAGAAGCTCAGCAGAAGGTTCAGGCACCACTTCCCTCATAGATAAACCTATTTAAATGATGGAAGGGATTGTGAAGACCTTGTGTACAGGATTAGATTTCATCCACGGTGCTATGGTGAGTTTAGAGAAACCCTGTAAGTGGGAAGTGACTATATTTGCTCTTCTGTCTAAAGCAACAGATCTGTTTTTCAGATGCAAATGACTTGAAGTTCATAGTTACATGTGGATTGGATGCAGCACAACCATGCTGTGCCACTGTGACTTTACAGACCTTGGTGGACATAATCCTGCCTTCCATTGCTGTGAGATTATAATTAACAGTGAGGCTGAACAAGGAAGTTTATGGGATAGGAAGGCTTCATAGTGACAAGGGAGCAGTGTGGACACTTGGTACTGAGTGGGCCTTGTGGTGACACGCAGCCATTATGGTGACATACTGAAAACTCAGTAGCAGCCACACAGACACTCACTGTACAGTCACCACACTCTGGACAGAAGACACATCTGTAGCAGGAGAGAGATGAGAGGAGGGAGGAATCCCACAGCTCTGGATTGCAGTAACACTGTGCTTTCTGTGGAACCTCACTGCAGCAGGTGGAATTACTACTAAAACAAAGTAATGCTCAGAATGACAGCAGCAACACTGACAGCATTTTTTTCCTTGTGTATGCACTTATATCTGTAAATTATAATTATTTAACACTTATCCAATCAAAGGAAGCTTTAGGAAGTTTGAGGTTGTTTTGTAGAGCAATGGTTTCTCATAAACAATAGTAATATCTTAGAAAGGTAATTTTATTAGAGCTGAGAAAACTCATTGTCTCTACTCTCTTGCCTTCTCTCCAGAAACCTTCCCTTGCAACTTACAGAATTTTTTTCATGGTTTGGAAGTTTGTGAAGCCCATTTTTGGGGGAATCTGTTCCTTTCTCAGCTGATCTCGGAAGAGATTGGAGACCAGGAAGTGTTTACACTGGTCTGCATTAGATCAGTCAGAGAATTGCTTAGGCAGCAGTTGGTGAGGCCGGCCTGAGCAGGGGAAGAAGTTGCAGGATATTTATGTCTTGGTTACCCTGGGACGTGCAAACGCTTGAATTCAGTTTTGAAACACGCAAGTTTTGAAGGGGTTCATGACACAGCTGGATGCAAAGCTTGTGGTTTTTGTCTTGCATGCTACAGGAGCTGAAGGAGATTCAGCCAGGGGCAGGCAAACCTTGTGTGCAGGGACCAGATGCTCAGCTATGAAACTGCAGCAGCTTCTCTGCTTTCCCACCAGCTGAAGATGCAGTGCTGTACGCTGGGACTGGGCTGCAGCACACAACTCTTTGGAGACTCAGAGCTTAAGAGGGTTTATTTCTCAGCACGAAGGACCAGCAGGTTTCTGTTTATTCTTAGCTTGCATTCACTGAAGTGTTCAGCTGCCTTTTGCAGTTCAGGTGCATTGCTTTTACAATGAAAGCCAACTAACCTTGCCTCCTCCTGGAAGAAAAGCAAAAATCCTCCATCCTAACAAAAAACATGACCATAGAAATGATCTTTAAAATGAATAACTGAACCAGGAACCTGTGCTTAAATAAACAAGTGTGGTTTTGTCATAATCTTATTGCCAGCATGTGTTTTGATAGAACTCCATGGTGGAGAGGATCTGTGTAAAGCAGGGGCATTTGAGGCTGCTTCGTTGTGGAGAACTGAAGCTCTCATTGAAGAGTCTGGCAGTGTGCTCTCTCTTGAAGCTTACTCTTGATGCTAAGGGAGGAAAAGGTGAAGAGATGAAACAATGAGACCTGCTGTACTTGGGAGCATCTTTTGGTTAAACTTCAACAGCTCCTTTTGTGTTAGAAGTAAAGGCACCTCTGTGGACTATGAGACAGAGAGCTCAGACTGGTGAAAATCAGGATAACTCTGCTTAAAGAAAGCCAGCTTTGACCAGCTCAGCACCTGATCCATCTGTCCTTACAATGACAAAACCTGCTGAGGGGTCCAAAATGTGGTCCTGCTGCACCCAAACACGGGCTGGGGTGAGAGACATTAATGTCTTCCCACTGCTCACACACCTTGGGGAAAGATGAGGTGTAATGAAGTGCTGACCTACAAGACAAGAGCCCCTGAGGAGATAGGTGCTATCAAAATGTCATCTAGATAAATAAGGACCCGAACTCCCAGTATCTTAAGTAGCTGGGCTATTGATTAAAGAATCATGATAAATGAGTATAGGGCTGTGAATTAGATCAATACCATCAACCTTAAAAGTCAATCTCCTGTACCAGCTTGAAGAGAGACACTAAAAAAATGCACTCAGGAGAACCACAAATCCTTGGGCTGATGGTGGCCTTGAGGCTCTGAGTTTTTCCTCTGCCATTTCTTTTTCTTCCTTTGTTTCTCTGAATAGACTTTAAAGACCTGGTAGAAGAGATGTTTATGCCTGTAAATATTTCATAGTTCACAAAACTAGGTAAGACTACCAAAATCCAGGGTTTGCAGTAGCTAAGAATGTCTTTAGACATTGTTATGGTACTGTAGAAGAGAAACTTTTCTGTAGCAATTGTGCTCGAAGTAAAGGGTCGAATCCCCAGCTATGCTGGACAGACATTGACCCTCTTGGGATAAGTTCACACCTGCAAAGAAGGAAACTGTAAAGTTTCTTGCTTTGTTGAAAAGAGGACAGTGTTCTTGGGAGATTCTGCAAAAAAGAAGTCTTTCTACAAGGATAAGAAAGAAAGAAATTACTAGATTTTGGAAAATTAAGTACCCTTGCTCTGTGTAATTCTCTGGATGAGGCTTGGGAGTGGGGAGTTGGCCATTTTTGCACAGCAGGTTTTGGAGCAGGCTAAAAGCAATGGTGCAGCCCTGAGGCAGAGCTCGTGCCTTCCAGTAGGGCTCTGCATGGACAAGGGCTTCATTAAAGGCCTGTTTCTGGGGTCATATCGGTCTATTTGTGTAAGCTTCAGCAAAGTCACATAAACTTTCCCCCTCTCTGTTTTCTGCATCTATGAAATAGAAATGTCATGTGTAAGCCTTATTGGATTCCAATATGTTTAATTTGTATCACTTATTTTTGTTATTCTTGCAGAAGAATTGCTCCAGGTTTCTCAAAGTACCTTCCTTTGTTTGCCTACATCTCTGCAAATCGAAGTTGTAGCAAGCACAGTTAAACATCAATGGCTGTTGGTTGTAAAGACTGGGAAGGACGTTTGTAGGAAGCATTTCCTTAGTGCTGTCTTTGTGGGAGAAGTCCTAAGATACCCAGTCCTTAGTCTTGACTTTTAAAGTCTTTTATCCTTTGATTATGGTTAATTTCAGAGTTTATAGCTATGGTATTTATATCTCACTGTGAGGGAGAGACTTTCATCAGTGTTTCTGCACTCAGATAGGACTCAGCACAGACATTACCTGAAAAGGTGTGCTTTCCTGATGTTGTTTTTGGAAAGCTTCATACAAATCAGTCTGTGAACAACCTATTTTTGACTGTACTTAACTATTCCAATGAGAATTTGTTTTATGATGCTATTAAGAGGCTTTCCCAATACTAATATGAGAACTGTATCTCTGCTGGTAATCTGTATGTGTGTTGATTTTAATAGAGCACTCTCTTGTCATCTGACTTCTTAGGATGAAATTAACCCCCTGTGCAGAGATCTGGCACTTGTGCATCACTTGAGGTGCCTTTTGACATGTTAATTGTGATTGAAATGATACCTAAAGCTTCTGCTGGTTTACTTCAGAGAATTGAATTTCCTGCAAGCTAGGTAGCAACTCTCATACAGAAATCATCTTCTTCCCAGCAGCATCCTCATCTTCACCTTCAGAGTGCTGATGCTCCCACCTGAAATAAGGAGACAAGCGCTCAAAAAACTGCTGGAGAGTAGAGGTCAGGGGGGTTGCTTGGGAGCAAGCTGTCATTTATGATCATTTATAGAGGGCAACATCCTCAGCAGGTGTTACTGTGTAGAAAAGAGAACTCCATCTGGAAGTAGGTGTCTGCTCTAGGGAGTTTCAGTCCCCTTTTCTGTAAGGGTCTTTCAAAAGGATTCGTAGTGCAGTAGGCAATCAAATTGCTTTTAATCTTTACATGATTCTTCTTCATGGCAGAGATTTGTATTAAATAAGGAAAAGTTAAGGAAATATTTGCTGTTGTTGGGAATATTTTTTCTGAATCGTGATTCTAGAAAACTAAAAAAAAAAAAAAATGGACTCAATTAGAAGTGCTAAATGAGGACCATAATGAGATACCCAAAGTCTTGCCAAGTGAATTTAATCACTTTCTGATCCCAACAGCCACACAATTCAACTCTTTCTTAGCATAATTAAGCAAGTGACAATGAGGATGCTATTCCAAGACATGGTAATGAGATGCTGTGGGGCCTGAATTCAGCTGGAGGGGATTTCCTATTAAATATTTATTGTATGTGCAGCTTCTTCAGTAGCTAGAAATATAGAAGAGGGAATTTAGCAAAATCTAACCTCTTTTCTGAAATTAATATGTGAAAAACTGAAGAACTGTGGCCACTTGGTTTTGGACTGACTATTGTTTTTGGCCTGCGGGCTGAATTCAGCATCAATAAATATCACAGTTTGCATAGGAGGAAAATAAGTATGAGGAAGCTAGAAAGCAGAAAAATGGAAAGGGGTTGAGAAGGAAATAGGAATGTGACAAACCAATTGGGGACAGTACAAATTATAAAATTCAACAGGAGTTAACTAATGATGGGCTGTAGAATGCTGAAAGACTCGAAGGTTTAAAGGGAAAAAAAACCATCTAGAAAGGAAGTGGATAACATAGATGATGGTATGAGCCAGTGGACTAAAGCATAATAAGGCTTCTAAGCATAGTGAACACATAATTTTGAACCCAGGGAGAAGTAAAGTATGCTTTCATCACATTGCTTTTGACAGTTTATGCGTGTTATGGAAGTCATGGCCAACCTATGTGACTGGAACTGCAGGACAAAAGCTCTGTTGAGGCCCCAGGGATCTATAGCACATTTGCATGTACAAGCCCCAGAAGAATGCTATTTAGGCTCCAAAACTGAGCCAGGGCCTTCTTGGCTATCGATTTCCCTGACTCCAAAAAACCAGTTTGCTTTAAACCTCCTCAAATGTCCTGATCATTTTCCATACTGTCTTATGACACTTATGATAAAGAGAAAAATGAAGTCAGAGCAGAATTCATTCTTTATTAAACTGGGAGCGCCCAAAATAAGTTTGAGAGGTGTTACTAGTGGCTTTTTTTGGTTGTTTGTTTAAATCCAACTGGTGCATAAGGAAATGTGTTCTTACATGCCTTCTTGTTCCAGGCTGGAAGGTGCAGGGGCAGCAGGTGCTGGGGCTGCAGAGCAGTGCAGGGGCCTGGGGACACGGAGGTGGCTGCAGCCTGTTCTGAGCAGAGCCCACCAAGCCCCACTGCTGGGGGAGGCTCTGACCCTGCTCCCCTGCCTTGCCCTTGGGAGCTGCCTGACTTGCAAGGGCTGCAGCTCTTCCTGGCCTTTGGCAGAGTGCGCTGCAAGTTCTCTGCACCGTTATATTCTCCATGGCTTTGAGAAGCAGACGGATGGCAGAGGAATGAGTGAGGTCTGGGAAAGGAGTGAAGCATTATTAGCTCCCATGCAGAAACTGTAACCTTCCCCTCTTTGCTTCCTCGCCCACCTATTCAGTTCTTGGGGTTTGCTGACCTTCTTTCCATGTGTGTTGGAGTGATGACTGTGGAGTATATTGGAATTCCAAGGAGAAACTGCTATAAAAACAAATAATAATAATTCCTGTAGTACTTGCTAAATGGCACTCAAAATTTTAAAAAGTTTTTGGAAATAGGATCAAATTAACTTGATGAGAAAGCTCTTTTTTTCTTGTAAAGTACTAGGAAAGCTGTGAGACAGGAGGTGCAATTAATTATCTCACTTGGATTAAAAGCTCTTTTATTTGATATTTGATCTCTTATTACTTGATTTCCCACAAAATTGCTGGTAACGTGCAGTCTCACTTAATAGCTCATTAGCACTCTGGTAAGGTGGTCAGGTTTGTGTATAATAAAGCAGTTGCTGGCTAGCAGTGAATGACTTCAGCCATAATTAATTAATTAAATGTGTGTAAAACATGGTTCATTAGCAAGGTGTGTGACAATCTCATGGTGTCCAATGCTGTCCCTCTAATCATGTAATGGGCGTGATGCTACTGCAGCACTGCTTCATTAGTTTCCAGCTTCTGCTGCTGTTGTTTAGGTAAAAGACCTCTGATTTCCAGGGCTTGTTCCAATGACCTGGTACTCTTGGCAGGAATAGTTTACGGTAACCAATCGAGCAGCATTTCTTGCTCTTTTCACTTAAAACCCACACAATTAGAAATTATTGCTATAGCTTAGCAGCAGTAGCAGAGCATTTGCTAGGGAAGCTGGAAATCTCAGTTCAACTGTAGTTCAGGCAATAACTATTCTTTATACTCAATTATGCTCTGTAACCCATTAGGGAAGTCTGTGGTTTCCTGATTTAGTTTTTTTTCCCCTTCTGTGTTGCAGCAAGGTTGGAACTGGCTGCAAGTATATTAGAAATTGGTATGGTTGTGCAATTATTCTGCAGGCTATCTGACTTCTGCCCACTATATTTATCTGGCACATTTAGAGACAGGACAAAGCCAGAAGGTTCAGACCTTTAACCCAGATGTTGTTAAGTGTGGGAGAACACTGATCTGCAGAACTGTGGTGTAAAGTCATTAGAAAGCCATTCTTCAGACATACTAGATCCAGGAATAAGTTTCTACTTGGTCTTCTGGGCCCTGATTATGATTGTCTGCTCACAAAGGAAAAGTTGAGGAGAAGTTTACTTGCATCACTTGAAACCTTTTGCGTTCAACCTCTGTGAAAATGGGATTGACTGGTTCTATCAACACCTTGGTTTGCTTTCACAAGCAAGGCAAAAACATTTCTGAGTTTTTGAGAGAATCTGTGGGTGTGATAACAACAAAATCAGTTAAGGGAGGAATGATAATCCCCGTTGTAGTGAATAAGGGCAATAAGAATATCTGTCTTCCTTGGTTTTAGTTAGGTTCAATCATACTGAGCATGAGGTTCTTGTTCTGATGCTTGTGCATTTGTTCTTGTGGAGGTGCTTCTCTGTGCTGTGTCATTTTGTGCTTAGGAGGGCAGGTGGGTTTGTGGTGTTTATGTTATGGCTTTGTGCTGCTTTGTTTCTGAGTGAATTCCCGGAGAGCCTTGGCACTCTGTGATACTGATGTACGAAGCCTGCAGTAATGATGTTGGTGGCTCTGGCTGTTGTTCAGAAGCATGGTTTAACAGAATTACTGTCATATTTGACTGGTATTTAATTAGCTTTCTGTTCCTGATGTTTGCCATAGTCAGAACATGCACAGGTAGTTTCCTTCTCCAGTGGGTGCATTGGAGGTCATTACTGAGGTTATGAGGGAACTAGAATGACATGTGTGTCCTGCTTCTGGTGCCTTTCATGCAACAATTTCCACATCTGAGGCATAACTAATTTCAGGACCGTGTTTGTTTTGGAGTTAGTGTGCTAAGGTCTCTCTAAGAACACCTGAGTATCTCCTGTCCTGAGAAAGTTTTGCTTCCTCTGGAGGAAGGACTTGCTTATACAATTGTGCAGATTGTTGTGGTGTGACTTTGACCCAAGCTCTTGGACTGGGTTGTCTGAACTTTGTGCTTCACCCAAAATATTACTGAAGCACTGCAATACACACAGAGATTTTATCTTTTTACTTAAAATACATCTAACTGTCAAGGACAAAGAGAAATAAAGTAACCAACTGCATGGGAAATGTCACTGAGAAGAGCATCTCCGGTTCTCAGGAGTCCAATTCCATTTCACTGCCGTGAGTGTGGACATGAGCAGATAGTTACAGACCAAATACAGAAGTGCAAAGCTGCTCTTCCCATCCCTTTATTTTGAGCATCCCTCACATGCCAGTTACGTGCTGCCAATGCCTTGAAATCCATCAGCCCTCATTGCAGTGTTTTAAAGTCTTATCTTTCGGAGTTCCCCTTTAATATGTTTCTTTCCAGAGATAGGCAGTGAAACTTGTATTTTTTGAGCGGCGATTTCTGAGGCTTTTCGTGGGTTTGTAGTTTTTGGTATTCGGGGTTTTTTTGTTGTTTGGTTGGTTTTTGGGTTTTTTTTTAATGCAGAAGGTTTATTTAAAGAAGGACACATTATTTCCTCCTCCTCGAGTCTTCTTTCCCCCCATTATTACAATTTTCAAAAATGTAGATATTTCCTAAATGTTCCTAATACAGAAGAGACTGTTCCACACTCTGCCTTTAATGGAGTGAGCAGATTGCAGTAAGAATGCGGTGCTGCTCAGTAAATTTAATGACTTTATGAAGATAAATGTTTCCCTTCCAAAGCCCCTTCTTGTCAGAATACATTTAATACCACCATTCCTTTGAGAACTAAATTCCTGTAGCACTTTGCAGCATATTAGCATGTTTTTCTCACCACATGAAATTGCACTTCAAGCAAGAAATAATAATGTTTCTGCATCCCCTTGTACATTTTTATTACTGCCAATGAATAGGAGTAAATTAACTATTATGGCTAACATTATTCACAGGGACAAATTCCTAACTCATTTTACAGAGAATAATAAATAACTGAATAAATAAGATGCCTTTAATTTCACATGTGAATTATCAAAGATTCCTCTGAGTAGGAGGAATAGAGGCCAGTTGATTTTACAAACAAGACACAACTCTATTAGAGAAGCTGGATGTGTGTCCACTCATCTTTATTTCCTTTTATCCTCCCAGAAGTATAATAAATATCCTTATTATTACATGTGATTCCTATGAAAACAGGTTTCTCCTCTCTGATTATTTGTTTCTATCTTTGTTTATCCAGATACTGATCTGGGAGATGAGCCACATTTCGCTGTTGATTGCTTGGATGCTGCTCTGATTGATGGCAATTATCGTATGGTTTGCTTCATCTGCAGGCCTCAGAGTGCTTTTTAAAGACAGAGTCCTTGTAGCCTTTTACAATGAGGGAAACTGAGGCTCAGAGTGATTGGGGGCTTGTAGTAGTTTACTCAACACGTCTGAGTCAGTGGACCACAATGTCTTAGGCCATCCTAAAGGTTCCCTTGTCACTTGACCAAAGAACTGATCCTAGAAAAAAGCCTATTTAAAAAATTGAAATAAAGTTTTTATATTGGTATCCAGCTCATTAGGGATCAGTCTTCATTTCAAGCATTTTAAAGTGTGGTTAAAAATTATTATCAAAATATAAATACACTTTTCTATTATTCACCAAGAAGAACAGTTTCAATTTAAAAAACTCCATAGTTTTGAAAATGGAAAATGGGAATATTTGCCCATGAATTTCTTAACTGTGGAGAAAAAAAAAGCCATAACTAAGTTTCTGCTTATTCAAAATCTGATGACAGCAAAATATTTAATTGAACAAAAATGGTATTTAACCAGGACATTCTACAATTCTTCTCGAGCATTTTAAAACTATATTTCAAGTTCATGTGCTTGATCATTATGTTTGCTTTTCTGTCTGTGTTTAGGCATGTGCACACACACACACACACAAATCTACTGTGGCTTCATTCTGAACTATTTTTTTCCAACACTACGTGGGGATCCAGCAGTGCCCCACAGGGAGAGTTTGGCTGCAGGTGCCAGTGGTGGGAATACCCCTTCTTAGCCATATGTGCCACCTGATTCCCTTGACTAACCCACAAGGGTCTGCCTCAAGCCTTCAAACTGAGGAAATTGATTTTCCAGCTCTGTATATTGAGGTGAAAAGGGCCAGGTTTTGTATGAATCTGTTCTGAGAGTGCTGCTGCTGGGTGTTGGAGGTGGAGGAGAAGGAAGTGTGTACCCTCGTCCCATAATGCATAAAGCCTCGTCTGGCTTTGTGTTTGAGGGACCTGTGTGTGTGTAACAAGATTTGCTGCTCTTAGCCCGTTGCTCATTCCTTGGGGAGGGCTGCAGGAAGGGTTGAGTCTGCATGATTTGACACACATCTCCACTTTTCTTCTGTTATAAATGTATACCTCCATTCCTGTAAAGGTGAGCATGAAGATGTGTGGGTGCTGTTGTTGTAACTGGAGCTATTTAAAGACAATCTGTGAAAAGCATTTTTTACTGAGTGGAAAATCGCATGAAAGGTTTGGTGAAAAATGTCTGTTCTCCTTGAAAAATTCAAATTCTTTATTGGAAGCCACACACACATACACCTCTCAGCCCCCAGCACGAAGCAATTTTTATCATGATGAGTTATTTTATTTGGCTTATCTTTATTTTGTTACAGAAAAGAATTTCCCTCCCTAACTGGTTTATTTCAATCTGAAGAATATTCAGAATACCACAGGGAGAATCACGGAATGGTTTGGGTTGGAAAGGACCTTTAAAGGCCACCTAGTCTCTCACCCTCATGTAGATCAGGTTGCTCAGATGCCTGTCCAACCTGACCTCCAGTGTTCCCATGGATGGGGCATCCACCACCTCTCTTGGCAGCCTGTGGCTGTTCCTGTGGCACTGATGTGCCAGCCCTGAGCGTCTTTGAGTCCCTCAGTCACAGAGTTTTGTTTCTTCCCCTCCTCTGTTCCCCTGCAATAACTGTTGTAAATTAAGCAGTTACTAGTTTTCCTACAATTTCAAAGCACCAAAGATGCCTGTGAGCCCTTTACCTTTGATGCTGGTTTCCTGTCAGAACGTGTGTTTTGGCGTTGCAACATCCTGAAAAAGTTTAATCTGAAGCAGAAGAACTGTAAAATGAAGAGAGCAATTATATACAGCCCAGAGCTCCGAGCAGCTGAAATGACAACAAAGTTTCATCTGTTTATTAGGTTAGCTCTGTTTAGGATAAAACACTATTAGCAATTTATGAAGAGGAGAGTAGGACTTTGAAATTGAATATCTGTCAATTAAATCTGAAAATCTTAATATGAAATGCTTTTAAAAGTCAAATAACATCTATTAAAACTCCTGATTTAGTCAACGAGAACAGGCTGTGCTCTGGGTATACACTGAAGTAAAACTAGTGTATGACAACAGAATCCTACCTGGGAGTAGGAGGGGATCTCCTTGTAGACAGAGAGGAAAAACGAGGAATTAAAACAGCCTTCTACTCTTCAAAGAGAGTTACTATGTAAAGATGGCTACAGTTGTCAAGGCAACTTTGCTTTTATGAGTGCTCCAAATATGGGCTCTGAAATCCCTTCCTTCCCTGCACCTCCCCCTCTCCCCCTCCACAAAAAACCCCAGACCCAACCCAAACGCAAAGAACAACCCAAACAGATTTCTTAAGTTAATTTTTATTTTTCCATAGAAAAACCTCGGGTAAAAATAGCTGAGGATTGGCATTCTTTCCAAGAAGAAATAATAGAAAAATCAGCCAATATTTGAAATTGATGCTTCTGTCTGTAACTTGTTCTTGGTAGTTAGTGATTAAGGTCTAGTATTTAATAGGGTGGATTGGGGATCCTGCTTGGAGTATGCAGAAGAAGAAAAATAGACATTGATAATCTTTAATGTAGAAGAAGCTTCTGAGCTCTTTAATTTCAATACTATCCTTTTGTTCTGTGTTTGCACACCACTCAGCTACTGTACAATCTTGGTCCACTCACTGGGATAAGTCACTAAAAACCTCTTTCTTTAGGCTTGAAGGTAAGTGTGGAGAAGAGCACAAATCCTTTAGCTGACTCTATTGAAGAGGGTGGCAGGGCAGCCTGGGTGAGTGGGATTTGCTGTTCCCTTTGCTGCAGAGTGCCTGCCTGACTTGTCCTGCTGGGTGGCCTTTTCTGTTATATTGCATTTTCACCTGGAGATTGAACGCTGAGAGTGACAGCCCGGTGCTGCTGTGTTTACTGACACGTGGATCTTGCAGCTCTACCCTCCTGGGACCCTTTGCTTTCCAGAGCAGAAACCATCTTTTGGTGTGTGTAAATGCGCGCATGTTTACAACATCAGCAGGATGTGCACAGGGTTTGTGATCAGCACCTTAAAGTTCGACCGCAGTGACATCAGTATTTTCTGTCTCCATGCCTGTGGGCCAGGCATGGATGCTCTAAATGGTTTGTATGTCACAATATAATCTTCACTGAAGCTGCCTCAGATTTTCTTATTTGGTCACAATAATATTGACAATAATCCTTGTTTATACTGATAATGCAAAAAGAAGGACAATCTTGTACTTAAAGCCCAAAGTTCAGCTTCCTGACCTACAGTACAGGAATGTGAATAATTCCTTTTTCACTCAGTCTTGCAGTACTTAAAATGAAAGCTCTGCAGGGCAGATGCTGTATCGTAGTGTGTGCCTATGTGGTACCTAGGATGTGCTCTGATCTCAGCTGAGCCATCAAAGTGATGCTTTATCACCTGTAATGTCAAAGAACAGATGTAGCTCAGTTTTTTCTGGGCTATAAGAAGGGTTTATATCCTTCCTGTGGTGCCACACTTGAAAATCAATATGGAAAAGCTGTTGGTTTTGAGCAAGTTAATAATGTACAAAATTTGTTACAATCCTTATGCTAAATGACGATTTCTGTGGTTTCACGTTTGTGGTGGTAGTGCATGACAGTATAAAACTTTTCTGAACAAATTCCTTACATTTTTACATTGGTCTCGGAAATTGTCTTTGCCATGGTGCTGGTCACCGGTTGGACTTGATTTCCAGAGACTCCACTGGGCAGAGACCATTACCCATCCTTTTTTGGTGGACATTCTGTGATGTATCTTGGAGAGTACCTTGCATAATGCACTGTGGATCCAAAGCAGGACTGTAACACAGGCTGGTGAATGCCTGTCACAGGGATGCAATTCTGATTCCCAGAGCAGATCAAATAGTCCAGTGTTGGATGGTCAAAAAGATACAGACCAAGAAAAGGCATCTATATGTGTGAAGCTGTGCTTGGGCAAACAAGAAAAAATATGGGTAGTTGTGATGCAAATATGCAATGTATTAAGGAGTTCCAGGATCACCACTCACATTGACAGAGTGAAGTCACTTGTATATCTTCTCTGATAGAACCATTGGTAGGCATAACACTACAGAGACATGGGAAAATAATTTTTTTCTGCAGGAAGGATGAATTCTTTCTAAACATCCTCTTCACTGTCTCAGACCTGGTGTGAAGACAATGCTTCTGGGACAGAAGACCTGAGACATTTGCTTCTGAAGTAGTTTGGATTCCTTTTGCAATCAATAGAAATGATGTGTTTTCTGGGCTGTGATTTACCTGATTCTTTTTGATACATGCCTTAGGGTAAGATGAAAATGTAAAATCTCTCTCTCTAGGGGCTGTAAAGTCATGCTGGTCAAGTAGCATGAATGGAGACGTGCCCACTGGCAATCCAAGTCTGGTTCCTCCCCCACCTGTCGGGACCATATAATCCTCAGGACTCAGTTGCCCAGGGGCTGCACTGGAGTGGATGGAAAGGCATCTCCGAAACATTCTTGTCTCTCAGCATTTCCAGGTGCTGTCTTTTGAAAGCCCAACCTTGAGTGTGAGGCTGAGCTGCTTCAGCTGAGTCTCTCTTCCCAGGGAGTTGTTACTACTCAAAGGTGTCAGTGGTACCCAACTGCCAAAGGACAAATAGAGTTATGCCAAGGGGGAAAAAAATTCCCAAACTTGTGCCTGAGTTCTTGACAAGTTCCCCTCTGCCAAGTGTTTTTTTTGGTGTTAATATGACTCTCCTGCACGTATGTTGGTTTTATTTCTTGGTGAAACACATAAAGCACTGGCTCTTGTCTCCAGTCCTCCAGGTTTGAATGTGCCCATGATAAATAGGTCAGAAAAACATTATAGTATGAAATGTGTCGTTCAACAGAAAGTTAAGCTACACTGGCATTTGCTATTATGTAAACACCAGTTGTTAGGAAACGATAAGTATTATTGATATCCCAAATGTATGTATTAATGAGAACAATGTTAGGTAAAATGTTAACATCTGTCAAGACAATATAAACAATTATAAGTAACTTTCTTTTAATGATGCAATTAAACTATAACAAAAGGTGCACTGTAAATTAACATGACACCACACCAGGTTTATGTATTTTAGGGCATAAATTCCAGTCTGGCTAAGAAAATAAACAAAGTTTCCAGAAAATCCCTTCAGAAAAAAAAATAACTCTGCTAAAGCTTTACGAAATAAAGTCTGGGAACTGAGATTGTTATTAAATCTGACCTTGATCAGATTTTTATTATGTCAGAAAAAATGGTTCTTGAGAGACAGAGTTGTCATGGGATTAGAGTACATCTACAGCAAGATGTTTCCATGGCAACAAATCAAACACCATTTCCTAAGTCTGCAGTCGTCTGCCTCAAACCCATGAACTTAGCATTGAATAATTATAGAGAAACGCTGTAATGTTGTGTAAAGAGAAGGGGGAAAATAAATCAATCTGGAGGCAGTGATTTATTTTAAAATGCCAATTAACCCCATCAGTGTGATTGTTTGGAGCTTCTGTTGCTGGCGACAGGTCCCACGTAGGTATTTGGTTTTACAAATTGAAAGCATAATTTTTTTGTCACACATAACCTTAAAAAAAGTGAAAGACGAATCATAATTCCTCCAGAATTAATGAAGTCTGAAAGTTATGTATAAAAGCTGTAATAGAAATTCAGAGTTGTGTCAGAGACTCAAGGCGGCAGCAGCACATGATACTCTACCTGAATTCTCCTCGTGTTTGAAGGATCTGAAAACATACTTGATATGGGTACGTGTTTAGTCTCCTACAACCAATGAGCTATCTAAATTCATAGGCTCCAATGTCACACAGCTGTAATCTTGGTGGAAAGTTAAACCAGTGAACACATCACCACTTAGAACTTGGGGAGTGAGTTAAGGCTATTTAGTTTATCAGTCTTTTTCTCATCCTGCCATAATTGTATTACGAATGTGTTGTTCTCCTCCAGAAACTGCACCTTCTGAGTTTATCTGCTCTGTGGTGACATCTGGCTCTGTCTCCCTCTCTTCCTCCTCTCCCCAACCCCCAAAATGCAATGTGCTCTTCCTCCCCAGTTACTGGGGGGTTTCACAGGTACCTCTGAGACATTTCGTACCACCAGTTTAGAAGACAAGTTGTGTTTTGACATTGCAGCTGATGAATGACCTTTAAAAAAAGGACACAGGTTCAGTATGGAAGCACATTCCTCGAGATCTGAGTGCAAATAGCCTGTGCCTGCTTTCTACATCTTGGGTGCCTGTTACTCCACAATGTGGAGGCTGAAAGAGGGTATTAGGAGAAGTTTTGGAAACCCTAAGTTTGAGACGCAGAAGTCTCACATTGTCCATGCTGTTGTAATTGCTCACACAGCTGCATATTCTCATCTTCAACAAGGTCTCTCTAACAGAAAGATTTTAGGATGGGTAATTGCTGTGCATTTATTCCAGGTATCAGTAATTTGATTAGTAACAGTCGGTGTCTCACCATTAGGTCACAGAAAGCCAGTGGAGAGAGAAACGTGCTAATGGTGGATTGTAGACTGCAGCAGCAGATCTACTGTCACAAGCTAACACTAAATTGGCCTCTGACTGCAATGTAAATGCTGATGAAAAACGTGGATTTTATTTTGCAACGTGAGTGGTCTTAAGAGAAACTTGTGTAGCCTTGAATCTCATCACAGCTGCTGCTTTCTCCTTTCTACTGGTTGATGGGTTCATTCAACTGACCCTGTTTCAGCTACCCTTGCTGCTGGTGTGGCCCAAGGAAATTTGTTTCCTGATGTGGTGATGAATCAATGTCCTGCTCCAGATCAGGTCATTTGATACCTGTGGGCTGGGGATGAGTTCCACTCAAATTTTCTCAAGAAATGCTCATTTCGATGTGGAAAAAATGCTAGAATCAGGATTTTTACAGTATTACTTTGCCTACCTCAGGAGGCTAACTTCACACTCTAAACCAGAAGCTGTATCTTATCTTCATTCAAGAGATCTGTGGGGGCATTCGTGTAATTTTAAAATCAGCGAGTCAGAATAAGGTAAATGTTGCAGTGGAAATTTTCATGTAGATTGAAATGATTGGAATCTTTCACTTCTTATGTGTGCACAATTTACAGCCATTAAAAGTGTATTAGTGTGGTAGAAAATGGGAAAATTGTTTGTTCCCTAAAGGTGTAAGGAAAATGATACTCTTCTTGTTCACAATAGGGAATTATTAATGAAGATGGATAAGTGATCTCTCTCTGAAATACATGCTGTTTTTAACATAGCTTAAAAAATGGTAATATTCTGAATTTTTAATGGAACACACTGATAAATATTTGTATTTTCTTTTCCTCTTTAATTTTTTTACAGTAATAAGCCCATTGATGAAGGAAGTAACCAAAAGTCATTACCATGGCATCACAGATTTCAGTGAGTTTTTCTTCCCAGCAGCTTTGTGAGGTGGAATAGTCTTTCTGGTTTTTACCATTGGAGAATGCAGCCACTGAGAAGAGATGTATTTTTTTTCTAACAACTTCCTTAATACTATCACAAATTCCAGGTGGTGCATAGCTGCACCATTGACTACATGAAAACCCTAGAGTCTAATGACTTCCCCAGAAGTACACCAGCTATACTTAGCAGATCATGGGTTTTAACCAGCCTTTTGCAAGACTGTGGTTACATTTCTCACTGTTGGCCCCGACTTTTCAGTGAGGCCCACGCTCTCGGGCAGCAACACTCCAGCGTTTGGAGGCCACTGTGCCACTCACAGATGGACACCACGGGGAATGGGCAGGCCTTTGCTAGAGGAAATTAACTGCCTGTTGAGGTCATTGATCACTAGGCTCCATCCCCCCCGATGAAGCAAAGTTACCTGAATGTGAGGAAGATGGGAGTGTCACTAGAAGCAGAGTATTGCTGCAGGTGTAGCAGAAGAGCCAGGCGAGGGAAGGCTGCTGCAAGAAATGCGTCTGACTTGGCAAAGCCCAGTGGGGCTGTTCTGTGCAGGACACCTCTGAGCCATTTACCTCCAGAAATGAGGAGGTGATGGGGCCTCAGTCTGTGCACCACTCAGGTCCTTCATGACGGCTTAAGTCTTAATTTAAAATACACAAAATATGAAAGCTACCAAAGGCTTGTGAAAATGGATTTGTGGGTGGAGCATGGCCCATTAAATGACGTCAAAGTCCTCTAAGAGAACACAAAAGATCTGAGCCATGTCCCTTTTCTGGTTTGGCTCATATACACCTGCATCATGTATAACTTTCTGGAAATGTCACCCTGGTATCTTTTGCCCACTAGTTATTGAGTTAAGTTTAAGATTTGAGACATGTTTCCAAATGCCTTTCTTTCCTGTCTTTACTTCAACAGTAGAAGTGTGTAGAGGTGCCAGTCCCACAAGCAGATGGATGGATGTGCCATCCTGGTGGATATTTACAGCAGAGGTGGGTTTTATCAACCTGCATAAATTAAAAAGCAAGAAGTAACCCAGACACAGGACTTTTCTGACATGCTCAGGTCAAACTTCATGTTTATTGCTGTTTGTTTACAACACGGCTGAGATACACAATCACTATTGATTGTTATGTTGTGGAAATATCTAAATGTTACTTAAATTTTTTCCATTATCCTCACACTGAATTCGGCACTTTTGCCAGGAGACTACTGTGTCCTCAATGGATGGAGTATGGGAGGAAGCACAACACCATCCATAACCATGACTCACCTGGTGTAAGGGAGGAGACTGCACTGTACAGATCCTGAGACTTTTGGCAGTGGGTTTCTGGCTGGATGTGGGTGCTGATGTTGGGTGGCTGTGGTGTGTTGAGCCAATGAAGAAGGTCTGGATAGCGTGGGATTGTGGCTCCTCCTGTGGAGCCAGGTCAGTGACTCACTATGGGGTGAGTCAGAAGACCTGTTTTGGAGTATGATTTCAGAAGAGCTACCCAGTTTTCAGGGTTTTCCAGTAGCGTCCATGTACCTTCTCCCTGCAGGCTCAGAAATGCTCCAACTCTCATTCTTCATAATTGTCGGAGACTCTTTGGGCCAGATGCCAGCAGAAGGGTCAATAGTTATGAGATGAGCACTTCTTGCTGTCAGTGTTGATGCTTCTTGGACAAATGAGAACATTCTTGGGCAAATGATATGAGGCGAGAAGTCTGAAAAAATTAATCTGAGTGACTCAGACTGCACTGAGTCCATGTATTTACGTGTAATGTTCCTGGAACATCTTTCTGTATAATCAAATCTTAGACTTACAGGTTGTGTATCCCATGTAAACACTCAGCTGCAGATGAATGCTGGAGCAACCAAACACAAACTGCAAGCAAGGTGCATAATCAGAGTGATTTTCCTCTTTAAATAGAAATGCAAGGGGAAACTTCAGTGTGAGGAGAGGCTGAAAAGTCTGGGCCAATTGAGGTGACTGAGGGGAAACCTCACCATGGCCTGCAGCTTCCTCATGAGGGGATGTGGAGGCGCAGACACTGATCTCTCTGGTGCCCAGTGACAGGACCCGAGGGAATGGCATGGAGCTGTGTCAGGGAAAGTTTAGGTTGGATGCTAGGAAAAGATTCTTCACCCACAGGGTGGTTGGGCACTGGAGCAGGCTCCCCAGGAAACTGGTCACAGCAACAGCCTGAAAGAGTCCAAGAAGTGTTGGACAATGCTCTCGGGCACATGGTGAGATTCTTGGGGCTGTGCTGTGCAGAGCCAGGCGTCAGACTTGATTATCCCTGTCAGCCTCTTCCAGCTCAGGATATTCTATGATTCTATTACTATTAACTGAGATGACGAAGAAAGGAAATATAACAGGGACTGTATCAAAATAGCGACTACCCAGATGGATACAGGCTCTGGTTACTCCTGTTTGCCCTTTCTCCAGAAGACACTGACAGGGGGAGATGCCACAGTTAAGATTAGCTAAGGCCACCTGGGGTTCCTGACACAAGGCCCGCGACTCGCTGGTCGCATTTATCTCTTCCAGCTGTGACTGAGGCGGGGGTCTCGGCGAGTCCCGGGAAGGATGCGCCGTTCGTACGGGCGATGGGAGCCGGGCGGGCTGTGGGGGCTCCGGGCTCTGGCTCCTCTCCCTCTCGGCTCCGGCCGCGGCTGCAGCGCGCGGCGATGGCAGCAGGTGGCGCTGTGGGCGCGGGCCGGGGGCGCCTGGAGCTGAGGGGCCGGGNGGGAGCCGCGGGGCCGATCCCGGGAGCCGAGGGGCCGATCCCGGGAGCCGCGGGGCCGATCCCGGGAGCCGCCGGGGCCGATCCCGGGGGCTGAGGGGCCGATCCCGGGCACCGCCGGGAGCCGCGGGGCCGATCCCGGGAGCTGAGGGGCCGATCCCGGGGGCTGAGGGGCCGATCCCGGGAGCCGCGGGGCCGATCCCGGGAGCCGCCGGGGCCGATCCCGGGAGCTGAGGGGCCGAGCCCGGGAGCTGAGGGGCCGATCCCGAGAGCCGGGCGGTTCTGTTTTCTGCCTTGAACCCAGCTTTTCTGCTGCGGCCAGAGAACCCTCAGTTCCTGCTGCAAACGCCAGCGCTGGTGACAGTGGTTTTTCTATTGAGGGTGACATTTAACAATTAATAGAAAGGAGTTAGAATAGACAACGCGTTACTTGTATTCTTGCTTTGTATCTTTTATATATCTCCCATTTTATGAACACCGTTAGGACCCGAGCGCTAGCAGAGGCCACCGGGACCGAGGGCTGCCCCGGAGGGAGGGACACGCCGGGGAGGGGGAAGGTGTGACTGTGCAGATCCGGGCCCAGAGGTGCTGCAGCCCCTGTTGTGAGACACCGATATCGATATAAACATTTCCTAAGCGGTCAGTGGCGCGAAGTGAGCCCTCACAGCCTTTGGCTGACTTTCTGATGGCTCGGCTCGCTTGACGTTGCTTTTTGGCCGTGAAGAGCTTGTGCACGGCCGTCAAGGTGCTGCACTTTTCTCCTGTGCTCCTGCGGGCAGCGCCCTGGGCCCAGCAGGAGCAAATGTGTGCAGTACAGTACAGGTATCTTCTACCTCTCATCAATCCACCTCTCTATCTTCTGCACATATTGACTTGCTCTAAGGGCAGGAGCCGTAAAATATTGGCCAGGGGTTAGTTCCTGAGAGAACGTTATGTTGTTACTCTGTCTTTAGACGAAGACTGAAGACAGTAATCAAAATGACTATTTTTAACCGTGGGTTGATTTATTTGTTTTTCTTGTACAGCTATTGCACCTGGAGCCACTGATGATGGCTTGATTAATTCTCAGTGATTTTTTCTTTCTCCATCCTCCTCCACACGATCCTTCTGAGTGGCATGAAGTTACATTGCAGCAGGCATAGTCTCTGAGCTCTCCCCTTCTGGCCCAAGTAAGGCAGCTTTGGGCTTGCTGGTGAGATCAGGGATCCTGGAGCCTTTTCTGAGCTGGCCAAGTGGGTGGTACACGTGGAGATAAGTCAGCTGAGAGGGTTCTTCTGTTCCTCCTGTAGCCATGGGTAGATACAAGCGTTAACTCACTTCAAGCCACCTGCCCTGTGAAGGGTGGGCAAAGAAGTGAAGGATAGACAGTGGCCACCACTGGTTGCAAAGCTCTCCCAAAAAAATTGATGAATTGGTGATGATTATTATCCAGCCTCTGCTGGATAATGTGCTTCCAGCATGGCTGTGCTGCTGGCTGTACCACAGCTTGTTTGAAGTCAGGTTGGGTGTCCATGCTGCACTGTTATGTTGACTTTGTAGTCCCACACTGAAGGAAAAAGAGTGACCCTGAAATTTTTTTTTTATTCTTTTTTGTCTGAGAGCATTGGACAGATGCTGAGGATTCTCCTTTGCTTTGGGCTTGTTACTTGCAGTAGAAGAGAGATGGTGAGATGGAGTTTCCTTGCCAAATCTTGGGGCTAAATCTGCCCGATCTGGACCCAGCAACACCTGTCTTGTCTCTTGTAGCAGCACTTAGTGTTATGGAAATTTAAGGCTACAGCGTTATTGGAGCATTGTGGAACTATGTAAGGAACCAAGATTTTCAAAAATGTCTGTGGATTTCAAAATCTCAGACTTCAGGGATCTATCCTGAGAAAACCTAGGGAAACCTTCTGGCAAACCTGCACCAAAGCAACTACTTCTGCAAACCCAGTGCTGCCAGTGTGTCTGCCCCATCTGGAAGCCTTTTCAAAATGCTCTGCCTCCTTGGATTTTCTAAATATTCTCCATTCGTCCCCATCGTAATTCACACCTTATTTTTTTCCCCTCTCTGTGGCTCAGTAACAGTCACCTCCCTTTTTTATTTTTCCTAGTTAAAGGTCAGCCTGAGCTGTGTATTACAGATGAAAGGATGCAGCCCAAAGCCAGCCTAGGGGCCCAGTTTGTGTTGTGGATCTCTCGTGAGGGCACCTCTGTTTGCAAGTGTGTGCCTTGCAACTTCTGAGAAGCCTACAGAGATTGCTATTGTTTAGGATAAGTTCTGTCAAATTTATTATTCAGTTAGTAATTTTTTTTCATATTTTCTTCAGAGAACTCAGTCTTTCAGGCTGTAGTTTTGAGCCTACTCTGTGCCAAGTGTCAGGAATGACTTTTGTCCTCAATGCTGAGGAGACATTTCCCACCAATGCAGATGAAAGTGCCTCTTCCCTCCAAGGATATAGAGGAGAAGAGGGCAGAAAGTGAACTAAATTCTGTTCTCACACTTGAAGATAAAAAGTTACCAGATTTTTTCCATCCACACATGTTCCTTAAAATCTAATCTCAAGGTATCTTTTCTAATGTACTTGAGCAAACAGTAGATAGACGTGGTGGGAGGGAGTTCAAGGGCAGCTGCAGTAAGCTCTAGGTGTAAATACAACTGAGGAGAATTTAAAAAAGGGCCATGTCCTACTGAAGCCAACCCTCAAAGTGACAGAACCTCTACAGGACCTTCTAAAAGGGAAAGAGATGTTCACCATCCTCTTTTTTCTCTGTAGCTCATGTTTTCACCCAGGCTGCCAGGTGGATGTTTACTTCCAAGGCAGATGTCTCTTTCCCCTAGCCTGGATCCCACTGCCTGTGGACAGCGTGGCTGCTGGCACACTGAAACATCTGGCTCCCCCCATGATTAATGCTCAGGGCTGTATCAGTCTGTGGCTTTGTGGGTGAAATCTGCAACAGCATTGCCATGTGTGTCTGTATTTTAGTTTCCAGACAAGCTATGCAGATACACATGGTAGAAACTTTATATATATACCTTTGAGATGCACACCTATAAAGGGCATACACCAAAATCTTGTAACCTCGTATCAGTTGTAAATAAGGAATGGTATCTCATGTATTTTTTATTCTTCTGAGGGGGTTTTATCTATAGGTTGAGAATGTTAAGGGAGTTTACCTCACTGCAGGTGTACCTAGCACTTTTATTGTGATGGAGCGTAGACTGCACCATGATTTCTGAAGAGGCTGCTCTTTATCTGCTTGATAAGATACAAAACAACAAGAACATTCATATAATAGATCATCATTTAAGGTAACACATTCTGCCTGACATGTAGTGTTTTGCACATTTTGAATTGTCTCCTGCCAAAATATTCAGGCCTGCAGCGGGAACCCCTGTTGGGAACACAGGACAGATGGATCTGAATCCAGTCATGAAACTCCCTGGGGCCAGCAGTGTGATGTTAATGATCACACCACAGTAAGATGTAAAACATACCTTTGTGCAGCTCAGTGTAAACAGCAACTCCAGTATTATGATGTAAATGAGAAACCAGCAAGAGATGATGTGTGAATGGAAACACAGCAAGGTGCTCTGGGGGAGCAGGAAGCACAGTGCAGGGGGAAATTCTGCACATTTCAAGTGGAGGTGAAATTAAACCGTGGACTCACTTCAGTAGAGATAAACTTTAAATACTGCTTGGGCTGATGCAGAAGGGAGGGAACTCACCAAGCTATACCTAACTCCAGCCAAGGTTCTGGCAGGGCAGTGGTTGGATTACAATTAGGCTTGGGTGCCTGGGCTCATTTTTTAAGAGCTGGAAGATGGGACCGGGTCCAAAGGGAAGATAAAACTCCCCAATAAGCCTTATTCTGATATATCCTGTGATCCACCTTTCTGCTCAAATCAGGGCTGGCTTCAAAGTTAGGCAGTGTTGCTCAGGACTTTGTCTGATTTTCAGATGTCTTCAAGGATGGAGATACTTCTCTTAGAAGGCTTCTTCTAGTATTTGGGCAACTTCATGGTGAAAACGTTTGCTGTAGCATTACATAAGTCTAAAATGGCACCATGGTCGGAGAGCATGAAAGATGAGAACCTGTCAATAGGCAGAAATTAAAGGGACTTGAGGCATTACCCAAAGGTGCAGGATGTGCAGCTGGGTCCTCAGCTTAATTTCAGAAATCCCTGGTGCCCCTCTGGCACCTGGGATTTACCCTGTGTAGGTAGTGGCAGCTTGCCTTTGAGACATGATTTGCATTGGGTCCTGGCAGAACAGAAGGTGCAGTCAGAGAGCCTGGTGTCACCAAGGTAATTTAAAAATGTGCTGGGCAGCAGGAGTGGTGCTGTGTCTGCTGCTGGCGGCATTGTAACAGTGATGTGCCTCTTTGTCCCAGAGTTCCCCGTCCTCTTCCTCTCATCTCTAGCAAAGGAGTGAAGGGCTTGCTGGGAAGCTGAGCTTGAAGCTAGAGGAGGTCATACTTAACTAACCTCCTGGAGTTCTTTGAAGATATTACTGCCAGGCTAGATAAGGGGAATTCAGCAGTGTGCTTAGAGTTTCAAAGAGCATTTCACAAAGTTCCACATCAGAGATTAATAGCTAAGGCAAAAGGTAAAGGAAGAGGAGGTAATAGAGGCTGTTGGATCAAAACCAGCTCGAGGGCAGGTATGAGACAATAAGCACAGATGAAAACTTTTCAAGCTGGCAGAAGGCTGTTCTTGGGACTGTTTCAGGATCTCTGTGATGTGTAATCCAGACAGCACAAAGGTGCCCCACCATGCTCATGTCTCTAAGGCAGCCCAGGTTTGGCACCACCAGCAGCAAAGCATCCTAGCAAGGCCCCCTTCTGACTTCCCAGCCCGACCAGCCGGGAGTCCTTTCATGTCTCTGCTGGGTGGGACCATTGTCAGCAAGGTCAGGAATCACGCGTGCCTCTGAGGCTGTGGCAAGGGGCTGCCAGCCCTGCTGCCAGCCGCGTGTTTCAGAGCACTCTGTATTTCCTGGACCTTGAAAAGAGCGAGCCTGCTCCTCAGAAACACTGTGCATGTGCACTGCTGATGTCTGAGGAGTCACTTCAGCTTTGCACTGGGCCGAGGGAAGAGATAATATGGTGTGAGGTCTCCCCATAACTGGTCACAGCCTAAGCAGATTCACCAGGGCCAAAATCTCTTCAATGACTCTGCTAAGAAATGGTAAAATGGAGTTCAGTGTGGAGAAATGTAGAGTAATTAATCTGGAAGCAGGGAATCGGTCTGGGAAATGTGTCTTAACAGAGTGAGCATTCAGCAGAGGGATGAAGAGAGGGGTTTGATGTGTTGGGGGTTAGTTTCCTTTGGAAAAATCCTTGAAACTCTCTGCCTAGAGCACATCTGTGACAAAAGGGCAAGCAAGAGACAAGGCTGCATTAATGGAGAGACAGGATACAAAACAAAAGAGGCGATATGTCTGTTGCTGGCAAAGGCTTTGGATCCCACCTAGAATATTGTCAGGAGTCCTGGTCACTGTACCAGTGTGTTGTAGCATCAGGGAACAAAAAGCAGCCCTGCAGAACCTGTGCACAAAGGTGAGAGTTCTGGGTCTTCCTCTGCAGGCTTCTTCCCACCCCATACATTCATCATCTAAAGAGGAAATCTGAGAAGCACAAAGAGTTTCTCTTTAACAGAGGCTGGGAGTTTTGAAGTCAATTATGTTTTTCTGCAGAGTATTTATTTCTCTCTGCCTTTCTCTTGTTCTCTTCCATCCATTTCTTCTTTTCTTTTTGGTTTTCTTCTTTCCTTTTTGGTTTTCCTCTTTTCTTCCTTCTTTCTCTCCTATTCCCAGCTGGGGATTGATTTGTTGTTCCCTAATATGTTGCTTTTCCTCCACCCTTGCCTGGGAAGAGAGGCTATTTAGTCAATTTGCTTCTGGGTCCTGAAGAAGACACATCTCCAGTGAAAGGGTTCTTTCTTTGCTGGGCAGCAGGGCAGCAGGATGGACAGCAGGATAAAGAATACTCTTTTCTACAGAGATTTGTATGAAAAGAAATCAGAATTGTCGCCGTAGAAGAGGAAAAGCTCAGCAATCAAACTGAAGGCAGGGCATGGAATATTACACAAACTGACCATTGAAACTCTCAGATGTGGCTTTCCTTCCACTCTCAAAGGAGTTCACAATGTGATGGCTGTTTCCAGTCATGAAAATTAAGTACTAAAATCCTCCTCTTTTTTCCCCCTGGTGTATATTCAGGGCAAGTTCAGCAAGTTGCCCTGAATTTACCCAGCTATAGAAGACAGCTGATTTCATTTGAGCTGTACAAGAGGCAATCTTATTTTGCTTTCCCTTGGATTATGGTAAGCATGTCAATCAATGCCCAAGGCCAGTCCATACAACACAGCTGCACCAGGTAAGAAATGCACTTGTCAAACTGTCAAAATACTCATTTCTCCCCCACCCTTAACCAGCCCTGGCCACTGAAAGAAGTCTGAGCATCATAGGCTTGTATGTACATTAAGCTGGAAGTTATAAGTCACAACCCTGACAGCAATTAGTATTTCTCAAAAACAATGTTTTTTTCCTCTTCATTGACTGATACAGCAATCAACAGACTGATGCATGAAATGATAAAATAGGCCTCTAATAAGAAAAGGAAAATCTATTATTCTTGCTTTTTAAATCTCCCGAAGCAGGATTGGCTATTGCTGTGAAATCTGTGGAATTACCCTTGCTGTTTCAACTTGCCAAACCAGCCTTTTATCCCTTTACATTCAGGTCTGTAGAGTAACTTGCCAAAATAATCTCTTGGCACCACTGAGGTGAGGATGCACATTGTGCTGCTCATGTAACTTCCCTGCTCATAGTACCATTCATCCCAGAAAGATTTTGACTGGGAACTTGTTCTTTTAACTATTTTAGCTGCTTTTGAAAATACTGCCTTGCTATCTTGCAGGAAATGAACATGCCATAATGTACCATGACAATGGCGGTTGTGGAGAGTGTAAAGAAACATTTAAATAGAAATTACAGCTAGAAATGAAGGCATGTAAGGAAAAGTCAAATTATGGGATTTACCTTCCAATTTTTAAGGACAAAGAGATTTGTTTGGCCCTTTTCTTGGTTGTAGCTGGGCAAGGGAAAGAAATGCTGAGTCTCATATGATCTTAATTATACACTGTGGGTGCCAACAACTTTCAGGGTATGTGTGGATTCTTGACTGAGGCTCAGTGTGTGAACTCTGTCACTAGAGGAGTATGTCCCACACAGAGCTGGGACAGGAGCCATCATTCACAATTCAAACAAACCCCAAGCCCTTCAGAGACTGAACAGAAATATTCAGTTAACCATAAAACTGTGTCACGATTCTCCATACCCTCGTGCCCCTTGGGAACAGAAATACTTCAGGCTGCAAAGTCAGGCCCTTCTTGTAAGGCTTTTTGACTGGACTGGAACCATCAACTATTCAAACCATTGTACAAAATCCTGCTCTTTCGCAACTCCAGCAGGTTTTTGTAGACAAGGAGCACTGTAATTCAAGGGTATAGATGCAAATCCACGATCTCCCTCCAAAACATCCCCCTTGATTTCTTGAGTGTCTTGGCAGAGGGTGGCTTTGGACACAGCAGAGTCTGGAGGTTCTTGCCTTGCCATGGGCTGGAGCTGACAGCAGAGAAAAGGGACAAGGACTCAGCACAGCATGCTGATTGTTACTGCTGCAGCAAAAGTGCCTCTTCCCTGTCAAGGTTTAACAGGAAAATCTGCTTGAAAGAGATGATGGTGGGAGGATTTCATTTCTGTAGATATTTGGTCTTCATGTGTTGACTGAAGGCCTGCAAGGCTTTACCTGCCTGGGTGTAAGCCCCTCAGGGGGTTTGGCCACAACCCTTGAGCGTGAGAGATGGTGCTCCTGTGCTGCAGTGAGATGGCAGGGGGCTGCACCCTCACCCGTGGGACATACCTGAGCTTGGTCTCCCAAAGGGAATCTGGTTGTGAGGAGCAGGAGAGTGTCCTTCATGTTGCCTCTGGAAGTGAAGTTAGACTGCTTCATGTTCCTGCCTGAGCTGTGTCTGGGAGGAGAAAGGCATGTAGAGATGTTCTTGTGCTCCTCTGGGATTGCATCCTTAGCAGAAAGCTGGGGAGATGTTCCTGTGGCCACCTGTGTGAAGGCAAAATTACTGCTGGCATAATCAGCAGTAAAGGTTTTGCTGCTGTTCAGAAATATACTGAAGGTTCAGACCAGAGTGAATATCAGTTCTGCACATAGTTGTTCACATTGTGGGCTCTTTGTAGGGACTTCAGGGGGAGAAAGTTTGCTGTGGAAATCCATCATGTCCTAGCAATTTAGAAGAATTAGAGGGAACATACTTACTTACCTAAAAGAACAAATGCGAACATATGGAGATAGCCTTTTTTTTTCCTTAACCTTGGGAAGTACCAGCAAAGATTTTCATGTCTGTAAATTGTCATTTTCTTAGAGCAAAGCCTTATGGAAAACTCGGGCTTTTTTTTTAATGAAAGACGTGATGGAAACTGTTACAGCTCTGATCCTCACTATTGCTAGAAAACAGAGGTAGCAACAGAAGAGGAAAGTAAGCACTAAAGGTCAGGTATGAGCCACAGGAAAAATGATGTGGCCTCATCAGAGTTTTCTTTGGCTTCCTGAGGCCCCTCCCTGCCCTACCAGGCAAGAGAGTCCTTTCTTCACTGGCTCCTGTGTGGATCTGTCCTCTGATGGCTGAACAAACTCTTCTCAGTAGTAACCAAACATGAGAATAACAGCTCTGCTCATTAAGATCACATCTGGCCAACCACTGTCGTCTTCCTCTGTCCTGCTTGCCCTAACTCTTGACTTGGAGGGGGAGAGATTGGCATTTCAATGCATGAAATACCAGCTGGGATCAAATCAATAGCATTGATTTAATCTTGAGTCTCCAAAGAGTTGAGATTTTTCCTTTTAATTTTTTTTTCCTCTAGCTCTATTCTTTGAGAAGTAGAAGAGTGAAACAAAGGCATTGAGTGCTGCCAGTGGTCCTCAGGCCATAGGGGCCAGAGCCAGAGCTCCATGAGTCTGAATAGCTTTACTCTTGCTGAACTAAATCAGGTTCGGATGTAGGAACTTGATTTTCACTTTCAGAGTTGATTTGATTCACTATTTGTGAGCTCTAATAGGACAGAATGCCCTTGCTTGGTGGGACCAGTCCTGCAGCCAGCCCAGGGCCAGATGCCCAGCTGGTGTAGGTGACCTCGAGCCTTAGAGACTTGTGCCAGGTTACAGTTGCTGACGTTTTGTCTCTATATGTTTTTTGACAGATTATAGTCGTGCCTGCACAGACTGCTAAAGGCACTCACTGATGACTTTTTGTGGCCAGAGCAAGCCCTCAGCAGCAGCAGTACAGAAGGTTGTTGATGCAGCCCCTTGCACCTATGGAGCAGGCAGCAAAGGTGGGAAGAGAGGGCTGCTCCCCTTGCTGCTCTGCTCCCTGCTTCTCAGGGTAGTATGGACATGTAAATCCTGCTGTGGAGCAGTTGTAGTTTATTAGGTTAAGGCCTGTGGAGTGGTTACAGATGCTTAAGTCATGCCAAGATCTTCCTATGGACCCATTTGTTCATGAAATATCAGAGGGCAGCGCAGGACAATTCCTAGTGAGGCAACTAGAGTAAAATATAAATGGAAAGATGCAAGCTTGATAATCTAAATGAGTTTACTTTTTATACAACAGATGTTGTTTGACCCAGGAGAAAGAATAATATTATAGAATCTGAGGGGAAAAACTAAAGTTGTCTAAAAATAAAACACAAATAGCAGCTGCTTGAATTGTATTTCTAATATATCAGTGTTGACAGCCCTCTCTTTCCTCCAGTTGAGTCAGGAATCTTACAGAAGTGGCTGGTAAAGAAGAGATGAGGAGGAGTGTGAGCAGAGGTGATGGAGAGGCAGAGTTGATACTGATTAGTGTCAGTGTGTGTCCTGGGCAGGAACAGTCTGAGTGAGGGAATGTGGACGGTGTCACTGCCCAGCCCCTGAGGGGCTCAGGGTCAGGGGCTCTCGCTGCAGTGCGTGACACTTCTGCTCTTGGGAATAATACTGGAATGGGGTACAATAAAGAGTAGTAAAATAAATAGAATAATAGTCCAAAATTATGTTGCTGCCATAGTCTGAATCCCCACTTGGAGTGAGGTTTCTGAGTTGCGTTAAACTGGTGTCCTGTGCTTATCTATGCCAGATGAGGAGCTGAATTTGTGTAAGGGTGGTGGGTGAGGTTGCTGGGATGTAAATGCAAGGCAAGTTTCTCACTCTGTCGGCTCAGTCAGTGGGAAAAATACTACCTAGAAAAAAGGAAGAAAAGATCATGACTTTTCAGTCCAGCAGCCAGTGGTTTTGGACTGGCAAGCTTGGGCTGCTCAGCCAAGACGGTGTGCCTAGGTCTGATTTGCAGCAAGTGGTAAACACCTCTGCTTTAACAAGTGGTCTCTGACAGGGGCTTAAGTTGAACACAAAAATCAGGCATTCCTTCATTGTTTGTGAACAGTTGGGCTGGAACTGGCACAGTGAGACTGTGAGAAACACTGACTGTGCTTTCCTTTGTGTGCGAGGAGCTGTGCCTTGGGCTGTGTGGCGCTGGGAGCCCGGGCAGGCACGGTGCAGCTGCCGGTGTCCTGTCCGCAGTGCGCGCTAGAGCAAATAACACATTTTTATTTTTATACAAATGTGCATAACTTCATCCATTTCTTGTGGCTGTTCTGACAGGAAAAGGAAATTTATGACGCACATCACCCATTTATTTGGCACAGGCAGTGTTTATTGCTGAGGGAGGCATTCTCATGGAATTGATTGCACAATTTCCTCTTGGTGTACTGTTTTCAAGTAATAGCCCAAGACCTCTGTGTACTAAGATACAGAGACACTACTTTAAGGCCCACAGAATACTACAGCAGAGGAAAAAAAGAAGCCACATAGTGAAAAATAAAATGGAAAAATACAATTTTAATTACACTGTAAATTTGGGTCTCTCTCCGTTCTGCTGGGAGTATCTGTGAAAACACCCATTCCCAATAGGTTAAATTTCTAGGTTTCTCCACAGAGCTAAGAACAGCTTTGGATTTTATCACTGTTCCATTTTCACAGGTATGAAAGGTGGGGGGTTTTGTCCAGGGTTAGTTGTGGTTCATGCTTTAGGCACGCCTGGATTATGGACATGTGGTGGGGGGGAAATACTGCACTTTGGAAAAAGAGAAAGGTCTATGCTTAATGTGATGGCTTGCTGAAAGGGTGGGATTGTTGCCTCTCTCAACAGGCAAAAAGGGATTGAAACTATTAATGACACAAAAGGCAGGATGAGAGGGGTTGTTGCCTTGATTCAAAGAACTGTGTGACAATATGTATTTTAAACACCATGAGAGGCACACAGTATAGAAAATGAGAGAAACATCTGTCCTGGAAGAGAACTCTTGGCTTTTTTGTTTTGTTTTTTAAATTTAATTCTATTATTTTAAAAACTATTATTTAATCTGCCCGTGCACAATCATTTGTACCAAGTCTTTGGTATAATAGTTGTCTCATTTGCATGTGGAAAGGCATGGGGTTGGATGCTTGCACACAAAAATGTGCCAGGTGATGACAGCGGTTACAAGCAATCACGGACTGAAGATTGCAACCAGAAAATTTAGAGTTCTGTTGTTCAAAGATGACTCAAAGTGCAGAGACAGAAGAATGGTGGTGTGTAACATCAGTTATGGACAATAGATTCTGCTCCCTTCCACTCCGTAGGGAATGTCAGTGACAACCCCACAGGTGTCTGCATGCTGAAGGTACATGTCTGCTTCTGAAAGAGGTGCCTGATGAACTTTTTTCCTTTCCTGGTTGCCTGGTGAATGGCTACTCACCTGCTTCACTTTCCTATTTTTTTTGGAGGGGAGCTTGACAGCCAGCACAGCTTTAATTTTATAATTTCACTTCTCTGGTGTCTCCCTTGGTTTCTGCTAACTTCAGAATTTTTCTTTCAGGCTCCAGATGAAAGCAATCTCCTCCTAAGCTTCTGTTTTCACACTTCTGAAGGCAGCTTCCGCATCTCAGCCTCCTGATGCTCCTCCTCAGGGCTCGAAGCTGGGGACCAGCTTGAGCCCCAAGCTGCCTATTCTGCAGCTCTCGGGTGTTCAGCTGTGCCGTGGGTTGGGGTGGGTTTTGGTTAGCACAGAGCTCACTGGTAATGGCCTTTTGTACGTGCTGGCCTCTGAACCAGAAACAAGATTCAGACCTCAGAGGAGACTGGTTATTAATCAAATCAGGGATCAACTGTGACTCAACCTTCAGATCCCCAGCTGAGGTTGTGTCCATGGCTGATTAAAAGAGGAAAATACTATTTAGCTATTTACAGCTGCATCTCCCTCTGTGCGAAGACAAGGCACCATGGATAAACATATTTATATTTGTTAGATGTGCAAATTGTGGTTCCTTTGAAAACCTCACAGTTTATCATAAAGCCTCAGAAAGCACAGGGCTGTTTATTGATGCTACAGGACTTCCCGAGACTGTGCCATGGACATCTCTGCTTGGAGTGTGTGACACAGGCATGTCTGCAGGGGCCAGCGCCCAGGCACTGCCATCTGCACATGAAAGACTAAAGGTGGCTCCAAGCAGTTCTCTGCAGGAGATAATTTTCCCCCTCAATTGGGCTACACTTTCTAGATGCTGCACTTCAGAAGCCAACACTCTTCCCAAGCCCAGCTCTACAGTCAGTCAGTGGTGAACAGAACATACAAACTTTCTATTGCTAATATATTTCACAGTGCTGTGTGATATTAGCAAACTCCAAATAGCTGTCAGGACCTCAAGGTATTCTGGAACAGCCTTTGATGTTACAAAGTAATGCATTTTCCATATTACTCCTTTGAACGCATTATATATGCAAAGTCTAGCACTTCTTATGGGAGAGGTGGAATTATCATACAATAAGATATTTTTTCCTCTAGTTCTTTCATGGCTCATAACATATAAAATTTCTTCTTAAAATCCAGGCTAGGAACTCAAACTTAATTTATACAGCATTGAAAACATTACAGGGCATAAATCAGTTCAATTTTTAAAGTTCCTGTATGATATTTTCAGAGCAGCCAAATTCCTTCATTCTCCTGGACTCCTTCCAAAATTCTGCCAGCGCTCATGGAAATCTAAATAACTTTGGAGAAAAAGCAGGTTTTCTGTGGAGGCTCAGATTACCCTGTCACCCTTCCTCCACTGCAGACAGGCCTCTGATAAACATGGAGAACAGGGACAGGGAAATTACTTCATTACTTCATGTCCTTTTCAATTACAAACATCAAGGAGTCTGAGCCTCCTGCCAGCTCATGCCCCAGACCCTTGCAAATTTGTGGCTTTCAAAAGCCAACAGTTGCATTTCCTTTGCCAGCAGGGATAAGCGATAGAAAGCGAGCAGGGGAGCTCACTTGAATTTTATTTCTGAGTGTTATTTAAAAAGTTTCAAATCTCAGCTCTGTTTATTTAGAGTAGGACTCCAGCTGAAATGTAAGCCTGTGAACCAGAGAAGTGATCAAAACAGGACTGCACCTTCTTTTCTTTTCTGAGAATTAATCACTCGGTGGTGTGTTACTGTAATCTTCCTGTGATCACTTAACCTGGAAGCAGTACTTCCAGAGAGCTTTGGAATATTCTCCTGCTGGCATCTTCAGATCTACTATTTGTACCCTTCACCTGTTTTCACAGCACATGAGGTTAATGCATTGTTTTTCGACCAGCTTTGCTTTATGTTTTGATTTACACCTGAAGAAACTAGTGTATTTTCTTTGATGTAATTTTTCCATTATTGATGAAATAATATTACAAAACCAAGGCTGTTTATCTTACTTAGAAACCCCATTATTTCTACAAAAATAAAAAAAAAACCCCACCCAAACAACCAAACAAAAAAAGTAAAATCCAGTTTCAGAACATTGTGTTGCAGTGGTGGGGAAATGTTGCAGGAGTGAATCTGATTTCCTTCTTCAAGCATCAATCTTACAGGCTCAGCTTTCACTCAGTTTTTAGTTCTGTGCTAAAAGTCACTGAAATGACTGTGTTTGGATTAACCACGGGTGTCTGTGTGTAGCTCTGGGAGGGTTTTCTGGGTTTATTCTGCTCCTCTGTTTTTTACACCCGGATTCTGCAGTGTGGGCCCAGGTCACTTGGTACCTCAACTGGCCAGATGTCTGCACTGCAGTGGTGCATGGCCTCTGTGATCATCTTCGTGATCAGGAGAGAGGGAAGGGAGACAAGGACCAGTAAAACGGTTGTGGGGTTCTTCGGTGCCTCACAATTCAGGTTTTGCTTTGATAGGAATTCAAGAATCCAGACATTCTTGTGAAATGAACCTGAAGTGGGGATGGGGAGAGCAAACAGCCGATGACATGGAAACCAAGAGACTGTCCCGAAGTTCTTGACACAGCCTCACCCAGGTTTTACTTGTTTCTTGCTTGCATATTACTTCAATACTTGTGTTGAAGTCCATGGGAATTCTTTTAGGTGAAATTGAAATGCGGGGAGTTTTCAGTTGGAAGGCTTGCAGCATCTTTTTCATGCTATCAAACTTCATCCCTTGGCTACAGCTCGCCTGGATTCAGACTGTGTGTGGGTACCTCTGCTTGTGTGTGTGTCTGCATTTGCTTCTTGAGATTCTCTGCTACCTCTTGGGCCATAAATATTGTGTGAACCACAACGGAGGCCTGTCTACTGCTGGTATCAGCCCAAGTGTGGAAGTACATAAAACAAAAAGAGTACTAAGGAAAAGTTCACCACACTTGGAAAGTCCCAGCTGGCCAAGCCTGGGCTTTGGGAGCTGCCTGGAATGAATGATCTGTACCTGGAATAATTTTGTGTACTCACTGAGTCCCTAAGATTTGATGCCAAAATTGGGTTTTTTGCATAATGCTAAGGTCACAGTGATGTAGGTATTTTTTAGTTAATGGAGATATTTGATGCACTGTAGGCAGTTTTTCCCTTTAAGAAGGAAAACTGCAGAGGGATTCTCATTCTATTTGCTGATATATAATAAGGAAAGGTGTATCACCCCAAGAATGCCTGTTGCTGTGACAAATCACAAGAAGGGGAGAAAGAGACAGTGCCTGCTAAATTTAGCCTGTGCAAATCCAGTACATTCCAAATCCATGGAGTGAAATACTGTTTGGAGTGAAATATGATTGAAACATTTCTGGAAATATAACTCCACTGGCTAGTTCACCACCTGGACTTAGTTTTCATATTGTAGGAGAGTAATTAAATTTTTATTATTTTTAAATTATAGCCCCCCCCCCCCTTCCCAAATATCAGTTCTCTTGTCTTCCCACTGAAGCAAGCACTGTTAAGCTGCTATAACTTTTAGAGCATGAAAGCAAATGTTGTAAAGAGGTCACTGTAAAGGTCACGCAGCAGGTTTGATGTGTCAGTGGATAAATGATGGGATCACATCTGGAACAGTTTGGTGAATAAATAAAATGTGAAAGCTCATATATCACTGCCCACCTTCCAATCTGTAAGGGAAAGAGAAAATAAATTCTCTAATAACCTTGTAAAGCACATAAAAGATATTGAATAAACTCTTGAAATTTTGTGACTAAAACTGTCTGTATTAAATAATGATTTTAAGAGTGGCAAAAAGCTTGAAATACAGTACGAGTCTTCCTTGTAAAACGTTGTTTTATTTTATGGTTTATTTATTAGACTATACTTGGATAGCTTTGAAAAATATAATTTTGAGTTTAACTATGTGTTATTGAAACACTCTTCCTTTAGATATGTCCCCCAGAGGTATTTTATATTTACACTTAGGGAAAAGAATTTTCAATTTTTATTATGCAGTGCTGCATTATTTCTTATACTGCCACTATATTCTGCCTTCTGCAAGTAACATTAATATATGCATATTTTACTGCCATTACCTTCAAAAGGCCTTAGAAAACCCATAGGTCTAAAATGATTTCTCTAAGTTGGTCATTACCTACTACTGAATTAAGATACAACAGGCTGTGTATTGTTTTACTGGGCCATTAATAATAAACCCCTGTGAGCTGTGAGACAGTAAGCTAGAAACTGAGCAATTTCGGGCACCAAAGGAATGTACAGTATTAATAAAAGGCTCATGGAAACCTGTTCTGGAGTGTGAATGCCTTTGGTGTCTGATGTGGGACTCCAGGCAGGGGGTGGGTTTTGATCTCCAGACCCCTGCAGGCAGCTCCTGGGGGCGAGTGGCAGTGGCTGGTGGGGCTGTGTGGGGAGGAATCCCACTCGTGCAGAGAACCAGTCCATGCAGGGCGGTGTGTGTGATGTACAGGCACTGCCAGCAGCTACACTTCTGCTGCCCATTTTCCTCCCTTGCACACACCATGGCAGTGCTCTGAGGCACACAGAGAGCCACCCTCTGCTGGAGTCACCGGGGCTCTGGGCAGGCGCTGGCTACACCCAGACACAGGCTGTGCTGTGGGGAAAGCAGACAAGTTAGTCATGGCACTGCCCCTGTTTTGCTGGGAAGGAAGAGTGGAAGCCAGTGCCCAATGCAGCCATGGAGAAAGAATCTCAGCTTCAGCCAGAGTCATCTGGGAGCAACAGGGTGAATGCTTATTGTTGGAGGGTATGGATGCAGGGAGCTGTGGGGTGGATGTGTGTGTAGGCTGTGGGTTCTAGGGGAGTTCATGAAAAAACCTGAAATGTCACCAACCAATACTTATTTGAGTCATACCTTTCACATGTGTGGTTCAAGGCATTTAGCATCTGAGATGATGCAGCAAGACCTCAAAATAACCATAGGCAAAGTCTGAGCTGGCTATAACCACAAATAGAACTTTTATTTTGGAAGACCATGTTACCTGTAACCTTTAACCTAAACTTGGAAATCACAGATCACCTTGTAACATTGCTGGACAGCTCTTAAACTGGTGCCAGGAAGCAAATCAATGGCTTAGAAGAACACTTTATTTTCCCAAATATGATCTCGTTGCCGATAAGTTAATCCTGCAATTTCTCCAATTCATTTATTGAGCTCCACCTTAATATGGGTTTGGTTTCTGTCAAACAGCTGTTCTAAATATCTTTTTCCTTTGATGAGCCGAAACCTCTTCAAATATCTAGCTCATACTTTATAGGCAACTTAGCTCTATTAAATTTTTGGCCAATGTATGGTCATGTGGTCTTTGAAGACAGCCATATTTAATACAACTCTCTGCAGCTTTTTTTCCTCAGAGGAAAGGTAATTTAACTTACAGAAAGAATTTTATACTTTAGCACTGGTTTCTGACTCCCTGAGCAGACCAGCAAGTGTGTCAGTCTTGCCATTGGAACTTGGAGCTTTGTGCTTTTCTCTTTCATTTTCCCTTGAAGGGTTCCAGTTATTCTAAGGACGAACAGGAGCATGTGAAACGCTCTGCAGAGTTGGGGCAGAATGTGACACCTGTTCTAAGGCAACAGAGGTTGTAAAGGGAACAATTTCTTTAGCAGACACATGATGAGGTGCTGTGTTGGGACAGTCTTGGCCAGTAGAAATGATCCATGAGTTTCTTTGCAGAAATGAAACTTACTTCTTACTCAACTTTATTCAGCTTAAATTTTTCTTTTTACAAGCTGCATTGTATTCATCTAGGAATTCATCTGGGAATCTGCACTCACGATGGCCGTGGGGGACAGCCTGTGAAGAGAAGGACATGACACATGGCAGAGAAAGCACCTCAGGATGAGTGGCTATCAGAAGCTCAGTATTTGTTGTCAGCTGATGATTTTGTTATTATCTGCTTCAGAGGTGCAACCTCTACTTTCAGCAGTGAGAATCTTTGTGGTTCTGGACCTAATCAGGGTTTCAGCCCTCAGCTGAGAGCCAAGGCTACACACCTTGCATCTGAGTCCCCCAGGCAAACCCTTTAAGGCTTCATTCTACCTCATCTCACAGCTGTGGGGGGAGGCAGGACCCAGCCTTAAGTGAAGTGGTTCAAAGTCCGTAAACCAGCCTTTGCAAGCTGCACTGAATTGTTATGCACACAACCTTGTTGGTAGCAAATGGTGAAGCTGGGAAGAAAAGCCAGGAGCCCTCATTTCATGGCTGGATTTCTGACTCTGTCATTCTAGCCCAGCACAGGACAGTCCCTCTCTGATTTCAGTAGTGGCTAAGCACAGAAATATCACAGCTCATCTGGCCCTAATCCCGCAGTTCTTTGCCCCACTCATACCCTCACTGTACTTTTGGAGCGAGTTACTGGTTTGCTGTGGGATGTCTTCAAATTCCCTGTACTTTTCTGAGAAGATTTAATCTTGAGGGAATGTCTGGGTTTAGAGACATGCACAGCAGAACAACTGTGCTGCGAAGAATATGGTTTTAATCAGAGTGAAGCAATGCTTCTGCTAATTACGTTGTGTAGTGTGTGATAGAGGAGATCTTCTTCAGTTTCCTCTTGCATACTATGTGACATCTTGTATTTTCTATTCCCTGCCAGAAGTCATCAAATCTCTTTGAAATTCAGTTGAACAACTGTCCTTGCAAACAAGAAGAGGTTAACAGATGATATTGTAGGCTCAAGGAAAATCATGAGATTGAGGGGAAATATGAATCTTTCAGAATTATAGAGATCATGGCAAATACTCATAAAATTTTAGCTGGTGCCATGCTTTTAGAAGATTCAATCATTTTCATTTTGAAAGATTTCAGCACATTTACAAACTGTGGTCAGCTAAACGTGATGCTAAATCATTACCTGAAACACTTTTTAGCTTTTCAAACTTGGTTCTTGCATCTGGCTTTTCTGGGGGAGGATGCAGGTCTTTGAAAATTTACTATAACATAACATATATGAGGTGAGATGTGATGCATGGCTGAGGGGAGGATCAGCCCAATAATCCATGGTAGGGCTACATTATGGTTCTACAATCCCCCATCCATCTTTGTCAGGTGAGTATGCTTTAAATGGGAAGTGGTAGCCATTGGAACATGTAAGATTAATAGGTGATGTGTGTGTTAATTACAGGATCATAGATGTTGGGTTTGGAATGGTCTTTATAGACTGTTGAGCCAAATCCCTGGGATCTCTTGTGGTTTACCCCAGGTATTTTCCCTCTGAGAGCGCTCGCTGGCGTCAGCTGGAATGTGTCTGTTGATAATGCTTGTGCTGCTTCTCTCTCCAGGCTGCTATGCTGTTGAATTACTGTTCCTGTTGGAAAGTTTTTTCTTGTTATCTAATCTAAACTTGCCCTTCTTTAATTTAAAGCCATTACCTCTTGTAGTACACTGCACTTGGCCAACCTTAAATAAGTCTTTCTTCTCCTTTACATTATTTCCTCTCAAGTATTAATTACCTCCAACACTTCTCTTTATTTCTTTAAGCTATTTAGGTTAACTTCCCTTAACCTTTCTTCGAACCCTTCTCTCAAAGGTTACGTTAGCTGACATATTGTCTTGAAAATGTTAACTGTTGCTAAAAGCAGTTCTTATAGAGCACACTCCTACTGAGTGTGCAGCTGGATAAATACATAGTGACCTTTTTTCTAGGAGCTCTTGTGGTCATAGCATTGTCATGTAGATGGTTCTTAACTACTGATTTCCCAGCAGTGTACTTGGTGTTCTCTGCTTTTGTTTGTAAATAAATCGGGGTTCACCTAAGAGTAAAGGAGCTGACCTGAGAAGTGCCCAATACGATTGCTCAAAACCTAACATGAAAACAGAGAGAGGGTGGATGGACTGCTAGTAAGACCTGAATTGTGACCTTCTAGAGGACAGACTCTTCATTAATGCCTCAAGATTACTGAGGAAGCATGGAACAGCATGGAGGGTTAAGTGTTGTGCACTTTTCCCTTCTAGGGGCTCAGGGAGACTTGCAGCCTAGGTTGGCTCTCAGACCTGAGGGCTGGAACCTGTCTGTGGTCAGGACACTGCAAAGTCAGGTTGGTGGAAACTCAATTGCCTAACTGGGGTTTGCAACTGATGTGGACCCCAAAACATAACTGCTTATAGTGAAGCTGCCCAGAAACCCCTTCCCCTTCGTCCTGCCCTTGGTAGGGTTATTCCTCCCAAGAAATGCCTGCTTCCAGAAATTCACAGAGGAAGGTGTCTGTGCTCTCCTGGGCACAATTTTGCAGCTTCTAATGCAGGGTACTTCTGGAGGAACTGGTTGAGATCTGGTCCTTAATCAAGAATTATTATGTCAGGAGGAAAAAGTTTTGCTCTACTAGTCTGAGCAAGGGACATGCATAGGAGAAATTCTGTTATCCCTTTAACAATCCAGCCATTGAACTCCACATGGGAACATCTGTTTCCTTCATATTCTTCACACAGGATGGGGGTTTTGCTCTCAAAGACAAGGAGCTTTGCTATCACATTGTATATTTTATTCTGTTCCACTCTTTTGCTTTTTCCAGAGTAGATTTGAGGTGTTATTTGATACCTGTCAGAAAAGGGCTCATCTCTTACAGCATCGGCTTCTTCTGTCGCCTTTGAGACCCTCCAGTGTTGCTTGTTCCATCAGGGAATTAAAACATTCAAATTGATGCAAGCAAGATGAGAACAGGCTGAGATTCTGGCAGAGTGGTTTTTGTTAACAGTTGCTCCCAGGCCAACAAAATTTGAGGACCCCTGTGTTTGGGGGAGAGTAGAATTTGTGAGAAGCCACCTCCATCTCACAGATGCATCCCGTTTGCTGGCTGACAAAAGCTGCATATCCAGCATGCCCCGTTTCTTCTGTGCCTGACAACAAGCTCCTTGGGATCTTGTTTTAGAAGCATATGAACAGTGGTAAAACTGAGGTTTGCTGAATTCTTGCCCAGAACTTTTCTGACTCATCATATGGTATATTCACATGTAATTCATTTTTCCAGCAAATCTTTACTCCAGACCTCAAAGAGGATATAGGAATGAATGAAGAGTTGCTGTTTCTTTTCTAAAAGTTTGTGTGGAAACAGATTCTTTCCTACTTCTGTGGTCCTGATTACATTTTCAAGCCTCGTGCTGCTCTTTGTGCTTTTTCAAGTACTGTACTTGAAAGAGTTCCAGAATAAAGGGAAATCCTTTTAGTAGTTGTGCAGCTGAAATGATTGGGTGACAGGCAATAATTTGGTGTAAGAAGGCAAATGAAGGTATATTTATGAATATGCCATTCTACCAAGCAAGTGAGAAAAGCAGCCCTTCTTTATTTTTTTTTCACCTTTCTTATGTGCCACATTAATAAAGAATAAAAAAGGGCAAATTCTGACCTCCAGACCACTTTGCATCAAATGTTTTACCCTTGCAAGAGCTGGTCATTTTTCCTGATAGAAGCCAACTGGCATAACCTTCCAGCCAGAGATGAAGCATGGAGGAGCTCTGTGATGGCCCAGGGCCTGGCTGGCTTAGTGATGGTGTTTTCAGCTACCAGTTGTGAGCCTCAGTCTCCTGTTCCTCCAGTGTTTCCTTCTTCCAAGGTGTGTTATTTTCTGCAGTCATGAATTGGTGATCCGTGCTGGGGTAGTATAATTTCTGGAAGGAATTCCGTAAAGGGAAAATTCAATACTGCTTTTGAATCCTAAAGCTGAAAATATCTTATATATCAGTGCTACTTGACCACTGAACTCTTTGTTATGCAGAATGGGGCCAGGACACGCCAAGGAATATAATGGTGAGGAATCCTGGAAAATCATTTATTTCATCAAGCTGGGCAAAAGGTTGAGGAGTGAATTTTTTGCATCTGATGGGTTAAGGCTGCTCTCCCTCCCTGTGTAGGAGATACCAGAATTTTGTGCAGAATTCACATTCCCCGAATGTACGGAGTGTTTGTGATGAGTGCACGTAGCCCTGTCTGGGCACCGGAAAGTCAGCAGTGGGTACAAAGGGAGCAAACGTGGAGTACAGCTCAATCTCCTGCTCACTGGATTGCTCTCTGCAAACAGGGAATGGTGGAAATGTGGTGCTGCCGCTCCCATTGGATGCCTGCACCACAGTAGCACTGTTTGGTAAAGGAGCCTCCTTTTGAAACATTCCCAGAACTCCTGATTTTGCAAACCTCCTGATGTCTGCCAACACACATGCACTTCTAGTCCCACAGAAGCCAGAAATCACTGAATCGTGCAGAGACATCTCTAGAGGATCATCTTTGGCATATAAATGTTCATACAGAATGTGAGAATGGGAAAAACAAATGTGGCACCCTCTTGAACTGGTTGATTTATGATAGCAGAGGAGTTGGGAAGTACAAAGCTGCCTTCCGGGACCAGCTAATTTCATGTTTTAGTTGCTTGTAAATAAGTGAGTTTCAGATAAATGCACCCATCTAGCTGACTGCATGTTTCATTACTGGGAGGATTAAGCCAGTTTAAAAGATTTAGGAGACTACTGCGCCAAGTTCATGTTTTTTAAGAGTGAGGACTGCCAAGCCCAGTGGGTGTAAGAGCTACTTTGGAAGCACTTTTATGAACTATTCCTGATGCATATCTTCAAAATATTTAAAGCACCACCTGTCATTGGCCGTTTTCTCTTTATCCTCTCTTCATGCCAAGTAATGGTGCCACGTGGTTTCTACAACTGAAATAACTCTTGGAATACAACATCCTGCAGCTCGGTGTGCAGTATACATTGGCAGGACTTCTCTTTTTCCATTTTTTCCCCTCCAGGATTTCTATATATTGGGTATGAGTGCTAATAAAGTGCTTGGGAGCCACTATTATTGTGTTAATGTGGATTTGGCATTGTAAGGATATTAAAGCTATTCCATTATCAGCCTTGTGAATATAAAATGCCATGGACTTTTAAATATTTACATTATTGCCAGGTTCAGGCCCAAAGGTATGAGGGGGCTGTATTCAGGCCTCCCATGATGGAGTCTTGGGTGTAAAGAGGGATTTAGCCTCCTGACTATGCAGGATTATCACATCCTGCCTCCCTATATAATGAATGTAGAATAAGCGATTGTGTTGGCTACATCATGTGTTTATAGAAAATGATAATTTTTTTCCCACTGGTTTTAGAGGGAAGTGGTGTCTGAACAATAGGTTAATCCCTTCTCGTTATTCTGAATGCAGCCACCTGAAAATCTTCTCACTTGGCATCCCTGAGTTCAGGTCTGTACCAAGGTCAGGCTGTGCAGAGCTTCAGTTTGGGGTCCCCTGAGCCCAGACTTCAGGTTGTTTTACCTGTTTTTCTCGAAGAGCACTTAAAAAAAAGGAAAGCTCTTCCAGGACAGTTGTTCATACCAACACCATCATGTTCTTTTAGGGCATGTCTAAGCATTTTTTCCAAGAATTATTTTTGTTGCTCTCTGTACCTGGTGATGCAGGCTGGGGGTCGCTGCCACAGCACAATGTCGCTTTTCTGTGCTGTGCAGAACCTCAGAACACACTGCAGCCCATGTGAGCTGTAATATGTAAATCATCATTAGCAGATGTTTATTGTTTCTTTTCAGAAAATCAGATTTGACTAATCAGCCTAAGTGAAACATATGCTGAAATTAATTAAAGTTTGTTTTAAAATAATTTGCATGCTTATTGCTTTTAACTGATTGTAATTGGGGCTTTTGAATACTTTCTAACAGTCAGAGTCACCTAGGTTGAGCTTTTCAAAGCACCGACTGGCGTGTCGCCATCCATCTTCCACTGCTGGCTAAATGATCTGTATTGCACTGAGTTCCCTACCCCACTGAATCACAGCGAAAAGGAAGGAGCATGTCATTGTTTTCCATTTTGCTATGGTGGTTTTGTAATGAGTACAATTGCTGAGATATGTGTGCCATGATGAAAGATGTGATGATTACAGAGTAACTGAAGACAGCAGAGCTTTTATGAATAATACACGGGGTTGACAGCACTGCTTGAGCATCGTGTGTGGTGGAAGGTCTCATTGTTTTGGCAGGATTGCTCACCTACAGACATAAATTCCAGCCACCTCTAACATCCCCCCTGGACAGCATTGGGGATGTCAAGACTGTCAGAGCTGCCCATGGTGTGGGGTGGCCCTACATGTAAGTGCCCCGGCCAGCCAGGCTGTGCAGGAGCTGTCTGACGCTCTTCTTTGAGCCTGGAGGGAGCCAGCTGGCTCTGCAGGCAGGGACATTTAGGTGAGGAGGGACTGGCATCCTCTCAAGTTCTGCCCCAACACATTGCATGGCTCAACTGGCTCAACCCACTTGTCTCTGGGAACCCAGCAGAAGAGCCAAAGGCAGCAGCAGCCTTGCCAGAGCACACTGGTGTCTCACTTACGCCTGGGTTCTGTGTCTGGTGCTGCTGGTGGCTCACTGCTGAGCACTGGGCAAGTCACTTCTGTTTCGCTCTCCACGCGGTTTTAGCTGAAGGAAATAGCTGGGCCTGAGAACTGCCTCTGATAGCAGCAGGTTGTACAATGGGGCTCTGAACAGGACATGCTTTAACTCTGGGCTTCTCACTGGGAGCCGATGAATCATGTGCTCCAGGTTTTACGTGGGCTTCTTAATGGTCTCCAGGTGGAGATGAAGGTGTGGGTTATGACCTATAACTTCCTAAATAGCTGGGGGCTGGCCTAGCCGTGGGACTGCCTTTCTCTGCGTTGTGTCCTGCCATGGTAGGCAGAAATGTGCTCCTTAGTGGAAATAGCAATGTGACCAGCAGCCTGCAGCCAGTCTTTAGGAAAGGATCCCTTTTCTCCCACCTCCACTTCTTTGGTTTGAAATTATCAAGGTAGAAATTTTCAAGAACGGCCCTGAGAAAAAAATATTTGAGTGAATCTAGAGCTCCTAGGGGCAAAAGGCCACCTAATCAACCAGGTGAGCTCCAGTGAAAGGCCTCTCAGTAAGGTGAAAGTTAAATTTAATTGCATTTAAGTTTAATTGTATTTAGCTTCATACATCCAACTGCCCTCATCTGGAGAATCTAAGCAGACTTGGACTCGGGCTCCTCTACGCAAAGTGGGCCCATCGGTGGAGCCATGTATCAGCATCCTGCCACTGATAAATACTGTTCATCCCAGCAGAGATTTGTCTCACTAGCACTGCTTACCCTGCAGCAGAGCTTGCAGGATTTGTGCAGGACTTGGTTTGTTCTTTTCATTCATTAGCTTGCTTAGATCTTCCTCAGACCACACTGAAGACAAGAGGCACTTATTAAGAGCAGCAGTTTGTTTCAAGTGCTTTCTCATAAGTTTTCAAATCTTCCTGCTTTAATGTCACAGCATCACTGGCTCCTGTTATGGAGAATAACAGTGGTTCATTAAGCTCATAAATCCAAAAGGAGAAAGACTCTCCTGGAGACATGAGTAGCTTTATAACAAACAGAGCAGCAGGACAGCCTGCAAATTATCAGCCCAATGCTTTATAAGCATTTTATCATCAGTTGGGGGAAATTACAATAAAGAGCAATGAGTAAGTGAAACATAAACTATGGCATAAACATACCCCATGTTCCCTTCTGTTCACATTTCGTGTAAAACCTTATTTGAAGTCATGGCACCAGGGTGAGAATCCAGGACAATGTCAGAAGCTCTTTCTCATCCAGAGATTTGCCCAGGCTGGAAATTACACAGGGTTATATGTTATGTGTACAAATTCTGCCAGAGGAGTGAAAATATATACAACATTTAACAATATCTCCCCCATTATTCCAATGCAAGTGCTGCATGACAATGAGCTTGATGATGTTTACACCCTATCCAACAGTTTTGTCACTACCACATTTTTAAGTGTGCAGCTTTGATTTATGACTAGTGATACTAAGATCCCAGCCTGTAAATTTTTACAGCAAGCAGACTTGAATTATGTGTTGAGTCTGCTGCACTGGATCAAAAATGTTCAAAATCCTCTCTGGGAAGATTTAAATGTATACAGTCTCTAAGCCATGAAAATATTGCTCTAATGTGCCTATGTGATTTTTAACAGATTGTGAGTTCAAATCCATTTATCAGCTGATGTCTAATGAGTTTGGCAGGCCCCTACTACATTAAGTATAAGAAAAACTATGAGCATAATGATGTAGACTGAGGAGAATTTAATGAACAAATAAGTGACCTTCATGTTTATGTGAGATAAAGATTTCATGCCAAATTTTGCATAATATACGCTGGAGATAGCGGAGTATTTATTAGATTTCTTCTCTCCTTTATCCTCTTCTTTACACACTGTGTTTTTCACAGCAGACCTGTGTCATCCATGGCATGTGACTGGGAAGAGTGCAGCTGGCCTGCAGTGGCTAAACCTTTTAATTCTACTTGGGGGAATCTGACTGGACAAAATAAAGGAGTAAGTCATCCAAGGCCTGCTTCAGGGTGGCAGCTCTGCTGGGGGTCAGCACGTGGTTGCCACATGTCCTGGGGTTCACCTTGGTGCCTCCTCTGACATTACTGCTTGTCGCTTCTGCAAAATCATGTCACCAATTTTGATGCTTGAATATGTATTTAGGAGCTTAATTACAGGCATTTTTCTCTGCAAAATGTATCCCAGCATTCTGGCCTGAATCCCAGAGTGTTTCCTGACAAGTGACCATTAGTGACTGGCTCCAGTATCTTTGAAGAAAGGACTGTCCTTTGGATGAGGAAATCTTGAGCCTGAGGATGTACTTAAAGCTGGCTGATCTGGGCTTTGTTTCAGGGCTGCTTTGAATGATGAGGCTTGGAAGAGCAGGGTAAGGCTCCAAAGGTCTCCCCATCCTCCTGCCCTGCCATCTCTAGTTAAGCTCAACTGCTAACTGGTATTTAAAAGTCACTTTTTCTCTTTAAATGTCATGCCCTGCATGGTAAGCTCCTGGATGTTGTGTTGCCCCAGGCCAGGGCACTGACTTCACAGGCTGCTGGACAGCGATGTAGGTGGCAGACCTGCATGCCTGGGTGGTCCTTTGCAGTCCCTACCCTGAGCTCACCACACACCCACTCATGGCAAGCATCTTCTGCATCCAGACCAGCCATGGCCCTGTTTCCATATGGGTGGGTGGGTGAAATGCTGTTAGATCAGTAGGTGCTGCCTCCACAGCTCCTCCCGTGTCCCGTGGGAGCAGCTGGTGCTGTGTCTGTCCCAGTGCACTGACTGGAGACCATCAAGCATGGAGGACAACCTGCACCTTCCCTTGCCTGGGCTTCCACCTTTCCACAGAAGTGTCTGGTGGCTGCTGGCTGCCCATGGAAAGCCTGACAAAGTCCACTTACAACAGTCCTGCTTGCAACAGTGGGCTGGACTGGCAGAAAAAATACTTCGCTGTTTCTTGAGTCTGTGACATTGTACTTTCATTAAAAAGTAACCAATTCTGGGGATATTTCCACCAGAAGCAATGGGATATTTTGCTGAGGCAGTCCAACTTGGTGGAGAGAATCATAACCTGGTAATTAAAAAGGGAACTGGGCAGAGGGGCAGTTTTCTGAAACAAGCTGATTGAGCCAAGTGGTAGGAAAAACTGTATCTTGTTTATGTCCCCCCCCACCCCTCCTCGTTTTTGTTTATGCAGGAGCAGCAAAACCTGACTTCATTTTTCTAGTTGAGGTGATCCGTGGCTTTGCTGCATGTCCTGTAACTCGGCAGGTATTACAAACTGTATTCCTAACTAATGAACTGAGTGAATAATTTATTTAATGTGTCAGACATGGCAGAAGGTGCTGCAGCCAGTCACCGCTCAAGAAGCTAATTGCCGCACTAAAAAACAAATCTGTGCAAGTCCTCATTTCAGACTTATTTCCAAACATTAACTCAAAAGTTATTTCAATAACGAGGCCTCTTAAAAGAAGCATCACTTTTCACAGCACATGGCACAGCTCTGCTGACCCTCAAGCACTGCTCAGCTGGGAGAAGCATAGTTCAAACGAAACTTCAACCATAAAACTTGGGCAAGAGGGAGGCTGTGTAAAGTCTGTGATTAATTAGCAGTTGGCAATATTGAAATGCAGTGAGAAGGGAAAGAATTGGTTCTATGCAGAGATTTTGGAACCCCTGTTTGGGGTCTGGATGACAAGATACATCACAAGCAGAATTCCCCCCTCCTTCTGATTTTTTTGAGATCTTGCACAGACCTCTACCTACTTAAAGTCACTCTTGGCTTATCCTGGAGACGTTTTAGGGGTATTTCCCAAATCATTCCTTAACCTCCTAACTTTCTGAAAGGAATACATGTGAAAGAGAGATGCTGGGTAAATTAATTTTTCTAGAAAACACCTAGAGAGCAGATAGCAGGTAACTGGAAAATGATGAGCTGGTTGCCTGCTCCTGCTCACCATGGCTGTTCCTGGGAAGCACCACAGAAAGCTGAGGTTTGCCTCCCTTTGCTCTGTGGCCGAGGGATGTGTCAGCCTTGGTGTGAGTGAATGCAACTCCATTAATTTCCATTTGCGTTTGATTACAACAGGACTGAAGTTGGTCCATGGTGTTTTATTGTATTCCTTTATTTGATTTTGTTTTGTTTATTCTTCCTATACCATAGAGCTGACCAGTTGAAGCCCACAGCATGTAGCAATTTACGGTAAACTGTCCTTGTTCTGCTCTGTAATGGATGGAAACAATTCCAAAGTTAATGGTATTAGTGAGGAAATACAGTCATTCTTAACCAATCTTGTAATGCCCTTTTGGAAAAATGATACTTAAGACTACTTTTATAATTTGATTTACGAGTCACAGATTTGTGCAAGAAACTTAAGTCAGTCATACACCTTATAAACTGTGCAGGGCCAGTTCACAAATGGTTTTACAGCTCCATACACTCCCTGGAGGAGCCATCTCCTTCCTGCTGGCCAGACATGTTGCCTTGAAACGGCTGCCAACTTTTTAAGAGTTCCTTTTTGGCTATATTCTTCTTTCATAGCAGCATTCATGGCCCCAGCCCAGGTTCATAAGGAACAAAGTGTAAAATTAATCAATGGATTGATGCACTGTTTAGAATAAAAACAGCCTGGTTTTGGCTACATTTTCTGCCCTTCCAGCCAAAAGAGTGCATGTGTGTACATGAAATGTAATTTAGTTTTTCCTTTGCTGCCTGTTGATTTTCCCCTAATTCATTTTCCTTTTGCCTCTTACTGAGTCTCCTCTTGTCTGAGTAAGCTTAACCCTGTAGTGCCTGGTGTGTGGAGCACAGAACAATCCAAGGGACCCTGTAGGTGGGCCCTGGGATGGTTACAGGCTCCATTAGCCCCTGGAAGGGATACGACAATGTGCAGGAAAGGGGCCATGTGAACTCAGCAAGCCACAAGTGAAGCCTTTGGTAGGTAAAATCTACCTGGAGTTTTAATGCCTTGTAAAGCCCTGAGAAAACCTCTCACTTGATATTTATTGCCTTGAATGTCTTCCAACTGAACTTTATCTAAAACGTAGCTCAGCCCTTTTGGAAGCGTGCATGCCTTGGTTGGAGCTGTTAACACACAGAGCAGTTCTGCCCCTCCACGGACAGAAACCACAGCCCAGCCACAGCGGGATGTAACCCGAGACTGTGTGTTACAGGGCTTTAGTGCATAAACATGCACATTCACACTCTGAAATAACACTAGCAAATATTAATCAAACATCTTGAAGCAGAATGCAAGCCCGTGTAGTGTCTGAAGCAGGAGGAGGGTTTGGGTGGGCTGATGGATAATTGCATACATCAAACAGACTCGGATGAGCCCTTTGCAGCCAGGGGAAGGTTGACAACAGCTGTGTTGGTAACCTTAATTTCAGAAGTAGCTGGTCTGGGAAAAAGTTAATCATATTTTAGGCACTGCCTACCACCACTCAATCTCATTTCTATCACTCTCAAAGTCATGTATTTTTTAAAATACCAAAAGCAATTTAAAAATACATCTAACAGTAATCACTTCATTGGAAACAACACACTGCAATAACATAAAACAGCAGCTACTTTCCTGTGAAGATTTATGAGACAGACTAGTTTTCTCACGACTTATGTTATTCCTGCCTTATTGTTTTGTCAGCACTGGATATGGAAAGTGGATGATATGTGAACGCTCTCCAGCACTAGAAAGCTTCAGAGTTTTGATTAGGTAACAAAATTGAAAAAGTGAGTTTGCTTTCCCTGTTCAATCTCTGTGATTTAAATTTCAGTCTAACAAAGATGCCTAAGCATTGAGCTGCCCTCTCCCAAATCCGTGCTGGCTCTCACAGTTCCTATCCAGAGCCTGATTCTGAATTTCCCCTGCTGGGTCTGGAAATCCAAAGGGATTTTAAATGTCAGTCAGACACTGACTTTGCAGTGCAATGAGAGGTAAAATGATAGCAATGGTGAACAAATGGAGACATGAAGATGTTTCAGGGCGTGTAAAACCACATTGAGACAGACCTTGTGATCACATCAGTGTGTCTGGCTCACGCCGTACCCAAGGAAACTCTGTCTCATGTTTGTGATGGCTGGCTGCTGCTGTTCCCTAGAAATCAACTGTGTGAGATGACAATGATGGGCCAGAAATGAGGAACCTGCATAGAAAAAACTCAGTAGTTAATGGGGGAATTTACACCCTGTGAAAGCCTAGAGAATTCAGTCCAGAGTCCATCACTTTGGAGATGGAAGGCTCTGCTGGGCACAGGCTGCCAGTTTTCAGAGTGACAACAGAAAGCTTTGGGTTCATTTCCCCACCTCTTCCACTGAACCAGAATGTCTGCCCTGCATGCAGACACCAGCCTCTGTTAGACACTCAGCACTCCCTTTCACAGACATGACTCTCATCACTTGCACCTTCTTACACCAAATGCCTGCTTCATCTGCAGCAGTAATGCAAAGAAACTGCTCTCTGTGGCTTTTAAATCTAGAACAGTCATAGAAATGAAATTTTATTCATATATATTATATATATATATATATCTACAGGGAGAAAATGTGTAAATAATAAAATGGAGTTTTCTATATGCAGTTTGCCACCCCTGGACATATTGCAGAGCACTTTTATTATAATCAAACAGGAGCCAATAACATAAAAAAGCACTAGTCTGGTATTACTGCTCTTGGTTTCTCACACCTTTTAGTCTGCTTCCCCAATGGCACTCCCAATGGCATCTTGTCTGTTGTGTTTGTAAATTAATTGTGAGATTCTGAAACAAAAATTTATTCTGGAAATGTCATAATTCAATGTATTCTCTACTGGCATGCTGCACGTCCCAAGTTCCTTGGGTAGATCTGCTGGCTGCACAGCTGGCTGACATCTACCAGGCACACTTACTGATGGGAGACCATTTTGTAGGCTCAGGCCATATATTCATTATAATTTGCAGTAATTCAATAAAAATAAGTTGTCTATATTCCTAACAGAACAGCAATTAATGTATATTGAAATAGTGATTGCTTTGCTGTAGTTCATTAGGAAGTCAAATTTTAATTCCTATTTAATTACAATTCAGTTACTACCATTTATTACCAATAATTCTAATGAGGTAAAGTAAGAGGTATATTGAGGACTAATGAAAATGTTACAAAGGTTCATTTGGAATTCACACAAAAATTCCTATTTAATTACAATGGGATTATTTCTATTTCACTCACGTGGAGGGGGATGTGGTGTGATTCTTGCTGGAGGATCAGCCTCTGCCAGTCATGGGTGTTTGTTCATGATCCTCTGGGCTTCTGCACACGGAGCTGTGTCTGCTGGATGTTGATGTGCCAGGATGCAGCAGGGCTGGAGGAAAGGCACCTGCTCTGCTCTGCCTCACACAGAATCTGCTTCTGCACTTTGGTGATGTGCAGGGCTCCACGTGCCCAAAGCCCCTGTCCACCCACAGCGCTGTCTTCCAAGGCCACCAGCTGTTAGGCAGAGCTCTAAAGGAGGGCTGTGGTCAGACTGGAGGAACTGCAGAGTCTGGAGGAGAGGTACACGGGAGGATGTGGTGGTAAGTTCACTCTGCCTTGGGTCTTCTGCAGGGAGATGGAAGCCAGGAGATGAAATGGAGAACAGCCCTCCTGACCAGCATCCATGTGGGAATCATTTCTGAGTCACAGTGGCATGGGAGTGGTTGTATGTAATGGAGGAGAGGCTGAGATGTGTGTAAGAGGGCACAGTGAATTCAACAGGGATGTAAAGCTGGACAAAAAGGTGGAAAAGTGCTGTCTTCGATTTTGACCTGAGCCTGGCAGGGACTCCACATGGTAATGGGGCTGGTAATGAGGCTTTTCTTTGGTAGGAGCTCTGCTGTGCTCAGCCTTTGGAGGCACTAGGGCTGCAGATCATGAGATGTTGAAGTGAATTGCCCACTGACCTCTGAAAAATTGTTTTCAGAGAAGACTGGGATGGATTAAAAAACAAGCCTAACAAGGAAGGATACCAAGCCCCAGGCAGGCTTCTTAAGCCTGGCTTTGAGGGTCTGCCTTGTGCTTTTTCAGAACTGGGGATGCTGTTCCTTAAGTAAAACCAGGAGAGTGTATGGGTTTTCTTCTCCTTCCCATCTCCAGGGAAGATAGGCTCTAGTTTAGGCTGAGACTCACCTTTTGAAAGAAAATTACAGGGTCATTTCTCATTTTGCAAAGCAAGACCACCTGATAAAGGGGAATTTGAGGATAGTAATTTTTGCTTTGAGTTATACAGCCTGAAGCGTTTGTGGGAAGTTACCATGTGCTTCCCTTGCTGGCACAAAAGCAGCAATTTTATCCTTATTTTTAAGGAGATAAAATTCCCCTTAAAAGCGATGGACCAAGTCTGTCCCTGGTGCAAGCTGTTTGCTGCACTCGTAGGCACTCCACCAGGGACTGATTTGGTCAGATGTGCCTGATGCCACAGTCCTAACTCAGCAAAAGTATTCCTGTTCCATATTCAGCCCCAGGCACAGGATATTTATAACACCCACTTACTTAGGCCCTCATATTTTCCCTCATTCTAATTTCCCCCTTCTTTTTATTTCCCTGTGTGTCTATCACCTTTTTCATGTCTCTCCAGATGCATTTCCCAGCATAAGATAATTGAAAGTCAGTGAACTGAGTTGCAGGTTATTTTGCTAAAAGATGCCTATTATTTTGATGAAGCAGGTGCACAGAATTAAAAAAAACCCTCCATAATTGCTACTTTACTATCAGGCTTCTGCTGCCTAATCTTCTTTGATGTTGGTAGAGCAAGCTTTCCATCTCTTCTAGGATGATTACAGGGAACATTGCTCTGTTCCTCCTACAGAATCCAATCCTGATGGATATTAAACCTGGGTTATCAATTAAAGTTTCTTTATGTGCCGAGTGATTAGAGTCAGGATTGTGTGTGATTTCTAGCATAAAGCAAGTTTGAAGTGATTTCTGCCATTAATATGAATTAATCACTGATATGCCCAGTGCTCACGAATGAATGCACAAGGTGAGCATGTGCAATTTAGCACAGTAACCTGGGATTGAAATAACAACTGAACTGCTCTAATTTTAAACATTTGGAAACAGTTTTTATAAAGTCTTCTTGGTATAATTAACTAAAAAAAAAAAAAGTAGAAGCCAAATGGGTAACTGGGATGTTAAAAGTGTGGCTGTAGTACTGACTCTTACCAAAACGGCTGGCTCTTGCCCTCTTATGCTCTGTTCTCACTTATGCTCTGGCAAGCTACAAATCATTAATAAAATTTAGTAAAAAATTTAGTAAAAAAATGTAGTAAAATTTTTGATGCTGCTTGCTAGCTTTTCTGTGTACAAATAATACCCAAATAAATGCATGCTGAAAGTCTTAAAATGCATGTGAAAAAGAGAGAAAGTGCTCGAGGGAGGGCGCTTGAGACAGTGTATGCATTTGTACAGACTCCAGTTTTGGCAGAGTCAAAATCTAACCCCACATCACTCACATCTCAACTTCCCTGTGGGCCTGGGCTACCCCTGAGCTTGCTGGGGACTTGCAGGTGGGCATGTCAAACATCACAGAGGTGAAACAGCCTCAGAAATGGGCACCCATTGGCAATGTAGGCCCCCAATGCATGTGAGTAAACAGTTTGCTTGCATTGAGGGAGAGGGTAGTGGCTGCCTTTTCATCCAGTCAGGCATGTTTACACGTATTCAAGCAGCACTTAATCTGCAGTGTCTGATTGCCTCCTAAAGGGCAATGAAATTGGGCAAGGAATCATTAAAGGTCTTTTCCAACCTAAATGATTCTGTGATTATTCCTGTCTTGGAGATGGAAAAGGTGAGGACAAAAAAAGTTAAGTTACACCAAAAAGCAGAAGCAAAGTTGGAATAAAGAATCTCCTCAGTGTCAGTCCTACTCTTTAGATGATCCTGAAGTCAAAAGGTCATAGGACCATATAATTGACATAATGGCAAACAGGCACAGCGATGACCATTGCACCTCTGACAGATGAATAGCTGGCAAATGGGATTTAATTATGCCACAACACTAATCACACAGTCCATTCCCACTTTTACTCTTGGCAGGAGTATGAACAGTGCTGCTAGGCATTAAGGGCCTGTTTTTCCCCCCAGGCATGTGATGTTCTTTGCATGTACAACGTCATCACGGGCAGGTGGCAAAAGAACGTGCTACTGCTTAAGCAGCTGCACAGCTGTACCCAGGGCATCTTCCAGATGCTGTCAATGTCCTCTTTTCAGCTGTGAACTGTTCACATGAGTGGTCTCTAAGACCCAAATTTACTGCTAGAGCTGATGCAGTACCTTTGGCCTCCCTGGAGCTGTATGTGTTTACACCAGCAGTGAACGTAGCCAAGTGCATGTGGTAACTCGTGGCTTTTGCAAACACTTTCAAATTTCTCCCAAGAAATGTATCTCCTAGTTGACCACTTCCTCATTTGCATCAGCACATCTTAAATCTGAGTCTTGTTCAGAAAATGCCCAGTTTATTCGTTACTCACATTGTCATAAATCTTACAGAAAAGCAATTATGAGGAAGTCATATTTCATACTTTTATGGAATTCCTTAAAGCTGATGAGAGCAGCCAGATGGCTATTTTCATCAATGAACCTTCGATAGAGCATTAGGAAACAGAGATGGTGTCTTTTAATAGACCATTATTACCTGCCTTGGGTGCAAGGAGCTCTCATGCATTCCAAAAGTATATTAATAGCAGAGTAGAGTATGACTGAGGAATAATATCTCCAGAAAGGGCCTTATTTTCCCTCTTAAAATGATTTTAAATGGATTTAGCTTTCACTAACTGCTGCACTCACGTTCAGCATGGGAGGCTGGTGAGGTGAAACTACATTTCCAGCCCCCTTACACAGTCATGGGGCTCCTGCCCTGCACATGAACCACTGCAGATACTCACTGTAGGTGCCAAGTGTAGCTCAGGGCTGTGCAGAGGTGAGGGCACTCAGAGCCCGAAGGCCAGACATGGATCCTCTCACAGCTGGAGCAGGCAATGGCACAAGAAACCAGCAGAGGACCCTTGGCAAAGTGTTTTGCCTCCCTCTCCAACTGCTTTCCCCTCCAGCTTTCCTGCCCCAGCTGTTGGGCTCCAAAGGGGAAAGATGTCAGGCACTGGAGTTGTTTCCAGGACAATGAGGTAACAGACGTTTGGGAAGCTCGGAGCGCCATCGCAGAGCAGGTTTTGCTCTCACCTATTTCTGACCATACTGAGCTTACTTTATCTGTCTCCCACGTGAGGGTGGACTAGGAGAGTGGGATGGGATGGGATGGGNCTGGACTCAGTTTTGAGTTCAGCAGCTCCTGGATGGAGGCAAAGGAGCACCTTCCGAAGAGCTTCCCTACAGCAAACAATGAGGGAATATTCTCCAGACACTGCGGCTGAGAGAGAAGAGGTTCAAGCAAGGGAATATAAAAAAGGTAACATGAGGGAGGTTAACTGGGAAAGTGGACAGGCACTTTCGGTTTTAAACAAAGCTGCTGTCTATGGGAGATGGTGATTCCAAGTAAGGCCAAGACAAAAGCTCTGGGGAAACCCAAGACAAGATTTGGCTGCAGCAAGGAGTAAATAGGAAATTCTGTGTTACTTCCACAGGATGTTTGAAGGAAAGAGGTTGACAGAAAAATGGATTTCTCTGTTTTACGAGAGATAAAGCATAAATGTTTCGAAGTCTAAAGGAGGGAATGATGAGAAATGCTTACAGAAGTGCTTGCCATAATTATGGAGCATGGTGTGCACAAGCACCCACAGTGACTGTGCTGTGTTGTGCTCCTCCTGCAGCAGCAGTGGGAAGGGATCAATCCAGCCACAGGACACCTTGGGACCTTCGCCTCCCTCCGTGGGCAGGCAGAAGGAGGCGAGCAGCAGGGCTGTGGCTCAGGAGATGGACGTGTGTCTGACAACAAACACACATTAACTGGCATTACCTCCCAAAACAGGAAGGCTGCAGTTTCCCAGCTCAGCAACAGCTTCACCTGGGGCTGTGTCTGAGGCCTTGTGCTGCTGTGGATCAGCCCCGGGCGCTGCCCCAGGAGCTCCTGCAGCCACTGCTCCGCTGGCCCGGCCACCAGGGACACCTCAGGGAGCGAAGCCGGGAGACACAGGACATTTGGAGCAAATTAACAAAATCAACAGTAATAATATTCACTCTCTTCCATCACTATTGATTGAAGGTAGGTTAAGTTTAGCTCTAAACCAGTCTTAAAGTCTTTCCACATGTGACTCTTAATTAAAATTATGAATTTTATAGGGTTATTTTTTCTTTTGGCTGCATAACATGAATTCTTCCTCCTCCTTTCTGCTCAGGTAGCTTTTCCTTTAACCATCTTCACAGACCATCTTTAAGGAAGAGGAGAGCAAGCAATTAATAAAAGTGTGAACAGGTGGTTGCTCTGCTACTAAAAAAGATCAGCAGTGCAATAATTTCCTAATTATTATTATACCTTTCAAAGGTTTTTAGATACATTATAATGTATTTCCCCATCACTTCTTCTGGCACCCCTCTTGCTCCTGGCATTATTTCTCATTCAGAATAATAATTAATGAGAACTGAGGTATCTAATATATATTTTATTCCTTCTGTTTCAGTCCCTTAAGTAACCATCTTGTCACATTTGTTATGCAAATTTTCACACATTGCGTGTAATTTCAGCAATATGTGAGAATGCCTCTCAAAAATGCCTTGAGTATTTTATTTTATATATTTGTAAAAAATTATCCTTTTTTTTTCTTGAAAGCAACATTTCTCCAGAGCCCTTGAGAGAAATGGGTGAAGCTTGCATAATTGCTCTTGCTTTATTGAAGTAAAGGAAAGCAAAGGAACATTTCTAAGCATAAGGTAGTGATAGCAATAACATGATAATGATAATGATGATGATGACGATAATATTTTGTTTTCTTTTTTAAGAGAGCACCCTGGTCTTGCTTAAGGGCTGCAAAATGTACAACTATAAACAGAGTAGGTGCGGTCTCCACTTGGGTAGGTGAGTATTGTGCACTTGTTTAACTGAAGTTATTTAATGCAGATGTTGGACCACATCAAAGACACGGAGCTCTAGTGAGAGTGCAGCACATCCACTGTGCCTTTGTCAGATTGGTCTGTTTGCTTCTAAAAAATTTGTTGTCGAACAGAAATCATTGTCTCTGTGGGCTGAGTAAAGGGATGTTTAGGCACAAGAATCAGGAGGGACTAATGGAGCTTCTGAGTGATGGAGCAGCTTTTGGGGCAGAGCAAGGCATGGGAGCTTTGCTCAGCCCCTGTGCAGGTCACGATGCTGGGCACCAGTGTGGCAGGAGCCTGTCCCTGGCCCTGGGCTCACAGCTGCTGGGGCTGGGGCTGTGTGAGGAGAGCTGGGGCATGGCACCTCTGAGGGCAAACTGCAGCCTGCTGGCACTGGCACAGTGCTTGAGGTTTGACTGATAAACCCTGCTTTCCTTCACAAGTTCAAGCTTAGAGCTGGTCAGTTGAGGCAGGTGATATCCAGGCTTGGACTTACATGTCCAAACATCCCTGGCTGAGCTGTGCAGATGCCCTGCAGATACACTCCCTCTCTACTTCCCATCACCTAGGAAAATGAAAGGCACTGACTGCCTGGTTTTACCTGCCCCATCTGTTTTTCCAATAACCACCTCAGGCAGGACTTTCTGCTGTGCTGGTGATGGCTCTGTCTCAATGGACCAAATGATAGAATTCCAATTGCTTGCAGCAGGAGCAGGATGCAAACCCAGCGAACTTCTGAAAGCATTTCCTCACAGACTGCCCTGGACCAAGGATTACTTCAAACTTAGAGAAATGAAGAACAAGTGGTTGGTCTGGGAATTCATCTCTCATGTAGTCCAGGTAGTTTATTTTCACTCGTTCTGGACATCCACCAGGCATGTCCAGCACCCATTCCTTGGGATCTGCAGCTATACCTGTGCACTTGAGATAGGAGTGTCCCAAAACAGAGATGCATGGGCTCAAGCCAACCTGTTTTCCTGCTGAATTCAGCTGCACTTTTCCTGCATGAAGTTACAGATGTCCCTGTTAAGTTGCAGATGTGCACAAAGCAGAGCACTCATCTATTAGGGCTGCATGTTGGACTTTGCAGCCAGCAAGTGTCCATCTGTGGGATGGCATAAGGTAATTTGTCCTGAGCCTGTTTAATTTTAAACATGTGTGGGCAGAAAAAATACTCTCCTGGATTAAACTACTGCATTGAGCACCTCAAAGAATTGGTCCTTACTTGTAAAGACAGTGTAAATTCATGTGGGATATCTTAGCATACAGTCCAGAAGGGGTGAGGAACAGAAATATCTGACCTGAGTGGCCAGTGTGACCCTGTGTGCATGCATATATGAGGACTCAGACTTTCATTCCTGAAGGGAGCCTTCCATGTGCTTGCATCGCTTGCAGCCATGGAAAAATAAGGAAACTTGGGTTTCTTACACAGCAGACTAATACGGATATTATGAATCTATCAGTGCTGTACAACTCAGTGAGCAGAATTTTTCCTTAAGATTTCCTAAAGATTTCATATATTACCTTCCAAAGGAGTCAGTAGGCCTGGAGTACTTACTGAATGTTTTCACTATGGTTTTTTACTGGCAAGGGTCCTGGAGTCATGCAAATCTCCCACCTGGTTCTCTCTTTTACCTTTAATCATATTTTTGCAGTGTTGGATAGTGGCAACCATTTATCCAGAGAGTCCCTTCAAGGCCTTGGCAATCTATTTCTGGTGACCTTCTCCATACTTTGTCGGAGATGTGGTCAATGCTAACCTCAAATTAACCTACAACCAAATGATTAATTAGGCAAATTTGAGGGAAAGTCAGATCTATTTTTAAACTGTTCCACCTTGCTGAACAGTGGAAATTCTCTGTAGAAAAAGGGTGGTTGCTTTCTATACTAAAATATCCAGGGTGGTTATATGGAATGAAAGCTGTGAAATGTGATATTGTCAGTGATGTAATGGGTGGATATGGAGAGCTGAGGTTTGAGTTTGGTCTTCTCTGCCCTCTCTGCTCAAGTTCAAAACTATAATTTGTTGTGAAATTAAAGATGGCTTTGTTTTGGACAACTATAGAAAATGTCTTTCAACATTAACGACTTGGGCAGTGAGGGAGGGTGAAGGGTGGCTCTGTGTGCATGTGTGTGCCAGCAGCAGTGGGAAGCAGCTCTTTGTCACCCTCCTGCAGTCTCCAACCCTGGCATCCCTCAGGTGGCCCGAAGTTACACCAGCAGTCCATCCTGTGCAGGAAGCCGAGTGGCACACACACCTTTGGCTCCTGCCTCACACTGCCCTGCAGCCGGCCTGGTCTCTCTGGCATTTCAGAGGCAGTGCTGTCCCTGTCCACTCCAAGTTACTTGTGACCAATACCCAGTGCCCTTGAGAGCCAACATCAGGGGTCAGTGACTCTTTTAGTACCACTGACAGATTTTCCTCCTGCACAAAGAGTGAGCAGTAGCAGGTCCTGAGCATCTGAATGCCAGCTTCTGCTGGGAACCATCACTGCCTCCAGAACAAGCCCTGGAGTCTCAACAGCTGCACTTGGAGCAGAGCCTGGTGTGGGATACTCTCATTTAAACTGTGAGGATCTGGAGGTGTAACTTTGGGACTTCTTAGTCTGGTGTTTTCTAGGCAGGAAAAAACCCCAATATAGCAAACCACTAATTCCCAAAGATTTGAAAAGCTAATTGGGAGGGAGCTATAACCAGCCTTGTATGTAAATAAGGAGTGATAGTTTGCCCTCCCCATCCTAAAAAGCCATGCAATAAAAATGTAAATATCTCCCTTAAAGGCTTTCTTAATAAACCCTGTAATTTCCTTAAAATTCTTTCTATAATATCAAAATCCTAAACCACTTTGAGATGAGCTATTTTAGACTGTAATTGGGCTGTTCATTCCCTATGCATACAGCGATCCTAATCTAATATGTAACAAGAACTTAAAAGCTAATCAATAATGGAACACGATTCTCTATCAGTAGAGCTGCCTGTTGACTCCTGTGAGAGGGATCTTCACAAGACAGTTCAGCTCTGATGACAGCCTAATATTTATTTTAAACATGAAGTTGAAACATCATCTTTCGCTGTATTGTCACTTCCAATTATTTTTGGAACAAAAACACCAGGGGAAATGAGATCCTCATCCTGAAGAGTACATTCATATTTGATAAATAGCCACAGATTCTGGAGAATGTTTACTGAAATGTGGGCTTTGGATGCTTTCACGTGCATTTTAGTAGAGCCATTGATTATCTGCTGTAACATGTGTCCAGGTCATTTTGCCAAGCTGCCCTTTCCCTACGCCTTAGAGGTTAAGAAAGAAAAACGGCTGATTATCCTGGTGCAGGCTTCCATATTTTCCCTGAATGAAACTAAGGTAAAATTGGCATTGAGAGGGAATCAAAGTGAAATGTTCTTCAGTGGAAGTCAAGAAGCTCTTTATACCCTCACGTACAAATGACAAATTCCCGCTTTTCATGTCTAGGCAGCGGTTTGAGATGGGGAGGGTGGAGGGAAGGGTTAAGTGAGTACACAGATGTGCCCAAACCATATCAATCACAGGCATGATAAATGCCGTCCTTTCAACAGGCAGACCGAACCAACCCGCACAGCTGGATTTTGAATTTTATAAGCTCCCTCAATAAAATGCAAGTGGAAGACATCTTGCATCATTCCCACAGCTCTGACCATTTGGGCATTGCACCGCTTTCCCTCGGAGCCACCCTGGGGAGGGAGGAGCTGAAGCCCCGCGGCTGGAGCTGTGTACAGCCCCCTTGCCGCTGTCTGGAGACAATTAACATGCACTGCAGAAATACAGGGCAGGGTTCTGATGTCACATACACTTCCACACAGTCAGTGGGTTTAATCTGGGATTACTCAGGGTATGAGGGATCAGGAGCCGGCTGGGAAAGCTCCTCTCTAGAGGGTCCTAAATGCCAGCAATTTCACATGATTATTTATGGAGCTTCATAATAGTGCATATATCCTCATGCACGCCCCTTCTCCTACAAATTACCCTACAACTTTCCAGCCTTCATTACATTGTAGAGGTTAAAGCTTTCTTAAGTAATCAAAACATCCAGGAAGGAAAGCTTGCTAAATGCTGAGCTAAGCTTAAACACTGACCCTATCTCTTAACTGTGAAAAGAACTTTATGTACACCATAAAAAGTAATAATTGCTGTGGTAACTGCTTGTTCACATTAACTAAAGGTGTAAATAGAGTTGTGTAACACAGACAGGGCTAACGTTGGGAGCACAAGGGAGGTGTCCCCATTGAAAGGTTTAATTGACACATTTGTCCTATAGGAAAATTTGCTTTTTACCCCCATAATAGGTATATTTAACATCTTTAAGGCAGTTCTTTTTCATTCTGCTCCCACTCTTGCCTTGCAAACCCTTTGAGTATAGAAGGCAATTAGAGAGTTGCAAGGAGATGACAAATCAAACATGAGTTGTGTTTACTTTTGTTTCACTCCTGGTTTTAACAGCGCAATAATTCAACCCTGTCCTTTTCTCAGGTGATGTCCCATATTTCAGCTGTGCCACACAGAGGGAGGGAGTTATAAGTGTTCCTCCCTTTTGTGGTAGCTTATTCCCAAGCTTGGACTCTGAGATCATCGATTCTTTGACACATCCTTTCGCCAGTATTTAGATCTCTTCCATAGTAAAAAATAATTTAATTTTAGATGCTCTGAGAGGTCTTCAGGAAACAATGCCAATGGAATGATGGGGAATTTTATACAAGCCAGTTCTGGACCTGCAGCTGCACTGGGCTGAGGCAATGCATTTACCCCACCTGCTCAATGAGACACCATGGGTTAATTCCCCATGCAGTTGGTAAAGTCACACCCCATGCCTCCAGCCCAAGAAGCATAATGAATGTACTTAGATTGCAAAAGATATCTCCTATCTTTACACAAACACACTCTCCATAAGCCTTAGTTTAGAATTTTCCCTTTGCCTCACTGAAGCTCAGTCTGCACCTTGAATAATACATGTAAGTTTTTGATTGACATGCAGTTCTAAGCATTTAGCTATCTTGATGTCTTGTCAAGTCATCCTTTGATAAAAGCATTTTAGGTGTCATGAAATGTAATCACTTCACTGCAGCATTCTACATTGCAGATTCAAGTTTCTCTGCACATTTTTCAGCTGAAGATCTTGGCAACGTCAATAGATCTGTTCCATGGGCGATTTTGGATGGATCTATTAATATTGCCTCTAAGAGTAATAAGTCCCACTCCTTTTACAAAGTGAATCATCTGTCTCTCCTGTGGACAAGTGAAATTCTCTCTCATTGGAGTCGTAGTCCACAAGTTGGCAGGGTTTCCTGTTTTGTTAATAGTCTTCATACAGCAATGAAGTCATTTCAAAAGATGTTCAGCCCAGTTTTGGGGCCAAGTAGTACGTCTTGGCTATTTGTTCTTCTAGACAGGCCATGTCACCATTAGTCATACTTCAGAATGATGGTTTACTTTCATTATTCACTGACTGCACTGCTTCCGATTCAACGCTTTCCAACTCAGCAAGATTTTCCTGTGCTAATTCATCTGAATCATTTCTAGAAGAGTTTATATCAAAGGACACATTCTCAATGTTAATAAAGTGCAGTGGTTTTGAAACAGATTGTAATTCTGGTTCTTTAAAAATGTGCTTTTTAGAGATGTTTATGCTATGTGTGTGAGCACAGTTCGGGCCAGTAGGGGTCTTAACATGATTGATAGTCCTTTCCCTTTTTATTTATGTTCTATTTGGGGCCTCTAGCACACACTGTGCGACCAGGACTGGGCTGACGTGGCTCCAGACTGAACACTGAGGCTACTGCAGCAAAACCAGCAGCCCCAGCCCCTGGTTTAGGACATGACTCCCAGAGGCCACCACTCACAAGACTCTAAACCTGGCCACCTGACACCACTGTTTTATCTGATCACTCACTTCAAATGAGGATAACTGAGATCTCCTGGAATGGCCCAATACTGCAGATTTTTGGTAGGGCTCAAGTGATTTGTGCGGCCGATGTGGGCCCATCTCTTCCCATGTCAGTTTATTGGGAACAGACAGCTTCTGTGGTACACATCTGGATCTATATACCTGGAACTCAGGACAGGGGCTTTCTTTTCTTGAAATAGTTTCACTTCTGAATGAGTTTTCATTCACTTGAGGATTTCTTAGTTTGGTTGCCATTTTTGAACTCCCCCCACAAACAGAAGTCTATCAGGTTTCCTGTACTCCCACTTTCCTGGGTTGACATCATCTGGTGTGTCCTACTTCACTGAAGCCATCTCAGAAACCTAAGGAAACAGAATAAAGGACATGCTGAAACTCAGGCTGAAGTTTTCCAAGTGCTCTGGGGAGAACCTAGAGAAGTTACTCTAAAATTGGGGAACTTCTGTGGTCAGAGTGAAGAGAAGGAAAATTTTGACAAATGAGAAAAAAAATTGCTTTGGAACTAGAACAAGAGCTGCTCAAGTGTTCACAAGAAACAGAAATTCTGCTCTTTTAAAATTTTCCAAATAATGCCAATTACCAAGAGTATGTTCAGCATGTGATTCCATGGCAGGCCTCACAGACCCTTAGGATTGATGCCTGCAGCATTAACTTAACTCTTAATAAAGCTTACATCGCTTGAATTTCTATACAGTCAATGAAAAGAAAGAGGACATAACATTTAGTCAGTATTAGTTATTTATAGACCTGAGTATAGACTTGTATTCAGACTGCTTTGAGTGGCCTCTTATCTTAAAAAAAAAAGCCAAACTCTATCAGATTGGTAAGGGTGAAACAGATTCTCTGAAGTTGCCAAGTTTCTCCTCTTGGTGATCAGTGGAAGGACTTCTGTTTCCAGCTGATGTTATTTGGGATATTATTTCTGAATACCTGGACAGGTTTTGTCTTGAATTTGGAGGTGCCTGTTGATTTTAGGTGCCTGGAGGCTTATGTGTGTTTGCAGGGTGGGAGGTCTGCTCAGCTCACAGCCTGATCAGCTCCCTGCTTTAAAGAGAGGAAACACAGACCTCAGCTCTGCCCAGCACTGCCCACCTTGAGAACTTGGCATTTTCCTTTGGCGATGCTTGAAACTGTGCCAATATTCCCTCAGCCTTCCATCTTCCCTCTTCCATCTCAGAAGGCTTTTTTTGGGTTTTCTGATTCCCTTTTGGCATGGCTGACATCCGAGCCCTGGGATTACTGATTGTGCTTGTTGCTGCTCAGATCCCTTCAAGCTCTCCAAACCAGTACAAAGCTCTGGGCTTTCAGCCAATTTACTCACAGGTTTATCATATGCTGACATTGTTTCTCTATAAATAGGTCTACCTTTACTGACATTATTGATTCACTTGCCTCTCTTCTCACTAATTCTCATTTTAATGTATCCAATCTGCCTTCGTATTTCACCTGATGAAAGGCTGAAGTCAGAGGGGTAGAGGTTGTAGAGGTTAAACTGCGAGCATAAAGGTCCTGGGCTTTCAAGACAGAGTTTGCTACTGGAGACCCACAAGCTTGTCAGTGGAGCAAATCTGCAAGTCCAAGCTCTCTTTTCCTCCAGAAAATAAAAGCCATCAAGTCAATTTCACATTTCATTACTAATAATTTGAAATAAGAGGAGATTATTTTGCAGTCTGCTCCATCTGATACATTTATGAGTTAACAAAAATAACACCGACCCTAATCTGCCCATCTTTGATAAGAAAGAGCAAATTATCCCTCAGAGATAGGAACACATCTCACTTGCTGTTTGTCTTGGAGTTAATCCAAATGAACAGACTAAAGATGTAGTTTTCTTGCTTATAAATTAAATTCAGCTTTAATATCTCATTTGTGCATTTTCCATATATAAGGTTGGGTATTTTTGTGACAGTTGTGGCAGTTTCTGTATACAGCACAGCCCCCCAGTGCAGTGGCAGCAGAAGTGCTCAGCAGTGCATCATTCATGCAGGCAGCAGCACTGTCCTGCAAGGTGGAGGGGCAGTGCTGCACCCTCACACAGGGAGGGACCAGTGGCCCGCTCGGGCAGCGTGGCAGCCACTGGGTCATGCATTGTGCCCTGCAGACACCTGCAAAGCTGGAAATTCATTGCACTCTAGCAGTTCTCCACAGTTCTCCAAGCCTTTGGAGACACAGCAGCAGCAGCAGGCCCCAGGCTGCAGAATGGTGCTCAGTGCCCGGAGAGGTGCTGAGGGGCTGGGGCTGGGAGGGGAAGAGAAAGAGAAAGCTGCAGAGTGAGATTGGTGTGGGGGAAAGTCCACTGGCACACAGGACTAAGGGCCATTCAAGATGAGCAAACCTGGAGCAGCCCTGCTAAGGGCTCCAGAAACCTCCAGAGGTGCTGGGGAAGCTGCAGTGACCCACAGCAGCACAGGTCTGACAGATCTCCAGGGACAGGGCCACCCTGGGGATGTGGCTGGCAGCTCAGCATCCTCACAGCACAGCTGCCTCCTGCCCTCACTGTGCATCCGTGCCAGGCTGGCAGAGAAAATGCCCTCCTTTGTTTCCTGGTTCATCTTGTGATGTTCGGGCTGCTGGACTCAGCTCGGGCATGGCTCAGCCAGGCCATGGAGGCCACTGGCAGCCAGGCTGGGAGCCCTTGTTCTCCTGGTGGCACCTCGGAACTGCCTTTAGCCAAATGTCCTCAGCGGGGCAGGATAGTGAATTAAACACTCCGGTCTGGCAAGGGAAACTGCCAAGGCTGCCAGAACAATGTGTCATCAAATCCCATACTGAAACCAAACAGCTTCTCCCTCCCCAATTAAATCATAAGAAAGAAGAACATGTTTCACATATTTAAAAGTTTAGACTATCTCTGACTTCAGACATGTTGCCATTAACCTGGGATTTAATCAGGGATTTTCATTTGCTCCTTATTCTGAACTATAATGAGCCCTTTAACAGTGTAAATAAAAAGATCTAAAGATTCGATAAACTATAATGTCACAAACGGCAATCAGCTACATTGTGAGGCCTCAGTGTTAAAAAGCATCTCACAGCTGGAAACAAATGCTTCTATATAACATTGTAAATAACCTCTAAGCCCACTACTAATTAAACTGAAGCCTCTCTTCTCCTGGGCATTGAATATATGAACCAATTAAGAAAATATAATTTGTTTTCTGAGAGACCTGTGCTGTACCTCTTAAAAAAAAAGAGGAGGGGGCGAGATACAGAAAGACCCAGTGACAGAGAAAGAAAGGGAAAGGAGAGAGTGGAAAGAAAAGAAGAAAAGAGTTTCACAGGAGGGACCACACTGATGTGCTGGGGTTACAATAATGAGACTTTCTGCTTTAAGCAAATTTTGCACCTGTAACCTGCAGAAATATAGCCATAGCACTTGAAAAATTACTTCAATGCTGCACAGTGCCATGAAAATTTATCTTTGAGATGATTTTATTGCATGGTTACCCTAGGCAATTAAATCAATAAATCTTAACTGTCAGAGAGGTTGGCCCACTGCCAGGAATAAATGAAATGCGCGGAATCAGTAAATAAAAGGTTTCTGACAACTCATTCTAGGAATTATTTAGCAGTTGGGCTTTTTGTTGGTGGTGGTGTTGGTGTTCCTTTTGTCTCCAGCATTTATTGACATTCTCCATGAGAAATGATTATGCTAACATAAACAACGTAACCCAGGGATGTAGATGGATGGGAGAGAAGAGTCAGGCTCTTCAGGGTAATAAATTACCCTCCTGGAATCGCACACAAACAGCGACTTTGGGGGGCTGATAGCACCGGCAGAGGCAATTAGAGAGCTGGGGCCTGAGCCATGGGCTGGCAACACATTGGCAGCCCCGGTGCCAGGCACTGGGAGCTTTGTGTGCTGGCCCACGGTGCCTCCTTATTAACATAGATGTGCTCTTTTCATTGATTGATTCAGAGATGATTGAGATTGAAATGCCTCCTTGAGACATGGAGGTGACATTTCTGTTGATCCAGAGTCCAGTGTTCACCACAGGAGATGCCAGTTTTGACAGTGAAATCATAGTTATGCCTCTGTAAACCTGGAGTGGTCAGTGCAGCTGCATTGTTTTTCATGCTGGTGTTAAAAAACTAAAGGCCCAACTCTGCTTTCACTTACCCTGGGATTTGACATTTTAAGTTAGTGTGGAATAACCTGTAGTTAGACTTAGGATCTGTCTCTCTCCCTATGGTGAGATCAGGTGAACCAATTAATAAACTGATGGATTTTTAGTTATTGTGGTCATCTACTTTGGATACAAAAAGGCCACCAAGCTCACTTGGTAAGTCCTGGTTCAAACCTTCCTCTACTGGCTGAACAAGCCCATTCCTCCAGCAGGGCAGCAGCTGCTGGGATAATACACGGGGCAGCCTTGGCCATGGGGAATCTGCATATTGCCAATGCCACCGGTGACAAGGACACCAATGTCAGAGCAATCTGCTACACTGAGCACTGAAGTAGGCCTTGCCTGCCTGGATGAGAACTAATTAGATGGGTGGCAGGGCCAGTCCCTCACCACCATCACATTGGGGCAGCCTGGAGAATATGGGTCTGTCCTTGAGCCAGCACCAGCTCTATGGAGCCAAGGAGGGATTTATCTGAGTAGCGTGGAAAAGAGCCTGCAGTCAAAATGTCTATATCCAGTCTCTGGACACTCAAGTGACCTTCAGTCATAGGAGCCCTTAGGGAGAAACTCATTCCTCTGCCTGAAGCGGGCAGAGGCTCACCGAAGCCTGTCCGAGCCGGAGACATCACATCATCTTGGCTAGGGAATATTTCATTTGAAAGTATTTCCTTCAAGGTCCTCTGTGGTTCCTCAATGCCAATGCCAGAGTTTCCCAGCCATATTGCTCCTCTGACATGCCCTGTCCCAGTCATGATTTTGCAGCCTTTGTGCTCCCCTGTGGCAAATTTGCTGCCTCCCACTGTGGGTGTGTGGAACCAGGCAGGAGGACACCGAGGAACAGCAGCTCAGGATCAGGGCTTCAGCAGTGCTGGGTGGTGGCTGGGGCACTGGAAATGCCCGGGACACCCATCTGGAGGAGGCTTCTCTTGGCTAATCAGCTCCCAGACCACAGAGAGCATTAGAGATCTGGGTGCTGTGCTTAGCTGAATGAGTCGCATCCACTTCCAGGTACAGATAAAGCCAGTGGAGATTCACAAGGCTGATTGGCAAGCAGCTTCTCATTGCAGATAATTCCCTGCCAGCATATCCTGAACACACAGGTGATTGCTCTTAAATTGATGGCTTAAAGCCTTTTTATTTAGCTGCTGCTTTATAGGCAGTGAATGTAGATTTGCAAGAAAAAAAACCCCAAACTACACACACAAACTCCCCCCAAAAATCAAAAACCAAAACAAGTCCTAAAAAGACAAAAGTGCTGCAGAATTTACTCTCTCTTACACCTCTCTAAAGATGAAATTACTTGGAAGGGAGAGTTAAACAAAACTGATGCTCCTCAAATCCTAGGATCAGCACTAAGGGGTACTCAGGGTGTGCTGAGATTTCCAGCAGCCCCTGCCACAGCTGGGAATTGCCCTTCACATGCAGCAGGCAACTGAGGGCTTCACTCTCCCAGCAGATTAGAGCTGGCATGCTGAATCTGAGAGGTCTAACTCAGCCTGTTCTGTGATTCAGCATGACTCAGCTCTCTTAGCAGAAAATGGAGCATTTTTCATGTGGTTTCATCACTTCCAGCCACGCACGTTTCTCATGGTACCCCCTGCCAAAAGGGTGAACCCCATGTGCTTGCAGCTGGCTGAGAAATGGAGAGCAAATGGTGGTGGTGGTAGTGGTGGCTGTTGGGTATTTGTTCTACTTTTTCACTCAAATTTGCCTTTCAAAATGTAAGATTCTTGAGCAAATAATCCTACAAATAGCTAGAGTTGGATTCTGATGATCCTGATGGGTCCCTTCTAACTCAGCCTGTTCTGTGATTCTATGACTCTATGATTCTGTGATTTTATGATAGTATCTTTTCCTCTGCAGTCCATTTCCTGAGGTCTGATGTACTAACTCATGTCTTGTGTTTAGCTGGTCTCATGTGCTCACAGATGTACAGGTCCCTAAAAGAGAGAAGAACATGTCTCTTTCACAAGGCCAGTCTACACACATGCCTAAAAAATATCAAGAGGGGCTCTTCTGTAGCTCATATGACCAGGAACTTTTGCTCAGTATTAATTTGATGCGTGGTTTGTTCACTGAACACGTTTATTTTAGCTATAATAAAGTCCTTCCCAATGTGTGGACACAGTATGGATGGAAAAATCCCCCCATGCACACGTGCTTTTTTCAATAAAAAGATACCTAAAATAACTTTGAAATGCAGCTGGTAAGTGAAATTCCTCCCTATTATGAAGAGCTGATGTTGCATTGCTTTCCTTCTGGACCATGTGTGTAGGAGGGGCTGAGGAGTCTCAGCATTTCAGTGACAGTATTTGGGCTGTGCTTTCTACTCCTGAGCTCTACAGACCATGGGAAGCTCCAGCCAGACTTTTCAGAAATAAATAAAGCTTCACAGGCTCTTCATCTTTTGTGCTGGCAATGAAACATCCAGTGGTCTAGAGCAGCTTGTCACGGGCCAAACTTATTCCCGAGGGACTTGTGCAGTTAAATCATCTTAACTGGCTGCCAAACTGTAGTGCTTCCTTCTCTCACTTGAGCCTTTTGTAGCTCTTATGAACATCCTACTCCATTGCCTCAGCCCCAGCCAGGGAGGGAGGGAAGATGTCTCCTTGGCTGAGGAGCAGGGCACACAGTACCTCGCCCGAGGTTGTTGTGAAATTGTGTGTGAAAACGAGCATCCAAATGCCCATCTTCCATTATCCCTGTCATTGCTACCTTTGGAGGAGACATTTCTCCCTCTACTCAGCAGGGTGGCATCTTTTGCTCCTGTGGGAATTCCACATACTGGCTGTATGAATGATTATCCTTTTTTTATTCCCAGAGGTTTTGGGGTTTTTTTCTGAATCGAGCAGTCACACTAACAGTGCTGTGTAGCTCAGGTTTTTGCGGAGCCATTCATCATTCATGGCTGGGATCACAGAACACTTCACAGCTGATTACAAGGTTACACATGCAGGGAATGACATGAGCTGCCAGTCTGAAGTCAAGCTTCAAGCCGGTTTCTGGGCACACCCAGAGGATGAAAAGAACTCAGGGAGTGAATGGCACACGGAGCCTCAGACCTGCCCTCCCTCCCGCTGACCCAAAAGAAGTCTCTGAGATAGCCACAGAGGATGTTTTCTGTCTCCTTGGACACAAAATGGGCACCTGTGACACACAGTGTGCTCCAAACACCCCATTCCAGATTTCCTTTTGAAGTGACTTCTGCCTAAGAAGGACTGGGGCTCCAGCACCCATTTTACAGTTAACTATTCACACAAGCGGGATGATGAACTGGAAAAGCCGTAGCCTGGTCAGACCAGAGAGCTTTTAAGCTGCTTCATGAGGTCAGAGTGGTGCTGAGAAGCTGGGAGACATCAGCTACTGGCGCTTTGTTCTAAGGGGGACATTACAACAGATACTCAGCCTCAAATCCAGACTAACACCTACTGCTGTGGCTCTCCAGGCGTCCTTCTGTGGCACCATCTGTACCCCGGGCTCACCACCCGCTCCCGGGCCCTGTCTGGGGTGAATGTCCCCGGCAGCCGCCGCCCGGCCGTGCCTTCCTGCAGCACCTCCAGCGCACGCAGCTCTCCAGACGGAGATGAAAATGTTTTCAGCAGGACCGTGAGCGTGAGGGGCCACAGAGACTAGCAGAGCGATGGCTTCTTTTGCTTGGAGACAGCGGCCCGAAATGGACTCTGTGTCGGGAGAGCCTCGCTCGTCTCTCCCCGCGGGCACCGCGACCTCAGCTGCTCCGGGAGCTGCGGCACGGAGCGCTCAGCTCAGCCTTGCGCCGGGCAGCCGCATCACACGCTGCTCTGCACCTCCGGGGAGCTCTTTACATCTCCTCTGAGCTGGTACTCTCGGCACTGCCTCTCGGAGCTGCTCCTGCAGTGATGACTCAAACCCCGGCGTTTCCAGCTCTGCCGTGCCGGGAAGCCCCCGGGGACCAAGGCACCCCACAGGGTCACGCTGGAGCCCCGGGCTGCGGGTCCCAAACAACCCGCCTGGGAAGCCTGGCCCCTCTGCTCTCCGGGCTGGGGTTGGGACAGACAGGATTTCGGCTGCTGTCTTGCAGCTGAGGCCCCTCAGGGACGGGGAAAGCACATTATTGATCCCGTTACCTCACAGCCGGTATCAGCACTATATTATTTTCTAACATCAAGTCATTTTAAGTCGCCGCAATGACACAAACGCATTGATTAAAAATTAAAACCAATGACAGCTCTCCCACAAACAGTACTTACTGTACCATACTTATTGTATCCTGGGAGGAGAATGAGAAAATAGCAGAAGACAGAATAATTTATAGTGATAAAATGGGTTACATTTTCATAAAAATTTTATTTTACTTTTTTTTTTTTTAAATAATTCAATGCACTGGCAGTATAATTAATCCCTCTATGAGAGACACGAATGTACCAGTTCAACCAATATTATTTATACAGAGACATTGTGTTTAAAAACAACAAAAGTACATTTAAAATGTTTGTACATAAAGTATTACTGTTATTTCTTTTTTTTTTCTGAAGAAGGAACAAATGTAAACAAAATGCATAATTGTGCAACACGTTGGAAATACAAAGCAAAACAAGCAAGATACAATTTTATACATATAAAGCAAAAGAAATCAAACTTTTATAACTATACAACATTTCAGTAATTGCTTGACATTTTAACAGTTACCTTGGTCTGTACAAAACATCTTAACTTATACTTAAAACTTTACAAGAATAACATGCTTGTTCAGAACAAAGACACCTTGTGGAATTGCAATGATTATTGATATGATACTTGCACACATGAGAAAAAAAAAGGCTACTTCAATAGTAAATAAAAAGTAAGAACATAAGAACGTAAGGTAAAAGGCCATTTAGTAAACCATAATCTAATTCCAATAGCTAATTAAGTTGCACTGCAATGCAGAAATTAAATCTGACTTTTGCTGGAAGACCATAAGGTCATAATGTTGCTCTATTTCCAGGAACCAGAAGAAAGCGTATATAAATTTTCCTGATATTTTGGTTAATTATACATGCGCACGCACACACACACACAAAAGAAAAAAAAAGAAAAAAAAAATATTTGCCACAAGAGCCAGAAATGGTGGGTGAGAGAACCCACACACTAGACTACTCCCAACATGGCAGGGTTAAAACACCAGGACAGCTAGGAAGAGCAAACACCCACTGAGTTTGCCAGGATTGCTTTTCCTGAACCTTAGTTGTATTTCACTTCTTTTTTCCCCAAAAGACAGGAAGAAACTTGAATTGAGTTGAGCCATTTCAAAAATTCTGGGAGTACCACAGCCAAGCCAAAACACAACCAAAGGAGAGCTCAAAACCAAAGCAAAACATCACAAGATCTTTGACTTGTTTTCATATTCTGTGATGATATGTCCTAGACCTTTTGAATGTGGGTTTTAAAAAAACAGCATTTAAGATTCAGTAGAAGATATGCAATCCAGAGATGTCAAAAATACAGACAGGAATAAATTATACAATATTTTATGGAAATACAAGGACTGTCAGCTTGGATAAAATGTACATAATTTTTAAGTGTCCTCAAATAATACATATGGCTAAAATTAAACTCCTGATTGCAGCAACCTAACATACTCAGTGCCTGCTTCTGCAATCTGTGTGCTGAGCACCAGTTCACATAGTTACTTCTGTGGACTTCAGTGGAGCAACCTGCTGACCAGGATGCTCAGGGGAAGAACAGCAGAATTGGGCCTAGATAAATATTTGCCATGACTTCTAAATGTACAGAACCAATTTGGCTTAGAAAAACCACTTTACCCTGCTGCAATGTCTTCGAACTAAAGTAACAGATTCCATCTCTAGACTGAGAGCATTTATGACATGTTTGAATTTATTTGCCATTTTTCTACGCAAGCTAATGCTGATGCCAGTAAATATTTAAACTGGGAGGTAATGAAATTGCAACATGCCTTTAGTTAAAACCAAAACATATGCAAACCTAGATGGCAGGCAGAAATTACCCTCCAATTTTTTTAGCAGGGATTATCTGGTGCTGAATCAGAATAGTTCAATATCCACTCAGCCTCAGTGTGCATTTATAAAGCTGCATTAGGCCATGCAGCACAGTATGAAAAGGGAGAGGACTGGTTTTTCAGCTGGTGTAAATCAGCACTGACATCCACAGAGCTACTTAGAGGCACATCAGCTGAAGCTCTGGCCCACAGTCATCAGAAACGTGCAGCCATCACTCAGCCTGGTTGAAAAACTCAGCTGTGGAAGTGCAGAGTGAGGTGTAATTGACATCAGATCAAAAGATGCTCTGTTACTCTCGTTTCTGATAACGCCTCTCCAGACTGTGTGGTCTAAAGCAGTTCTATGATGTGCTGTACACTGCATAGCTTTGCAAAGTACAGTATTTCCTCACAGGCAAGGATTATGGTACATTAATCATTTCAATGGCATGATCAGTAAAAAGGCATGACGATAAAAGCTCTGGGAGTTTATCTGCATAGAGATATACTGGCAAAAATTAGTCTGGGGTTAGAGGGTTTGCTCCTTGGTGTGTGCATATTGGATTAACTCCACTGAAATCAGTACTCCTATATCAGTTTACACCAGCTGAGGAACTTGTACTCTACCTCTGTCATAAATAAAACATTTGTGTTGCTATCCACTATTCAGTTCTTTCATAAATTCAAGGGTAAATGTCTCCTGCCAGTGGGTCAAAGCTTCTCCGTGTCCATAACGTTGTGTTACTTGTCACTGAAGTCAATGGTGGTTTCCCTGAGCAAGGGCTGAGCCAACACATGGTCTGGTCGAAGAGCAAATCTGCTTGCAGTTATTCCAGCTCTAGTCCAGAGACCTTGACCTACTCGCAGTGAGATGAGTGCCCAGCCAGGACAAAAATGGATGTAATTCCACTCAGTTAATTGAGTTAATGCAACTGAAGTTCTGGCCTAATACACGCAACTCCAGTAAGGCTATGCCTTTTTTGTTATCCAGCTTCTCCTTTGATAAACGGTACTCAGCAAGCTCTGTAAGACTTGCACTACTGCCACGTGACAACAGAGTTTGGTGCCATGAATTCCACTAGTTGAGCCAAGTTACTTTACATTTGCTCAGCTCAAATTTTGGTCCACTGTAGTTACCGTTGTTCAATAAAACAAATTCACCTCAGAATCTGACCTTCCTTTGAGTTCTGAGAAGAAAATAACTGGGTGGAAATTAGGGCTATCTATACCTGAAGGGTCTTTCAATGGTATTACAACAGGGTGACACTCTGTGAGTGAACTTACAGCCAGCACAAAGAGCTTACAGAACTGGCAGACAGAGGAACTCAGTTAAAATCAAAGAAGAAAACAAGTCTCAAACAGCTGCATTGTCCACTCACAGGACTTTTTAGACTGGCATCAGTGGGACTCAGTTGGGAGTCCTGTAAGCATGAGCTGTCCTGTGGACACTACAGTTTCAATTCCAATTCTGTGTGCAGTGGGTATTGCCTGAGTTCTACGCTGCCAGCGTGTGCACGGCTCCTGTCAGCTTGGTTGGCATTTCCAGACACAGGGCAAGTACAAGTGAGTGCTCCAATCCCAGTCTGTCTGCAGCTGCAGAGGACCAAGACCTGAAAGCAATGCAGAGCCACAGCTCTGCTCACCCAGGCTGTGGGGCTGGGGTCCCTCAGCCCTCCTGGGCACAGCACTGGTCCCTCAGAGCAGTGGACAGGGCTGTGTGGGGATTCACACCACACAGACCTGTAGCAGTCCAACACCCAGTGCAGGCTGAGGGCTCAGGAGCTCTGTGTGGCTCCACAGCCTGTGGGAGGCAACATCAGGTCACACAATGCTGCCTAAGGTGGCTGCTGGGCCTTTGGGCTTGGCCCTTGCTTCTGTCGTAAAAATAATGTAAAAATAATGGTTTAACTGGATGGTGACTTCAGGGCAGTGACAAGAATTAGCTCTCTATGACATGAGGTGGCACTCTGAGGTGGACTGAAGAATCGGATGCAGTGGTGCAGTATTCTGATTTCACAGGATACCATAGCAGAGGTATTATTTTGCAGGACATATCAAAGTAACGTCTCCTTTCCCAAGAAGCACACTCAGCTTAAACTCACAATGCCAGACCACAGCAGCTTGCCCCACTTTCTTTAAACCACTCTTGACATCTTTACCATTGCCTATGATGATTACAGTGCCAGGGAGCTGCCTGATGTGTCACTACACACACCCTGTGGTTCTGGGAACAGCTTCTCATTACGGTGTTTCTGCTGTGGTGCCTCCTGATGAGGCCAGGTTTGATTCCCATCTGACACCAGTTTTATGCAGTAACTCATCTGCACCTGAACTTGCTCTCATCTCTCTCTATAGAGTCACGTCCTCCCCCGAGTTGTACACAAAATCTGAACTCAAGCTATCCTGACTTCAGCAGCCACCACAAGGGCTTTAAACTGGTGTGAGATGATCAGAATCACTGATCTTGGAAGACAAAACATCTCTGAAGCAAAATGCCTTAAGTAAAGCTACAGTCTATCAGAAAGCCAGGTCTGACAAGGGCAGCAGGGAGAAGATGACTACTAAGTCAGGCAGGAACATTTTGCATTCAGTGGCAGAGAGGTTTCAATACTGAAGGAGACCCTAACAGCTTTCAGCCTATACATTTAGGCTAAATATCAAGTGATATCACCAAAATATGCCCGTATATAGACACATCTCATTAGACAACAGAGCATGCCTATATGCATTGGTGTGCTCTGGTTATATCATGGAAGTTCAGGAGGATTATTGGAAACAGAGGAATTGAGCTCTCCCAACATTAAGACTTGTTTTATTTGTATTTATAAAATAGCATGTAAAGTAAAGCTGGAAGATGTCATAAGGACAGTGGATTGGTTTCCCATCTTCATCCCCTTTGCCTCCCTCCCAGTGCATTTAGGTGAGGTCAGGGAGATGCTGAGAGGGAAAGGCCCTTTGCAAAGCCCCCTTGGTCTGCAGCCTGCCTGCAGCTGGGACACTTCTACACTTGCTTCAGAATGACAACTTAATTTTTTTTGGTGACTTGTTAAATATTTTGTCGTTCTTAAAACTTCAAGACACTGGTCTATGGCAGATGAGTTAACCTGAAAAACAGCACATTGACAGCACATTCTTACACTGACTTTAGGGACCACAGGACTAAAATGACAGAGTTGTTGCTACTTTCTGCCACTCCTTCATTGTCTGCAGGAGGCAGTAGACGCAAACAGGACTATGCACAAACTACAGAGGAACACTTGAATAATGCCACTACCACCAGCAGTGGAAAGAGTGTTTTCTGTTTACAGCTACCATATATTTACTCCTGTGCTGTGAAGTAATGAGCAGAGACTTTCTGCTGCAAATCCACACATAAATCCACACAGATGTGTACACACACTTACACTCATGGGCTTGCTTCAATGCTGTGTGGAGTTTCTCTTGAACTCCAAGTAATGAAGTATGTTAATACTTAAGTCAGAATCCTTACCAGCCCCATTTTTGTTATCTATTAAGCTACACTCACAAAACTAGTAACTGGATTTAGACAGCATTAAATGCGGATAAAAACTCACTGAAAAAGTTTTTTCCAAAGTACCTAAAAACACTGATGAACATAAACTGTCATAATAGAAAAACATAACAAAATCTGTGAAATTAAAAAATGCATGGAAATTAAATTCCAGATTCAATTGCCTTATTTTGTTTCTATAGGAGGAACGGAGATCTCAAATCCTATTTTTTAAAAACCCCCACATAACTATCAACAGATCTGTCTCCACCTTTCAAAGGAGATAATTTATAAATGAGGCAATCTATTCACAAAGAGAGTATTTAAATAATTGAAAGTCCAAGGAACCCATAAGAAAAAGTGAAATTAAGCTGTAAGAAGCAAGCTGTGAAAGTTGCCACCAACACTATCACAAAAAGGCTTTGTCTCTGCTCCTTGTTCTCGAGCATCCAAAGCATATCACATGGCTGGAGATGTTCACTGCACTTGGAGCTGGATATTCTGCCTGCACATTGTCAAATACTTAAGACCTGCTGCAGCCCTTGAAGTGGAGGTTAAGTGCTATGTAAATGCCTCTCTTGAGCATTTTGGACTTTGCTGCCCTTGCATCTTGCACCCCAAATGCCTGAGTTTAGCCCTTTACAGGCCTGCTCCCTTCACTGCTGAACTCCTGGTATTGCTCCAAACCTTCTCAGGCATGGGTCACAAATGACAGTCTTGTCAGTTCTGGTAATGTTTTATGAAGCCTGGTGTCCTTCTTAAATCCCAGCTACAGTAGTCAAGAGATTACATCACTGTTCCAGTTTATCACTATTAAAAACAAATGTGTCAGTTCCAGCCCTTGGCATGCTTGTTAAATGCCTGAAAATGTGTGATGAAATCAATCCCAAAGCTCAGCATCCAGAAGGCAATACAAGAACCAAAGAGTTTATTTAAAAAAAAACAAAACCAAACCACAATTTTAAGCCAATCTTGTAATTTTTGGTGCTTGGTTCATGAGTTTGAAAGCCTGAATTGGGCAGTTTAAGTGCAGACATTGCAAACGCCCAAGCACAGACATGCTGCTTCCCCATGGATAGAAACAAACAAACAATCTCATTTGATTAGCTCTGCTGGAAGTAATATTTTAAGGGGTAAAATGATTCCACGAAGATGACATGTTGGCAATTGAAATGAGATGAATATAGTGCCTGTAAAAGTGCAATAATCCTTAATAACTAACCCAAAAGAAGCATCATCCCCAGGGATAAGACAGTAATTTACTCTCCATATTTAATTTGTTTCTAAGCCGCTTTTGAAACAAGACTGCTAAATAGTAAGTTGGCTTGTGATCCCAGACTTGACTGCTGGACTTATTATCATCATGCCATTGATTCAGCATACATTTCAACCTAAGTCACAGGATATAAAATCAGGTGGGCTAATTCCTTAAGCTGTTTAAGCAAAAGATTGTGAACATGGGGTAAATTTAGAGATAGGAGCCTGTTTACCACAATCAACAGGGGAAAGATAATACATGAGGATCACTGAGCAACTGCAGCTAACTCTGAGGAGTCCTGTGTCTGAAGACTGTCTTTTAAGACATTGCTATCCCTTGTAAATGCATGGAAGTCTTGGATTTCAATCTACATTAAAGGAGCAAGTGATGAAAATACACTTAATTAGACTGAACAGTTACTTGCAAAAAGAATGGAAAACTCTGGCTTATGACAAAATCAGCCCAATCCTACTTCATCTCAAGTACCCAACCTGTTAAAAAAAATTATTTCAAATGTTTAATTTTCTTTTTCTTTAAAAAAACCCTGACCACCACCTTTCATCTACATTTCTGAATAGTTCTCACTGCCTGGTATTTATTCATTAGCTACTGTGGCCAGAGTCGGCGTGACCAATGTGCCAGATTCAGGTTTCAGCCGTGTTCCCGAAACCTTCAGAGAACAGATAAGGGTGAATCGACCACTTCAGGAACAGGAATGTGCAGATAGTACAGGATGTGCATGTTCTGCAAATGTCCTTTGCAGAAAACCCTGCACTGGATGATTTCTCTAATGATGCACATTGGCTATGTTTACAATACAGTCTTGTGGAACAAAAATGTTAGGAATTACTGATTTTTAAGAAAAGGTAGTATTACAGGGAGCTAATATACAACAGCTACAGAAATGTTTGTCCTTAATGTGCACTGGGCAGAGTCCTTAAACTGCTCTTATTGCAAATATCCAAGGCCTGCTCTAAAAATCTTAACAGTCTGAACCTTTTAAATGCAAATTCGTCCTATTTATCTGGTCACAACCCAGTGAGTAGAATCCAATAACTCACCAGATTAAAGAATATACAGGTTTATATAGCAGGAGGTAATTGCATTAACTAATATGTGGATGGCATTTAATACACATATTGTATTATTTCAATGAGATGAGACAGAATAATATTTACATTGCTATGAGCATTTTCTGTTTATAGAAATGGAATTTACAGTTCAGTAAGGTATGCAGGCGTTATATCAAGAATGAGATGAGGCCATTTAAAGTCTTGTGAATTATTGATATAAATTCATTTTGTTTTGTTTCATGCACCAGCGCTTCTTGCAGTGGCACCAGAAGAGCAGTGCAGTTTATAACAGGGAAAAAAATAAGAGGAAAGAGCAAATGTGAAATGGTGCAATTTATTCACAATTGCTTTGAAATTCTATCTGAATTGTCTCATTATTATTCACGCATTAGAAGAATGGTCCAAAACATGACAGCATGGGTAAACAGATGCAGAGCTTGGAAAATAGGTAATCTGACTGAAGTATTCATGGCCATTATTAAACAAATGTTATATTGCTTTTGGGTAAATCTGGTGATTTTATTTAATTTGACATTGTTTTCAAGATAGCAAGATAATACTGTTCGTTTCTAACGCTCTGAAATGAACAAAACAGGCAAAAATTGATGCCACATGGAATTATAATGTTTCAACAGTAGCTGGTTAGTTAAACTTCTAGACAGTTCATGAAGAATCTGCATACACTTATTAATGGACTTTTACATACAATATCAATGCTTAGAGTGCAGCAGCCCGGTTAAAATCTGCTTTCAGTGAGTCACTATGCAAGGAGAGATTGTTCTATGAAGAAAAATCTTGGATAAGTATTTGTTTGAGACTAAACAGTAAAACAGAAAGAAAACTCACAGATTTAGTATAGGAATGGTAGATAAGACTAAGAAAGCTAATATTTTGAAACTGCCTAAAATCCGCAATAAATTCTGCTGCCTACTGAAATTATTAAGCCAACAATAAACAGGAAGAATGGAATATCAAAACCTCATTGCATAGTGTGTCATCATTCTTTAATGAGGCATTCCTTCAACCTTTTACCTCTTAACACCTTTGGTGATCTTACATTATGTACCTGTAAGATATGCAACGTTCTCTTTTAGAGATTTAACCTATAGGAAGTACGAAATCTTAGGAATGTACTGAGTCAGGTCATGATGCAAGAATTAAGCGTCGAAAAGCTTGGTTCAGGTTCAGAAGATGATTTTGAATGAATAGCTAAAACTTCTACTAATTTATTTCAGAAGGGACTTCTCATATATACCCTCAAATATTTAAGACGCTTTGTACTATTTCTCAGGAATCCATCTCTTCTCAAAGTGCTTTTTTTGTTTTCACTTGAAGGCAGCATGGACTTAAAACAATACTGCAGGGAATGTACCGTTCCATAAAGCACATAAGGATGGCAGGATCCAGGAGACACAAGGCATAGAAAATTGTCAAAAATGATTAGATGGTACAACACATACTGCTCTTGAGTCATAAGTTTCATTTATGGTGACTTCTACTTCGAATAGATAGGATATTAAAAAAGGCAATAAAAATGAAGTTACATGAATAAACTTCCAAAAATGAGTGGAGTTCCACCAGTGATCGTCTCTGTGCTGGTAGAGGTAGAAGAATGGGGATGTCATGAACAGGGCAGCAGTCACTACAACAAATGAGCCTCAATGCGGAGCCAGTGCAGTCCCTGGCGAACGTAACGAACCAGATTGGTCATACTGCTGTGTTGTGTTAAGGGTCCCATCACTGAGTCCAGGTCTACAAAGAACTCTGCAACACACAAGAAACAGAAGCAATTGTTTCAGGCAGTGGTACAGAAATACAGGTATTACCACGATTTCCCGCTCAGAAGCAGCACAGTGCAATTAGTGAGTTCTTGAGACAGTTGTGCACATGAGCACATGGTCCATAAGAAAGAATTTCAACAACAGCAATATACTGAAACACACCAAATTAGATTATCCATGCTGCAAGTCTACCACAGCATGGTATGAGTAGTTGCTAGTAACTCTGCTTTAACTCTGATGATGTGCACTGTCAGTTTTTTGAGATTAGTTTTGCTGACTGTATGATTTAAATACCTGGCAATTAAATCTTGCATTACTTTTCCATGCTGTACTCTCTCCCAGACATGAAGGGCTAGACTGGATCTTTCCAGATTAGAAGACCTTCCTTGCTCTTTTTCCCCACCCTCTAATTTCTGTTACTGCCACTGCAGCAGTTTTGGCCCTCTGCTCATCCTGCTGCAGCTGCAGGCCCCAGAGGATGAGTGTGGAATAGGAGGGGAAGAGGAAGAGGGGAAAGAGAGAACACAGCAGGAAAATAACACCTTGGAGATGGGAACCTGTAAGGGGGAAGAATCCCAACCCTGGGATTCCTTGTCGGGAAGGGTTAACAGGAGGTCACTAAACAGAGAGCCCCAGTTAGGAAGTGACACACCAGTTTATGCCATGTGTTAGATGGTCTCTGGGTGAAAGACTAATCCTGTTAGGGCCAACAGACCTTTCCTAATTGCTGTCAATGGAGAACTGAATTGTACCCTGTATTCTCCCACAGCTCTTTATGCTCGCTGGGGCACAGGCATTCCCACATATACAACACTTACACTATATTTAGGCAAGTGGGAACCCACTCTCAGTTAAAGCCCCTCAGAGCTCAGATAACAACCAACAATCACAGTAAGGAATGGCTGAGCACTCACATTCTCACCCTGTCTGCAATCCAGTGCACTGAGCCAGCCAGCACTGCATTGGCTGCACTTCAGGAGAGCAGATGCTGGCTACAAAATCATTATCAGTACTTTCTTCAGCGAGCAAGTGCTGCTTTGACGTCTTCTATCCAAGTATTGACAGCCTGACCCTGGTCAGCTTGGGAGCTACAGCAGTATCAGAGCACAAAGTGATTTGGCTGGAGGCAAGCATAATGAGAGCTCAGGGCTAGCACCAGTGCTGTTCAGATGCTGCAGCCAGCAGCTACTTTTAATCTTCCTTCCTCTATCTTTCATTCCCCTCCTCCAGTGTAAAATTAATCCATCTATAAATGAAATAATGTATTCTCTTGCTTGCAGTCTAGAGATCTCATTCTAGGCTCAAATAAACAATAATTTCTTTAAACACTGAGAATTCACCTCAAAGCCTAATTTCAGGTTAACATTTCTTGAAAAAGCTATAAGCACTGAAGCCACTTAATAAATTTATGCGTGAGAGAAGAGGTCTAGCTCCCTACAGAGCTGATAGTTTTCAACTGTAAAGAAAAAGTCCTGCTTTCTTCAGAAGCATAAAAAAATGATCTGATCTTGTAAAGTCAGCTGAGAGTTCGATGTTAGAGATGGTGAACACCACCACTTTAGGTGATCCAACACAAACCATCCCATGGTCTTTGGGAAATCTGCGGTTTAGTTTGGCCTGCTACAGAATCAGATTTATGCCAAATTCCATCTATTCTCCCCACACTCTCAACTCCACTGACCAGGGAAAATTCCACCAGAGGTACATGGCAGTATGTTCCTGCTTTCCTTTTCAAACCAGATCAGCTTGGCAGGTCACAGCTCTGCTGTTCTCCCTCATGCTATGCACTTTTATTTTAATGGCACATCTTTTGTCAGGCTGATAAAGAAAGGCTTCTGTCTGCTGCTCTGAGCCAGCTGGACATGAGTCAAGTCCAAACTGGGAGCATGCAGGCAGACTCAGAGGAGCACAAAACCTAAGCTGACAGCCATGGACAAAGGGAGGCTGCACAGCTCCTACAACGTGGAGGAAATTTCTTGTGACTGCATGGGCATGACCTAAGAAACATTTATGACAGCAGTAGGACCCAGAAGTAATTGCTATTAGGCCACAGTTTTATACTCATCTCAGGACAGATCGTCAAGGACATACTCTTATGCAAGAGACACCCTGTGATTCAGAAGACAACAGAAACAATGAGAGCTGACCACAAAAACCCACAAAAGTGACTGAATCTGGTTGGTTTGGTTTTTTTTTAATGAACTAAATTTTTATCTTAATAATGGTTTCTTTGCAGGTTTGTGGTTTTTTTTTGGTTTTGAGATCACTCTTATTTCAAGGGGAGGGGGGCAAATCTCATTTTTCATAATGGACTGACTGCCCAAGCTCCTGAGAGAGAGGCCAAGTGATATGTCCTGTGCCTGGGACTCACAGCAGAGTCTGGGGTTTGCACTGTCCTATTTGCTGTCACAGGGCAGTTTTGAACCCACAGTCCACAGGGCCGGTGCACCAGAGCTTGGGCAGTGCACCAGAGCTGAGACAGCTGGCAAAGGTGGACTGGAGATCACTATGGAGAAAGGCATGAGTCCCGTTCCAGCCAACAGGTTAAAGGTGCTTTGAATTATTTGAGAGGTGCAGATGACATCTACTTAACCAATTACAGCCAGGTTTCATGAAAGACTGAAACATTTCTCATATCAAAGTGTCTTGAATACATCCTTTTTTAAAGAGAATCCTTCATGTGGATGATGAAGACCTGCAGGGTACCACAACAAGTTCTGATACACTTCTGCTACACCATGAATTTTTCAAATTGCTGTTTGTGTTTAAGCATGCAACTTTAAATCAAGTACTTAATTAGAAATGAGGTATCTTTCCAGACAAAATATAAAGACAGACACACTATAGCATGTATGAAATTCTGATCTCTCTCCAATGGTTTATAATACTTAAATGAAATTTGAAGTAACACGAACTTTGCATTCCCTGTAACGTGTCTGCAGGTTGTGAAACAAGATATGAAAGAACAGGTCACAACCTTAAATGTCTTGTTCATGTGAGAAACCCTTATTCATGCATCCAGTCCCAGTAAAGTCAAAGGGACTGCTCATCTGAATAAAGAGTATTCCTATATGGCTTTGCAGAATTGGGTTTATTTGATCGTAAATCAAAATGAGAACAAAGAAGAGAGTAGGGAGGAAAATGCAGAAAGAGAGTCAGCAGGTTTTTTCTCATCCAGCTCTAGGACTGATAACAGCAGTGGCTGGGTACATTTTCTGTCTGCTGGCTGAATGCCTGAGCTATTTTGATTTAATACCAAGTAGAACATTTAACAACTCCACAACACACAGGGCTAATTACAAGATTATCGCCATCTCTTCCTCCTATCAGGGCATCCTTCTGCATTCCCACTGTAACATTCTGCATTACATTTGACAGGGAATTGCTTTCACATTTTGTGAAAATGGATGCAGCTATGGAAAAAATCCAAAATGACTGCACTGCTACTAAATTAATCAATGTGAACAAAGACAAGAAGCAGTGGGGAGGACTGGACAGAACTTCTATTATTGTTCCTCATCCAGGGATAGATCATTATGACCCACCATTCAGACATAAAACTCTATAAATCTCAAGCTCAGTTTCTCTAAATCAGTGGAAATTTGCCACTGACATTAATGGGAGTAAGATCAAACTGCATACAGCAAGCACATTTGTCAGGACAAGTTGGCCATCTGAAATCTCACCATAATTTAAGAGAATGAGCCAACCCATGACGAGAATATTTCCTAGTTAGGCTCTGCACCTCTAGTGTCAAAGGAAGCTTTCTCAGTGATTTGTGTAAGCCCAAAGCTGGAATCTGAATAATTACACTGTCATGGGGAAGTTCATAGCTGGCCAACAACAGGCCAGATTTGTCCCTTAGTTATCTCAGCCACTCCACTATACTTGATATAACCCAGTCACAAACTGCTTGCCAAAACTCCTTTGAAATGACTGTGGTAAAGACTTACATTTTGTTGTTACGAATAAACAAGCAGATTTGCAACCCAATCATAGGAGAGTCAAGGTCATGGCTTTCAGTGGACATCTCCTAATCGGACTTCCCGCATAAACATAACATCTAATGTTTGCTTATTATCCTAGCTAACATTTTAATAGTCTTAAACCCGTTGACAGAGCAGTCTGAAAATAACCTTGGTGCTCTACAAGAGGCTGAAACTGTGAACGAATTTGCAGACTTAAAAGCTCTCATCACTTGGGGCTCGTGTTTGCTAAATTATTTGCCAGCTGCTCTGATAACCCCATGTTCAGTGTGTGTTGCACATCCCCCTCTGTGCCTGACAAGAGAAGATACGCATTGGCTACAGCCACCAGCAAGCAGATTTGGTCTGTTTGCTCAAGCTGTCACAGTTGTGCTCTTAGACGCGGTGGTTCTGGGTCCAAATCCAGAGAGCACGGGGAAAGCTAAAGCTGGGGAGCCAAAGGGGACAAAGAAAAAGCAGAGAGCGGGGCACCTTTGTTCTCCTTGGTCAGCTTGTCAGCCATGTCCCAGTGCTCGTAGCTGCGCAGGACGTTGTTGGTGATGTTGACGTGGCTGGCAGCCATGTGGTGGATGCGCTGCGGGATGGTGATGGTCCCCGCCGAGGACGAGCCGGCGGTGCCCGTGCTGCTTCCAGCAGAGCTGACGGGGGACGGGCTCAGGGACATGGGCGAGGGGGTTTCTGTGCTCCTGCAAGAGGAAGAGAGAGAGTGAGGCCCCCTCACATCCCCCCCACTTCACTGCCATCCTAAACGCACTTGAAAAGTTAACTCTGCACCCCAGTCGAGGGAGAATGTGCAGTGGCACCTCCTGACTTTATGAGAAAGGACAGCTTATAAACTGGGAATGACTGAAAATAAAAAGGGATTTAATTCTCCTTTTAAATGAACCTGTTATTTAAAAAAAAAAAAAAATCTGTCATAAAAATTGAGCAATCTTTCAGAGAAAGAAGCATCTCATAGCTGTAATGATTTTTCTACCTGCTGCCAGAAGCTGCAATGGCAGTTAGAAAACACTCAATGTGCAATATTGGCTTATTATCAAAGTATTTTCTGGAAACCACAATGACAGTTTGCTCAAAAAACAGTCACCACAATAAGTAAAGAGCAAGCCTTACAAGCACCCTGCAGAGCAGTATTAGGACCTGAGGGTACTGCAGGATTATGAATATCTCCATAGGGTTCTTTAAGGCTATGGAGATTTGTTCTAATTGCCTACAGTTCATGCACACAGTTCTGCACAGAGCAGTGTTTTAAGTTACCTACTTAGTGACGCACTAATGTTCTAATATAGATTTTCCTTTAATTCTAACACCATCAATTAGGAATCACCTGCTGGCTGCAGGCAGTGCAGCGGTCAGCACAGCACGCTCTTGTTTAGAGCTGTGCAGTGCTGAATGCTGCTCACGGAACAGCTAATCTCTTTGAAAATTTATAGGATCATGGAACTGTTCAGGTTGGAAAATACCTTTAAGATCACCGAGTCAAACAGTTAACCCAGAACTATCAAGTCTACCAGTAACTCCATGTGCCATGTCTACACCAAGATACTTTTAAATACCTCCAGGAAAGGTGACTCAACCAAGTCCCTGGGCAGCCTATAGCAGTGCTTGACAACCCTTTTGGTGAAGAAATTATTCCTAATTTCCAATCTAAGCCTCCCCTGATGCAACTTGAGGCCATTTCCTCTTGTCCTATCACTTGTTACTTGAGAGAAGTTAAAAGAGCCACCCTTCAGCACATCCACACTCCTGCCCAACTTGGTGTCATCCACAAACTGACTGAGGATGCCCTTCATCCCCTTCAAGATCAAGGGGGCTCCAGATCATCAATAAAGATATGGAACAGTACCAAACCCTAGGGAACACCACTGGTGCCCAGCCCCAGCTGGATGTAACTTCATTCACTCATTTGGAAGCACTTGTCTAAACAAAAGCATTCTATTTGCTGTGGAACACACTTCAGATGCAGGGCCAAGGCACTCCTGGCACTCTCTGCATGAAGCAAAGAGACCAAAACTCTCCAGACAGGAATGTTGCCACCCCTCCCCAGACATGAAGCTGTAGATGCCTCGTGCTGTGCAACAGCATCAAGCTCAGTCACTGTGCCTGATCCAAAGCCCAGGACAGAAGGACTTGGCCTCTTGGCTTTAAAGGCCACTGTCAGTGGCCCTGCCTGGGCACAGGCCCGCTGACACCCCACAGGTGCTGCAGGACAGACACCACGGCACAGCCTTGGGCTGATACACACTGATGGCAACAGCTTCTGCTGCAGATTTTCCAGCAGCGCCCTGCTATTATCTGTGCTCAACAACAGGCTCCTGTGATACATTCTTTTTCCAGAGCTAGAGATCACATTGATTTGGCAGCTTGTAGCTTTTTACCCAGCTTATGGGTTAGAGTTTAAGCATGTCCTAATGCACAAAAGCTTTATTTTTAAGTCTCAAAACATCCTGGTTACCTGACTTGCCACAGTGTCTTTAATGCACAGAAGAGCTGAAGTATACTAGATTAGGTCTGGGAGCAGTTAAAAATGATAAGTATCTGAGGAGACCAAGAGTATTTTGATAGAGCCACTTACAACCAGCTGACGCACTTCTGCCAAATAAAGCACATTGTTCATTGGATTTACCCTGTTGTGCACAGCCATTATTACTGTGGTGAGTCTACTAAATCTCTGTATTTTGTGCTTTCTGTCGCTAGAGGTGGGAAACATGTCTGTAATGAAACCAGGGAAAATTTGTTTCATTGCCAGGCTGGAACCTGGGCCAACTTTGTAGAGGTTCACAACCCTTTCAAACGAGTAGGCAGAAATTCCAGTAAGCCAAGCTGTGATTTTTGATGGATCTGAGATCCTGAGTAGACTAAATTCCATGGCAATGGATAAGCTTTGCTTTGTTTAAAAAAACCCATTTGAGATTACCCCACTGTCTCCCCATCCTGCATTAAGCTACTGCTCCATCTCCAGTGGTGCCATACGCTGGATGGTGTTTGGTCTTTTTTTTTCCGTGGTGTGTGAATTCTCTTCCCACCTGACACGAATTTGCAGGGGACTAAGCGAAGACTGTAGAGCGAGTAGCCCTGGGAAAGGCAGAGCACAAGCTGCCAATGGCAGCACCAGACCTGTGACAAACCTTGGAGCCAGTGGGAGCCCCCTGAGATAGACAGCAGCTCTGAGCCAGCTGGAGAGTGATTTTCTTCTGAGACTCCACACAGAGGGGACACAAGACCCGAGTGTGGGCTGTGGTCTTTGTGTGTTGGGTCACAGGTGTCACAATAATGCTGTTATAACAAGGCCTTGTCACTCAGTCACTCTCACATGTCAAGTGCTTCCTGCTCTGAATAAAAGACAGAGATGTGCACTTTCAGAGCTTTCCTTCCTTATCTCCAAAGTTAGTGGGAAGAGCCCGATCAGCTGGGTGTTACGTTAGAAGTGATGCTGACCTGAAGGCTGGGTTTCTGCTGCCTACTTTGTGGCCAGACACGAATTTTCTCCTCCAGTCAAAACCCACTTATTCTCAATCCTGGACACCTAATAGCTCCTTTAAATAGCGAGGGAGATGTCATCACCTGCAGAGCACACACTTCATAGGGGTCTATTATAGGACAGGAATAAAAGGATAACTTCTGCTCCAGGAAATGTTTATGTACAAGCCCCTTCTTAAGGAACAAAAGAGATGTTATGCTCAGTGGTCTATTTGATCACTAAAACTTTATGTTAGCATTTATATATTTTTATTACAATATAAGGTTTCACTGACATTTAAATGCCTGGAAAAGCTGGCACATAATGAATAATTTAATTTAATAGTTGTTTTTCCAGGGTTAAAATATCTTTTCAGTTTTTATTTAAAGTGACTTCTTATTTCATCACTTTAGTTCGTGTTATAATCTATACTTAAATAGCTCTATACATACATATTCAAAACAACTTTGAGTATTTGGGGTGTGTATATATACATATCCATACCCCAAAATATTTTGAATTATCTGAGACAATATTTCACTTTAAGAAAAATGGTATTTTTGGTTTTGCACTGATTGAGAACAAAATCTGTTTGAAAACTTCGGTTCTTTGTGTGCTAAACTTCAACCCCTCCTACAGTCTTACAACTTTGTTTCCTTGGCATGTCTAATAGTCATTTCTTCTTCTGAACCAGAAAGAGACCATTAACAACAATAATTTTCAACTAGAATTTAACCTGCTCAAATAAAGACAAAGAAACCCCTTTGTTTTACCTGTATCTGGTTGTGACCAGGACAAAGGAGAAGAAGAAATGTGCGTCAGCTGGCAACAGCCATTGCAAGATAAAGGCAAGGATGCAGCACCAATGCACCTCCACTGAACAGCAGATCATGACTGCATTACCCTGACTTCGTATCTGAGGTGAGGGTGTTTTAACGTTAATATGAATCCACTGATAATTGGCTAAGTGCCTTTGCATTTTCACCACTATTATACCTTCAGTTTTATTAAACAGCACTTACCATATATCAATAAAATATTCATTGGTCTTTCATTGCTGAACGAATCATTGAAAAATCATTGCAATGAAGGTTAACTTTACTTTGGCTTTCTAAAGTGACATGGTACTTGCTAGCTAATTAACTGGTATTTTTACGGCCTTCATTTGGCTTGAGAAGCAAACTGGCAAAGAATTCAGCACAGACCCACCACGTCTGATTTTAGACTTAAGGGGGCTTTGCACAGATAAAGGTGTGATTCAGCTCCTCCTTCACACCCACACTGGATGGCTCACAGGGGGATCTGACTTAGTCCAGTGGGAGCCCCTCACCCCCACAAGCCCAAGGCAGCTGTATGATCAATTCTGTAGCCCAGAACAGTTTCTACCTGATACATACTTGAAATATACCTGTAGCTCCCAAAACACTCATCCCATGACCTGTTCTTTGCCTTTAGAGGCACAAAACCACTTCCCCTCCTCTTGGAACCACTTGTTCCCAGACACAAGTACTCAGCAGAAAATACTCACTTTCCATTGCCGCCCCAAGGTGAGGGGGCCTGTGAGGCTTTTGAAGAGTTCTGTAAGTACAAAACCAAAATGTAAATACAGGTGATGCAAGTACATGAATACTGATGACACAAGGCTCAACACTCCCCTTTTCATTGCAAGAGCTACAGTGCATGCAGCAGAACAGCTCTGCACATTGGTCCCATAATTAAGTGGCTGGTGGATGACTGGTAGGTTCCAACCAGTAGCTTGAAAATCATTTGATGAAAGAGGGAATAAGCTCCAGTAAAAGCAGATATAGGTCACAAAGAAGTGGTTTAATTACCACTGAACTTTATTCTACAAAGTAAGTTCTTCAGAGTGCAAATGACTGCTTATCTTTAGGGGGACCTTCAATATTTTAATAAGAAGCAAAAAGAATTTGGCTTTCAAATGAAATTGATCCCTCCCAAATTGATAGGGAAGGTGGCTTGGGATTCAGACAGTAGTATAAATATAATTTTTAGTAAGGATCTGCTTGAATGCCTTTGTTTTTATATATTTTAGTTGCACAAATTGACTTTCCTTACCTGCTTACTCATTCTGCCTTTCACGTCTGTGTAGCACCTTGTAAAACCCTGTACAAAAAGATTGCCGAGCAACAATAAAGCCCAGGTTTTTCCAGCCTTGCTCAGACTGAGTGGTATCTTAGTTCCCATACAAAGTGGCAGTATCAGGGCTGAGGCTATCTATGTGTGCCCTCTGAAAACAATCATTCAGCTCCCTTGCTGAGAAGTCAGCACGCACAGTGAAAATTCAATCAAGTTTTACAAGTTCTCTGCAAAGTATTACCCACGTTATTACAACACTCATCTGGTTACTGTAATCGCTGCTTTGCATGGGAGGCACAGAGATTCACTGGAGCATGGGGAGCACCCTTGACTTCTCAAGCACAGCTCACAGCCCAACATTTCTGACAAAAGCAGAAAACATTGTCCAAACCACGGCACTGGCCTGGCCTAGGCGCTCCTGCACAGCAGCCACTGCTTGTCACAGAGGATGTGAGCATGACTTGGGGTGTTTCACAGCACAGAGCATATGGAGCGTGCATTTTTGCCAGCCACATACATGTAGGAAAAGAAGAAGACCCTAAACTGCCCTGGAAAGTCTTCAGAAATGGAGAAGAAGCTTTTATTTTTAATTTCTCCTGTCTGGGGATTGTTCCCAGCAGTATCTGGAGACAAATACCAGATCTGTCAAAATTACGACTAGATCTCAACTGGAAGCAGTTATTTGATAAAGAAAATATTAAGCAAAAATATTTCAGTGACTACTGACAACACATTTTCAAAAACATAAAAATCTTCCTCAAACTTTCAGAGGAAATATATCACAGGATGTCACTTTTTCTAATCATAAAAGGTTTGATTTCAATTTAAAAAAATTATCACTTTGGTGGTATTTTACTTCAAGTTGTCTCTAAATTTCAAAAATTCTTTCATGATTAAAATGGTTATATTCTGTTTCGAAATGTCAAAAATATAATTTGAAGCTTTTAATTGGAAATTAATCAGAACCAGTTCTGTCCACAAATGGTTTCAATTTGGACAAAGTTGCATTTGTGAGGAAAAATATAGAGAACAATTTAGCCAAAAAATTCCTCCCCAGCTCTGCTGTAAACACTGGGCTGCTTTTCACAGTCAAAATTGTGTAAAATTTTGAATAACAACTCTATTCACACAGTTAATCTGTTTCATTTGTATTACAGATTCTTGCTAGTGAACATAGAGAACATGGTGCAGCAATACAAAACTAACACATAGTTAATAGCTCCCACTCTTTTCCTTTCTCCTCCTGTGCTTTTATTACAGAAAGAACCTGAACATATAATCTGTACTCACTCAAACACTGCTTCTAGCAAATGAGTTACAGTGCCCATAGCACACACACTGTAACATTAACTGAAACACTTAGCTTCAACTGGATGCCTGTGCCCAGCATTCCTGATTTGTCTATTTTATTGCATTTTTATTTTTTTTTCTCTTATTTTAATTTACATTAAAAGACATTTTCTTATGCTGGGAGTAGTAAATATGTTCTCCATTTTACCTACTTGCACAGCTAGAGAAAATAAAGTGGTTTTAAGGCAAGAGAATCTCCCCTGCTCCTGCCTCTTTTTTTTTTTAAGGAATCATTACTTTCCGCAGAGAAGGTTTATTTGTCTAATAATCCTTTTTTAAGATACAATCTACATTCATCCTGGATAAAATCTGAAGTGGGTGGAATACATTTCATGAAAATGCTGAGGTTACAAATGTGTGTAGTTCAAATTTAATTTGTCGTGCAAATCCCTGACTGAAAACTCCAGGAGCACAACAGAGGCACTCCCAATGGTACAAGGGAGCCTCCATCTAAGCACAAGATTGGGACTAACATTACTGAAGGTGCAGAGAGACAGAGGACACACGGGTAGTCAGGACTATGGCTGCTACCATGACAGTATTGGAGTCTTACAGCAGAAGGACAATTTTACAGCATTTACATGAAAATATGAAAACTGCAGTGTTAGAGGTTTTTACTGGTTTGCAGTACCAATATGTCAAAGCCTGGAACAAATTCACAGAGGCTGGAAACACCAACAAAAAAAGACTGATGGGCTGACAAGCCAGTATAATTACATAATTATAGAATAATATGTAGTAATAAAGTAGAAGGATTAATGTATGCTTCAAACAGCATTAACCAGTGAAATATAAATATCAAAACCTCAGCAGAGCTGAGAGAAATTCTATTTCTCTCTTAATCTGGGAACAGTGAGGATTTGTCATTCTTACACTGGGTAAACAGCATTTGACAAGGTAAAACAAAACATCCCCAAGTCATGACCATCGGATCTCCACACAATTTAAGGTAACGACAAACCTTCAAGATGTAGATAAGGTAATTTGAAGTTCCACAGGAATAAAATGAGAAATCTCTGAAACTGCAATAAGCTTCAGGAAATCTCACTGAATCAAAAATCTAAACTTAACTAACTACAGCCTAAATAATTGCTTTATTATGGTTCATTGGGGGTCAGTTCATAATCACTTGCACATTGAAACCTCGAAAGAATGAGAAACTTGCATAAACATTACATGGTGTTGAGAATAATGTTATTTTAGTAGAATTACTGAGCATGGCCCTTTGAATCAAGTGACTAATCCAAAAATCCCCCCAATCACTTCTGTCCCCACTCCCTGGCAGCCATCCTGCCTGCATTTCCCAGGGGAGAGGTTAAATGTGGGACTTTTAAGTCATGCAGTTCCACTTGTGAGAGCTCTCAGCGCTGGTATGAATTTCATTTCATATCAATAAATTAAACAGAATAAAGATTACCTTAAAATATTCCATCAGAGATCTGGAGTACTTCATAGCATGGTCCTTCTTTAGTTTAAACATTCTCAAGTAGAGAAGCGATAAGCATCGGTAGCTGTGGTAATTAGGAAAGGATTATGTTAATTCCATTGCTTAATGAAACCTATAAACTGTAAAAAAAAAAAAAAAAAGCTGACCTATATTTTGCAGTTTCTGTTCTAAGGTTACATTTTGAAACATAAGCAAATGGAGACAGAAAAAAAAAGTGGTCAAAAGCATTAAAATCCCATCTTGATAAGAGTATAAATTAGAAGAATAAATGTTTAGTCAGCTGCTGAAGAAATCCATTAGTTATCCTTTAATAGTTTAATGGAAAACAAGAATAATGATCTTCTGTAAGCTGCTTAAGTAATTCAGTACTTTCAAAGTCCTCCTTAAGATTTTAGCTGCTTCTCTCATTGTCGCAAAGGGACTTACCATAAAACTGCTAATTTCTTGTCCCCTTCTGTGGCAGAAGAGCCTGTGAAATTCTTGAGTCTCATTGCATACCTTGTTGGAAAGGTGAGAGATAAGAAACTGAGAGTTAAGATGTTTCCAAAAATAATACTAACACCAAAAAATAACAGCCACACAGATATTCTTCTCCAACTGCAATAGTTAATGGTCACAGTGTGCTGTAATGAAGAGATCAATGTAAAACTCAACAGAAAGCATCACTTAAAATCTGAAGGCCTAAAATAAATCACCAACCAATTTTTTGGGCCAACAAGGTGAACTGTTCTTGGGCATATTAATGACATTATATCCAGCCAACTAGGCTGAGTCCTGCAAACATTTGTGATGAGTGTTGAACAGAAGCATAAGATCTTGGCCCTATATGTACTGAAGTGTAAAGTAATGCATAATAAGGTTTTACATATAATACTTTGGGCTTGAATAATATCTCCAAAATCCTTCTCATACATGCTTCTTCAAAGCTTTTAATATATTTTATACAGAGAATGGTTTTAAATACAAGAAAGGTCATGTTCACAGCTTTTTTAATTCTTGGGTTCATTAATTTATGAGTCTTGTGTACTTGGGCTTCCCTCTCTATTTAATTGCTGCTGTCCAGCATTTGGATGATCAAGGACTGAATGTTCCTACCTCCTCTGTTCTTTTTTTTCTTCAACTGAGCACACTCCATTCTATGCATTAGTCTCTTGAAAATCAATTCATCGCATAAAATCATTGTTCTGAGCCCTAATGCAATTTCACAGGTACTTGTGTTAGAATAAGTAATAGGGTTCAGCGTTGCGTAAGGAAGTTTTAAGGTACCCAGGCAGTGTTGATGAGTTCCCATTTACAAGGAGGTAATGGAGTGCAGGCAGCTGTGCTGCTCTCCCCTGCCTGGCTCCCAGCAGCCATCCCGAGCCCAGCCTGCAGCTGTACCACCCCACCTGGAGTGCTTCCTCCACGTCCCGTCCCACCTGCTCTTGGGCACTGTGGTTCTAGTCAGACCAGATGAATGTGATCAAATACAAAGATCTGGGTCTCTTCGGGATTTTAGCATTACCGTTAACTTAAAACACATTTGTCAGTCAGATCTCTGATAGTCCCAATCTCTTTGATGCTCCACTTGCTTTCACAAATAGGTGTCTGATGCAGATAGGGCAGATATAGCTAATGCAAAAGGGGAAAATTGTGCTTCTGATGAAGGAAGGAGTAAAAGTGAGAAAAATCTCCTTCTTCTATTTGTTAGCAGCTACACTGAGAAAGCATTGTGTGCACAGCCACAATGTTTGTACATCCAGCACCCACTGCAGCCCACAAGAATTGTTTCTTTGTCCTTGTTACTTTTTACTGAGCCTGTACCAGCCTGCTGCTCTCCTGGGCAATCACCTGTTGTCCATGTCTGACCAATGACAGCAATCAAATGGACAAATCAGTCTCACTGGCTGCTACAAGATGCTGAAGGCAACAGCTGGTGAATTAAACTTTACCTTTGGTGGTAGGTGGTGGAATTAATCTCACCTGACTTAAGCTTTTATATATTGGAGATCTACTATAACAAATTCTCCAGATTCTTCCACAGCCAAAAGCAGTTCCAGAAGCAGTTCAGGTGCTGCTTCCATGGCAAGGTCTATCTGTCCCAGAGCCTGCAGCAGGACTGTGCCAGGAGCAGCAAGGCAGCAGGGCTGTTGATGCTGAGGAGTGCCAGTCACTCCAGGACACAGCTGTGCCCTCACCTGACTCCCGCAGGTCCTGCCCTTCCGTGAGCCACTCCTGGAGCTGCCATTCCCTGATTTAAGTGGTTCATGTGTTGGGGCTCCTGGGTGAAGAAAGCTTTTTGGTCTGTGCACTCTGAACAGACACACTGCTAGACTGAGGAGCAACAATTTCAACTGGGCTGTGTGATTTTCTTAAAAAACCAAAAATAAATGCAGGCTCCTGTGAAGAAGCGCTCCCCTCTTTAAAGAATATTTCTTTAAATACAATTTATTCTGCCATGCAGCTGCAGCTATGCAGTTCAGGACATGCTGTCAGGCTGCAGGATGATTTGGGCACAGCAGAGCAGAGGCAGGTGGCTCCTTTTCCAAGTCCTCTGCTCTCCAGGGTTTAACATGGATCAAGTGCTGAGTGAACATAATTTTTTTCTTGAATGATTTCTTTAGATTTTCTTCTTCTCTTTATGAAGTGTAGAATGTAAAAACCATGTTTTTAAATATTTAACAGGCATATTATTTACCTGAGAGTAAGAGCTTAAGATTTGGTACATTTTATTATGCAAATACCTACTTATTCAAAATGTAAAACATGCATTATCTTGGCAGTCCCTAATAGCTAATCTGGCATGTTAAAAAAACCACCGTTGACATATAAAAAACCAAATATTTAGGGCTTGATTTGCCTCTTTTTCTTTCTCTTGTGCAAACTGCCAGTAATTACACTGACATTAACAAGGATATTCCCAGCGTACACTGGGGAAAGCAAAGGTGCATCACAGTGAAAAGGAAAAATCCTGTTGTTCTACTTACAGATGAATTTAATCCTGCTTGATTTCACTTTGATAATTTGCTCAAGTAAAGCAAACTTAGCTACTCAGGAGACTATTATTTCTATGGAGCCAACACTATGAAACAGCTATAAGGAACAGTAGCAGATTTTAGAATAATAATTCAGACATTTTATTAGTATGTAAAGGCTCTCTCGTCCACATTCTAGCCTACGAGTCTACAAAACTGTATTAAAATTAATTCAGCTGGTTCACATTCCCTTAACATTAAAAATACACTGTTTTCAAGACAATATATGCAGAAGCTTCCTCTCTGGCTATGATCTTATATCCCAAGTTTCAGCTTTTCTCTTTTTTAACAGCCAAGTTATAAACCTCTAAAACCAGGGTTTGTAATAGAAATCCTGATAGACTCCCTTTAATGTTTTGAATTATAAAACTACACCTTTTAAAAGACAAGTGTCATTGCCAAACAGTGAAATTACTATACTTTACTTCCACCCACTACATTTCAATTTTAATTTTATGAATATTGCAAATTATAACGCTCACATTATAACCTCTAAAGGGGATAATTTATAAAAGCAGTGTCCATCAATTATAAATTTTCCATGACATTAATAAAATGGCAAGAACTAATTATGATGACTTCTGAGATGAAGATGCCTTGGACAAATCATTAATACGTTGAAATGGTATTTTTTAAAACATAGCAGGTTCTAATTATGACTGAAATGAGATGATGAAAACGATCACAGAAAGGACATTAACCTGATGAGTTCCACAGTCTCTGAGTACATGGTGTATGGAGATTTAGCTTCTAATGGATCTCGCTCCATAGCGTTCCCGCACTCGATGAAGGAGAGGGCAGCATCAGCATAATTCACTGCTTTACCGAACTTCTCCAGCTGAAATGGGAATGACACTGTCAAGAAAATCCTTTAGCTTTGATTTCTAGGTAGGCAGATTATTCTACAAAGCAACACTAGCATTAGGATGAAAGTAAAGTGACACTGGTAGTTAAGAATGAATTCATACAGTAATTAAGGCAGGAACCATGTTTTCACCAAATCTTTTCAGGGTAGTAAGTGGCTGGATGCTCCACAGAGGAAAGTCAGTGTATGTCCACTGACAGTAGGGATTTACACAGGCAAGAAAGGGCACTAAGCATGTTTGTGCACATCCATATTGCTCCTGACAGAGGAACTAAGTTTGAATGTCACTATGGAAGAGTTAAGGAACAACTTCATGCCATTTGGCTGATGTCATATTCTGTGTTAACTGTTGGTCAAAAAAAAAGAAATCTCATCACTTATATGATGAGTGAAAGAGCAGGAAAAAAAAAAAGGGAGACAATATAGCACTGCTTAATATTTCATTTTACTAGGATTTTATTGCAAAAGGTTTTAGCCCTCATAATGGTTGTGATTAAACTGACTTAGACATACTGATTTCTTTTTTTATGTGTAATGAATATTATATATGACATTTTTATAGTATGTACTTTATAATAGTATTTAACATTTTCAGTTTTTGATAGCTGAATGTAAGAATTCTACTAATGCGGCATTTGATATAGGAGATCTAATACACTTTAAATAATTTTAAAATGTCTTTCTATGTCCCTAGCAAAATATTTTTGATGCATCTGCATATTTTTCCAATCACAAAACAGAAACCTATTCTAGCAACATATTAAACATAACATTTATTATTGGTCCAAGATAAGTATTCTTATCTTTGTGGCTCCTTCTAAGCCATAACTAGTTCTCCCTGCATACACCTTTAATTTCAAGTTCTGCTCTTGTGCATTGATTACATACAAAGCCTTTGTATAATAGACAGGTATTAATGGAAGGATCAGAAAAGGGGAAATGTTTCTGACTGTTCTCTCTCTATTCCAGTGGCTGCTTCTCAGCATATTCTTCAAATTCCTTTTTTCACTTCGAAAGAATTTCCATTCATTTTGGAAGACAAAAAGTCTTCCAAAGATGACTTTTTGTGGTATGGAAAAAAGAATCTGGCTGCAAGCAGATTTAGTACAGACACAGAGTTTGAGCCAGCACTGGGATCCGATTCTCTGGAGTAGGTGGAATTATTCCAGCTCGTCACATCTCAGACAGAAACACAGTGAGGTCTCCAAGATCTCTTCCATATGGTACAGCCAGTTGCCACTGCAGCAGCCCACCCAAATTAGCTGATCCCTTCCTGCAGCCCCAGACAAGGAGAGGTGTCCATGGGGTTGCTCCCGTAAGACACGAAATGTCCTGCCCTTCAGCAGAAATCTATTTTCTCTACAAGCTCAGGAACAGCGCTGCCACAAATCTCATTAACATTTGCTGACACATTTTGAGGTCACATGCATTATCTTTCTAGCCACTGCAACACATCTTTCAATGCTGCCCGTGCTCTGTCATGTCAGCACCAAGTAACCAGCAGCAATTGTTTCCATAGGACAAGTAACACTACAGGATTGCACACCAAATGTGCTACATGGAGATAATTTGTGTGCAGCTGCATTGGGTGGGAAAAAAAGAGACCTGAGATCTAAACAGCAGGAAGAAGCAGAAGGAAGAAGGAAGATACTTTGTCCATGGATATTTATGCCTGCCAACAAGTTGATCACAGCGGATGGATGGCCTCACATCGGGGCACTCCGGGTGTCAAACTGCGTGTGACAGGCAGGGCCTGCCCGCAGGCAGCGGTGGGGTGGGATGTGCTGTGCCTGCTCCTCTTACTGCTGCTTGAGAAACACCCCTGATCCTGCAGGCACAGCCAAAGGTGAGAGCAGGGGAGATGGGACAACACTTTGTGAGTGCATCTGGCTGCGAGGGAGGGGAATTGACAGAGTGTGTTGAGATCATCGGGAGCCTGAGCCTGTAAATATTTGCTAGCGTGGAGCAGGTATCCCTGTGCCAGCACCACGTGTGTTTTGTTTAAAGGTCACCCAGCTGTGGGAGGTGTTGTGAGCCTGCAGACGCCAGGCTGTGGCTGGACGTGCTCTGCCGAGCCGGCTGGAAGCCATCAGGCCACCTCCTGTAAACAGGCACGTCAGGAGGGACGACTGTCACCTTGCTGACAGTCACAACAGGTGCCAAAACCCTGAACCCACCACACACAGAACAGACACTTGGAAACACTGTGCCCCAAGCCAAAAGGGAGCCTGGAGAGCTGAAGCAGACAGATTGAAATGTCAGCTCTCCTTCAGCTCACCGACAGCAGAGGAGAGACGCTTTTTCATTTGGCTAGTTTGCTTTTTAAAAACAGCATGGGATTGCCTTGGGGTGGATTTTTTTTGGACAAACACTGATTTATAAGCACAAAATCTCTAATGTAGAATGATGGAATATACATGCAAAACAATAAAGTTTGGAGGTGAATAATCATCCAGCTCTTCGAGGGGCAAAGTGAATGGCCACACTCCATTTTAGACATCTTAGTTAAACTGAGGAGTGAAGTTCCACTAAGCCTGCCTAAATGAGCCACTGTTCTGCACCCTGTGCAGCACACAGGAACAAAGCCCCCACCTACAAAGCAAATGTTTATTAAGGACACTTCAGAACTCGCAATAGTTTGGATAGAACAAACCATGGTAGAAAATAATCCGTCAGATTATGTAGTTTTATCAAAATCAAAACACGTGGCAAAATTAGGCCAATCTTACTGGAATTTCATCTGGGGTAAAGCAAGTGAAAAAGCTTTCCCAGCATTGAAATACTTCACTGCCAGATTTTTTGGGAATAAGTGTTTTGAGACTTTATCAGCCTAAAACCATGCAATAAAAATGAATGTACCACATAAAAATGAATTGTTTCAGATTTTAAACAATTGGATTGGAAATATCAAACAGTTTTACCACATGATAATGGAGTGTGGGGTGATTTGCCTGTCTTTCTGCTATGGAATATTTCAACACTTCTGTTTCAGGCTCAAAGTGAAGGAAAAACAAATTTCAAATACACATAAACTTTCATAAAACCATCTTACATACTTCACAAACAGCATGATTGTTGCTCCCCCCTTGGAAGACACACCAGCTATTGTTAAGTAGTTTCTTTGGGGGGGAACAAATACTTAAAAGTTAGGAATGGTGTTCAGGGTTTAACTTGTGCACAGTGGGTTTATGGAGCACAAACTGAAGCACATTTTAGTCAATAGCAGGGTTCCTCTTGGTTTGAGAGGCTTTAGATCATGTGCAGAATGTCCATTTTTTAATACAGAGCTCCACAGTGGAAAGAGACAAAAAAAATCCAACACTGTGACAACCTACCAATGCATCTGCTTTATGCTTCAGCTTCTTAGCCTCTTGCATGTAATAATCCGCATTGTGAAGCCTGAAGAGACAAAATCAATTAATTCAAGTCTTTGCTTTCATACAGTTGGACAAAAATTGTTTGAAAAAATTTCTGACTGCTTTAAAGAACAATTCTGGCATATATGCCCACTTATCGCTTTAAATCTTAACCTGATATCAATCTGAAGCTGCTGTATGCAGAGATATGATGGGTGACCAGAATGTAAAATAAGTAGCTGTAGAAACTGGCCACCCAAAGGACCCATTAATGTGTGCTGAACAGAGGAAAAGGAAAAATATTTTAAACTAATTAAGTATAAGAAGTTTCCATTAGAGGAGCTAAAATAAAAAAATGAATTACCATGAACCAACATTCATGATCTGAAAACATTTATCAACAGAATCTTCATTAATCAGTGACAACAGTTCATTTGCCAAGATTAAAACTGTGTGTGCCTTTGTGCAGCACTATCCACACAGGTGCCCAATGCCAGCACTGTAATCAAAGATATTCCCTTTCACTGGGACCTCTGCTTGCACGAAAATCCCCATCACAGAGCACAAAGTCAATAAAACTTACACATCATCAAATGTTATTTTGGGTCTTCTGGGCTCAGAATTCCCATTGGAAAGCGTTGGCATTGCAGACCAGATGTCTGGTTCTAGATGGCTGGTGTCAAGAAGAGTGTTGGCGGTGGGTGTACTGTGAGATTCTTCCTCCTAGGAAACACAGGACTTACTCATAGTTCAAACAAACACCTTCTGACAATGTAAGTGCTCACATCCACCCTCCCTGCTAAAAACCCTTCCCAACAAACACGAAGCAGCCCTCATCTATACCCACCTACATTCATGTCACCTCACCAAACCACCCTTCCCTGCTTTGTGACAGGAGCCTAACAGATTAATTAGGGAGTGTGACTCCACTTCTGAGCTCTCACCTGAACTCAGTCACTTACACTTAGGTATAACTTTTAGGTGGATACCATGGTGTTACTGACTAGAGACGCTGGTTAAAGCAAGGGTGGGGAGATTTAATATGCCAGGGCTAGATGTAAACTCAACTTCCTTCAAGGTGTATCACACTAATGTAACCTTTTTTTTCTGTATTATTAGGAGCTAGCTGTTAATGGGACTGAAGAGTCTGGTTGGATTTCAGCAGGGAGCAATTTCCTCACTCTTGCTACAGAGAGAAGAATGGAAAGCAGAAGTCAGGAGTTGTGACTTTGCAATGATTAAAACCAGAAGCACAACAGAAGATTTTAAATCAGGCACTTGGAACTTGCAAGCATGGTCCCCAACCAGATAAACTAAATTACAGATGAACCAATGAACTAGGGAAAGAAGTCTAACGTATTTTAGGGGAAAAATATTTCATGTATCAAGATAATAGATTAACCAAAGATAAATCTGACTAGAGGTGCTGGGATGAGAGGAAGAGGCCCTGCTGTTTACATAGCACTGTTTATTTGCTGACATATGCAGTTCATTTTGGCATTGATTTCAGCTGAAGGCGTGTGTATTACTGGCGCAGCTTGAAGTGACACAATGATATCAGAAAGCAACAGGGATGAATGAATAAGGTGAAGTGATTTGTCACCTACAATCCAATGCAACTTGTGAGTTCCACTATTACGGTGCAGGGTATCAACCTCTCTCAAAGTGGTGAACTGTGAAAAACGGGGCTATGCATGGCCTTTTCTGTGGCAGAATTTTCTACTTGTCTTTTAATTTTGACAGTGATACTAAGAAGTAGATACTATAGAAGTAGAGATGTGTTTGAAACTCTAGAGAAAGGACTATTTTCTAAAATGGGCCAAAACCCCAGAGTTTCCCTGTTCAACCTAAAAAGAGGATGACAAACTGATGTGAAATTTTACATCGTTTCAGTGAATTTGCTATGCAGTTTTGGCTCTTTTTCATGTATTTTCACCTAAAAAACCCATTTGAATCTGGTGAAAAGCAAGGAACAAAGAACTATCTCTGTGAGAACCAGTGATGGGGAGACAGCCCTAACAAGAGTGATATTTTTCTGGGGGGGAAAATAAACACTGTTTTCACAGTGTCTAAAAGCTTACACATAATTAATGGAGATTAGGTGTAAATCAATCTTACTGTTGTGAGCCTGCAAACCTGAGAGAGGTTATTAACATGCTGAGTGTGCCATGGACAGGTAATTTTTTGTTATATTGTTATTGTCTGTTTAGTTTAGGCCATAATATTCAGTACGACTACAGTGCTTAATTCTGGCTGAGAATTTGGGGCAGTTATTCAGGTGATATTCTGGAAGTTTTATTTTCAAAATGTGTGTGTTGCAGCTACAGAGTTAAGGGACTAATTGCAGCTAGTTGGTGGCTGCAAAGGCTCTTCTCTGAGGCTCAGGGTTCAGGTGCTTCAGGGAATGACAACACCAAGTAGATGCCTAATGCTGACCTAAAAACGGAACTTGCAAGAGCTGTTTATGCCTGGCTCTACGAAGATACACTCCCCTTCAGTGGGGCTACATAAGCATTTAGAAGTAGACATGGTGTGGAAAAAAAAAATCTAACAGAATAAAACTGAATTTATCTCATTTTATCTTGTTCACCTCCACCAACTGAGGCTGGTTACTTACACAGATTCCTTTGGGGTTCGAAGAAGATTTATTTTCATTCTTTCTGTGTTTAGACACAGAGGAGGAAGAGCTGCTGGTCTGTGAGGTGCTTGTGACAGTGGGCTCCTGGCTGAAGGAGCTGTTGTCACTGCTGTGCCGCCGGTGCACAGGCTCGTCCAAGAGTGGGGACAACGGAGGAGGGAACAGCTTCTCTTCTCTTTTCTTTGTCACCTTCTTCACTGAGCTACTGCTGCTCCTGGGACACAGAGAAAAAACAGCTGCACTTCAAGAATATTGGTTAATCCTCCACAGCACAAAGCTCTAGATTTTATTTACTGGGAAGCCAGCCCTGCCCTCCAATCTGTCCTGCAGTCCCGTGCCCTCCTGGGTAAGGCACAAGGGGACAGCGGTGAAAACAGAAGAGCTGCCTCTGCCTTTTCAATGACTGCAGAAACCTTCTGCTTTGGAGGACAACTTGCAGTGCATTAGTACAAATTGCACTCAATTTAAATGCTAATTTGAGTCAGTCTTCATTTGAGAGGTCATAGAGGTTCTGACTCAGCAAAGTGCTGGAAAGTTTTATGCACAGGGTTAGTTCCTTTGACACCAAGTATGACTATTTATGTGTTTAACATTAAGCATCTTTTTAAGAGGTGGATTAGGGCCCACATAAGCAGCCTTTGCAAAAAAAACCCCAAACAGCACATGGCAGCATATGAACCAAAAATAGAATTTATAACAACTACAAAATGATAACCATAACAATAACAAGATAATAATTATTTAACCTCTAGAATAAAACCAATGTTCAACACTGTATTAAGATGATACATTGTAGCTGGCAAAAGCCCTTGAGCAAATATTGGTTGATGAATTGAATGTGATTCAGAAAATGAATGTGGTTTTGACATGAAAGCTCAAGTAATATGATAATCTATTGTCTGTTTTATGTACAGAAATTGTTAGCTGGCTAGAAATGCAGCTGTGATGCACAGTAAAACCAGACAAAAAAACCTGGTAGACCTTTCTCCACTCAAATTCATCAAAAAAGAAAAAACCAAGCCCAACACCTGACTGATTGCTTAACATGTTAATCTACTGATAGATTTTTATTTCAAGTTCTGTCCCAGCTCAGTCAATGAAGATAACCTGAATTTTAATCTTTTGTTAGACATCTAACATTGCACTACACGATCATTTACTTTTCATGATTATTGACTAAAATTTCAATAACAAATTAAGTCAACAAGAATTTATGTTTTGTTCCCACTTTCAGTCAGTGTCAGGAATTATAGATCTACTTTGCTTCAAAGTAACCTGGGAAAGAGGAGAAGGCGACACAGGTTTCATCACTTCTCCTTTTGCTGCTCTCTCTCATCTCAGTCTGGCCTCTTCTGCAGTTTCACTGACAGTATCAATATCTACACCTTGGTCACTGCCCTACTTGGGACCTTTGATGATACAGAAATATTTTAGCCTTATCTGTGAAACCACAGAGTGAAATCAGACAAACTCCTCATGTTTTAAAGCTCCTCTAACCAAAACTACTGTAATTCAACTGAAGCAGAGTTAAAAATATCATATTTGAAACCCTCTGATATTAAAAGATCTTCAGACTGAAGAAATTAAACAAGCTTAAATTCATATTGCGTTACTGGGATGGATGCTGTCCTGCTTGGAAAACACATGGGTCTGAAGAAGATCAAAGGCAAACAACCATGTTGGAATAGACCGGCAGTTCTTCGAGGAGACTGATTTTAGGCACATGTGGTCCTGCAATATGTCCTCCAGAAAGTTCTCACTCAAAGCTCCATCTGTTCGCTTTCTGACCCCCAAAGGGCATTTTGGAACTCAGACAAGTTATCATAGCTGTAGCACAGCAACACTCTGAACTTTTTCCAGAGGAAGCTTTTCCAAAGGAGGGTGAGCACTGCCCTGACAAAGCCTGCACGTGTTCTTGGATTGTACAGCAGCAAAAAACACACAGTTAATGAAACACCTGGGAGCAGAACTCAAACCCTCTGCCTCCCAAGCACGTGCCCTGCACAGGGAACCCTGAACATGCACTCATGGGTGGGAACACAGAGTAAAGTGGTTTTCTGTGCCACTGTGCATGGAGGAGTTTGGAGCTCTTCACTGTTTAAAACTTCACCAGTCCATCTTCGGGCTCGGACATAAGATGGGGCAAACCAAGGAACAGGTGCAGCTACTCAGCTCTGGCACATAAATCATTCTGTGGGTTGGAAGAATCAACCACAAAAGAAAAGGTACGAGAGGATATTTTTTCTACATAACTTACATTTAACTCCACCCCCCCAACAAAACAGTTTTAATTGTGTTGCTTTTTTCTTTCTTTTCTTCCCCTATTGCCCACTTAGTCCTATGAGTTTTTGCAGGAATCTCGCCGATAATTTATTTAGCAATGGTACCTGCCTTAGATTTATGCTAAAGCATTTATGTTAACAAAAACCTCCATGAAATAGGTTGTTACCAGCAGTTAACCAGATTGTCACTTTGCTTTGGGCTGTTAATGGCCTAAGAAACTGGTCTTTGATTGCAGGAATCGCTAATTTTGAATGAATTTATTGCAATCATTACCGAGACTCAATGGTTTAATTTGCTGACATGATTGTTAGTTAAAATATATTTAAAATCTAGGGAGAAACACAATAAAAGTGTATGGAAAAACTACAAGCAGAACTGATGGTCTTGTGGCTGCAGGGTTTAATCTTTTGTGTCTAAAAAAGGCCAATTATCAAAGAAAGAGAAGGTTCCCCATCTGCTTTTTTTTTCCAGCCTGGTTTCTTTTAGGGCAGAAAGCGAGCAAGCAAGCAGGCAACAAGAGGTCAGTGCATGAAGAAGGGAGAGTTTCCAGCTACTCTCATGTTTCAAGCTGCCTTTCTTTGCCCTTTCTTTTTCCACTCCTTGTGGTATGCAGGGGTATCTCTGGCCTGTCAGTGAGACAAAGCCACTGTCTATATCAGCCACTTGGCTTTCCTGTGCCTCTGCTCCCTGGCCCACAACGAAATGCTGCACACTGATGGTGTATCTGACTTTCTGCAGGGGGGTGCAGGGAAAGGTCACTCCCACATTAGCCTGGACCATACGGCAGCACCTGAATGGAGCTGAAGTCATTGTCATAGATGTGCAGGCTGCCTGTGCCATGGAGGAACCCCAATGAATGCTGCTGTGACTACCCAAGGGATCGACTAATACATATTGCCAAGTACAGGTGCATCTTCACTAAAGATCAAACAAACGGGAACAAGAAATTGTGAAAAACAGAAATGCTTCCCTCAGACAGATTTCTATCATGCCTGCTAGATGGTGGGCATGTTTCACTGCTAAGAGTCCAGTTTGACTCAGTTTGCATCAGCAAACAATCCCCTGTGTTGCTACTAAAAGCCAAATACTGGTGAGTAGTGCTCTGTCTGGACTGTGTCTACCACTCAAATATTCAGACATCAATGGTATTCAGCAGCATATACAATCAATGTAATAATATACAATAAATTAATACAATATTATAAATTACACAATAATATATAATAAATTAAAACTAGTCTGTCAAGAAAGTTAATATAAATAAGTAATCCTTTGCTGCAAGGCAGGCAGCTGCTCTGACAAAAATTCAGCTTCACAGAAGTGTTTCAATGTATTCCTAGGAAAACACTAAAACACCTATTCCTTCATTTGCTCTAAGTATCAGAAATAAGGAAAATACAGTGGCAATAGTTTGAACAGTGTATTTTTAAGTGTCAGGTCAGATTTTGGGAAAGGCATCAGCCCCCAAGTATGTGAGGGAAGGAACAGAGAGATAACTATGGCTTATGCAATGACTACATAATACAAACCTGCTCTCTGGTTGTGCAAATGCCTTTTAAGTTCACAACTGACCATCTGAAACTTCTAAACTCAAATAGTACATGTAGTCATAGAAACTCGTGGAAATTAGGCATATAATTGCCCTTATTAGATACGTGACCCTTTAAAGATTAATTGTGCATCTTTGCTTGCTTTATTGAGCCCATATATTGGGGGAAAGATTATGAGAGAAATGTATCCAAATGCCTGAACCACAGCAAGGCAGACAACGGGAGCTGTGAAAGCACAGGTGTGACCTATCTTTCCCTGATTCCTCCAGACTCCTGAATGCCTCCAAATTTTGGCCCAGAGATCATGGTTCTTCTGTCAAAACACTCTTGTACTTATAAAAAAAGCCTAATAAAGCTCCAGTGCCTGCTTTGGGGAACTTGGCTTATTGGCACAGGGGTCAAGTTCTAACGGGAGAGATGTACATTTCCTACTAAGTGACAACATCCACCATGGGACTTAACACCTCCTTAAGGGATGAAGATCATCATCACACCTGTGGCTGACTCACCCTCATTTCTCAAAGTCTCTATATAGACCTAACAGAAAAGGTAGAACTTTTGGGAATAAAAGACCAAATGCAAAGCCTGTCTTTCAACCTTTTACCCCTGAAGCGTTATTTTCCCCCATGCCCTTGAACAGTGGACTTTCTTCTGCCTCTCCTTAAAAATTTACTTAACTCTCTGGAGAATAGAACCACTCCTGACTGCTTAAAAATGAAATTTTTAAATGTCTAGAAATTTGTCTTCACGCAGTTCATCCAGCTCCCCAGTCTTTTGGGAAATACATTGATCTGTATTCAGCTGAATGTCTCTGGGAGTTGAAAACCTGAACTATCAAAAAGTATTGCATTTTTTTCAAGCAAACTCAGAAAACACTAGTAACAAATACAGTGTGATCCAGGTCTCAGTTATCACTGTGGAAAAGAAGTCAGAAAATTTTGTTTCAAAACTTCAGGCAGACGAGAGAAAAAGCCAGCATACGGAAATAACTATTGATGGACACAATTATGTTTTAAGAGAGAATAGCAAAGGGTTGAAAGCTCTAAGGAATCAAACTAACGACGTGGAAAACAAGCTCAAATTAAGAAACATCAGGTTGGGGGTGGATCCTTAGGGCCGGATGGTGACAAGAATAGAAAGATTTTTTTAATGGATTGTGGAGGTGCTGGGGATGGATAATCCTTGATTCCCCCTGAAATATATCTCTGCTCGTTGTATTTCTAGCAATGACAATCAGGCTACACCCATCATGATGTTTATCAGATGTGCAACATTACAGATCCCACTGTAACTCTCAACTCATCTTCCTTTTGCAGACTCCAACTTTGATTATCTCAGTGGCTGAATGAGGGGCTAGTTCACAGACTGAAGTTACTGCATAATGACACCAGAATAAACAAAATGATGCTCAACCTTCTTTAAGGATTTTAAAATTAGTGTGCTATTTCACAAATTACTTTTGAACCTTCTCTAAATCTACCCATATTATCCTCACATTGTTTTCAGAAGCACATTGTGATTTTGATTCTTTGCTTATCCTAGTGTGAAGCAGAAAGAAGTACCTCATCTCAAAATCATAAAAGCACAAATTGGTAGCAGAAGGGAACTGGGCTCCTTGGCTATTTATAGAATGTTAACCTTGTGACTCTATAATCAGAATCATTATTTATGTGGCACTTGTTTGCTGAAGCATTATAGCCATCTCTGAAAGACACTCTGAAAGGCACAAACTACTGGATGGTGTGTCTGCTGAGATAGAAAGCACACATCTGAGACACTTGGGATGGTCACCCCTGGCATTGCTGTATATACAGTCAAAGAGGCAATGAACGTGAGGCAAAGTCACTACTTTGTTCAATAAAACTGGGAACTGTCTCTTATGCAAATGATTTTAAAAAATTAATTCCAGGCAATCAAATAAATCCCACTTCCAGGAGGATTCTCTGTCCACAGAGTTTATAGGTGATAGGGGCAAGAAAGAACATTGAAAGTGGGTTGAAGAGTACACCAGGACTGGGGTGGCATCCTGAAGTCCTGCAGTCCATCAGTAGGAGGAATGAATCTCCTCCAAAACCATGTGGATTCTCTTCCTGATGGATGGGAATACCAAGCCAGTCTGACTCTACAGCAGAAATATTCACAGAACAGCACTGTGAAACCCCTCAAGAACGTTATGTCAAAAATCTACTTACTCTTTAGTGCTGGTTATTCTGTGGTTCGGTATTGGAGAAATACAAGGTGGGAGCAGGCAGGAAGCTGGAGGGTCTTCCAGGCGCTGCTTCTTGCTTTCAACAAATGTATCCAGGCTTTCTGTCTGCTTTAATAAAAAAGATGGAGAATAAAAGATCCAGCATTTATGTACAACTTCACTGGCCATTGAGAGGACCTCAGGAACCTCGGTGTGTTTCCTTTATAGCAGCAGCAGCTAAACTACCAGTCTAAGAGAAGTGAAAGTCACCTGAAATCAGGGCTAAACGTGCTCCAAACACATGACATGAAGTTATATAACAAGTGACATAGCAGATAATTAGGAAGCAAAATGTCTCATGTGCTAAAGTTATCTTCTGTACTGCACGGGAATTTAATTAATAATTCAGATGCAATGACTTGATAGCACCAAACCTTATTCAAGTAAATAGCTTTTACTCATTGACCTAATAGAAGCTGATGGGAAAACTTCTCTGAGTAAGTATTCCTCACAGGACTAGGAGTAGAGGGTTGAGCTGGGGTAGTCATTAACAGCAATTGCTCATTTGAAATTTGCTTTGCAAGACTGCCTGATGCATGACTTTTGTGCCTGAGCTAGGATGATACAAGCAAAGCTGATTATTGCTCTGTCACTGGAACCTTCATAGCAGCCTTCAAGCCCACTAGTAGACGGCTAAAATAAATCTTTTAATAGCATGATTTAGAAACACAAATTAGTCTCTCCCTACCCTGCTGTAACTCTTGGTGTACCCTCAAGTTATCCTAATTGGCTTGTTTCTCCTTGGGTAGCAGTAGCAATCACATTGCAACTGAAGGGGCTGATCAAAGTCCAGCTTATGCTTGCACAGGCCCAGAGCAAGATTCTGCATTTTGTTACTTTCTAATTCAAAGCCTCAGTTAAGGAAATTATGAGGTTCCAACTTTCATATAACCCCCCCTCTTTTTTTCTTCCCTGAGAGTCCTCACTTTAGTTGCCTCACTTGTGTTTTAGTCAAGATTCCTTCTCCATGATACAGACACTCCACTAAGTTACCCAGCAAGAATTATTTTGGCACAATTAATATGCAGCCTGGTATACTTATACATACACATAAGTATGGACATTTATAGCCCCCTTTCCTCCTTTTTTCTCCTTCCTTCTTGCATCTCTGTAGTGTGCAGCTAGAATATAAATTGGATAAAAACCTGCTGAGTTTACTCATGTGATTATTTCCACTTAATTCAACAGAGAAGGAGCCAGTGCAGCGACTCATTTAGGCAGGGGTGCAGACCCTGTGTCTGCCTGGCATCGTCCATCATTGTCTTGCATTAATTCTCTCATACCACTGGACTCAAGATTTCAAGAAGTCTACCAGAACAGACAGCTGAAGTCATATTCACAATGATTTATAAAATTTGGGGTATAAAAAAAATACACTCTGATGACTTTTCACAGGCAAACCAGAGCACAAGCATTTCAGATGGAAAAACTGACTACAAAAATTCATTTAGGATATAAAACTTCAGTTTCTTTTCTGAAAACACATTTAGTTTGAAGTGCAATGTCATATCCCACAAGATAGGATACCCTTGGGCATAAATAATATAAAACACATGATAAAACATAAATGCCTTCAGTCAAAATATATTTGCTTTTTCAGGTAGCTGTGTAGAGAAAGCAGCTAGTTAAGTAAATTATATTTCTATGAATCACATTTGTTTATACCACAAAACAATATAAAAACTAAATTCACCAGGAGCATAAGCAAGCACCATTCCATTGACTTTGATGAAGCCTGTTAAAACCGGCCGTGAAAATGCCTGAATTCTGCAGACAACAAACCCCTCCCTTCCAAAGAGAAGTCACATTTTCTGAGTATGTCTGAAACTGTAGTACTACGAATTAATCACTTTCTGCAGATTACAGAACACTGGAAACTAACAGGTGAGTGAGCAAATATAGTGAAAAAGCTTGTAAGACAAATCTCAAAAAATACATTGATTATTGATTTTGTCAGCATGAGTTTGCTTGTTACTAGTTTTTGATGTTAATTTGGAGTGCACTTATAAATGTCTGTCCTTTGTAAAAGGATAAATAATAAAGCCTCAGCGCTGTGATGCCTCCCCACAGCCCAGCTGCAGGTGCAGTCAGGAATCACTGCCTGTGGTCCTGACCTCTCAGGTGCTCAGGAACTCAAGTGTTTTCCTTTAAACAATGAAAATGACTTACCTTGTGTTTCCTTTTGGATTTTGTGGAGGGTTTTTCAGCTGCTGGGGTAGGGGACTCTCGAGATGGTCGCCTGTGTTTCACATTTGCCTCTCTTGGTTCACTTTTCACAGACGTGGTCTCAAAAGTTTCCTGTCCAGGTATCCTAGAGAGTAAACTAAGGTCTATTTTCACCCACAGAGATTTCAGTTCTTCATATTCTCTCAGTGGGGACAGAAGTTCATTTTGTACGATTGGGATTGGAGAAAAGAGCTGCTCCTCCAGGTCATTGCTGGTCTGGTCGATGGATGTGTTGCTGCCATTGCTCGTTAAGCTACTTACGCTGAGGATGTTACTGCCAGAGTCCTTCACTTTGACACCACTGCCAGACCCAGTGCAGGCTGGCAGCACCTTTGCCTGCAAGCTCTCCTCCTGGTCTGTGTTTGAGTCAGAAGTAGATGAATCCGTTTCAATGAATTCCCGGGACTTCGGGACAATTTTGCTGGGGCCTCTGTACTTTTTCTTCTCTGAAGTGAGGCCTGTGCTAGTTCGTGGTTCTTTCCTTGGAGCTGTCTTCCCAACTGCTGCTTTAGTTCGAACCTTTGGCTGCTCGGGGGGTTCCTGTGTGTCTTTTTCTTTGGGAGTGTTGCTGGTATTATTTGGTTTGGGCCAGTTATACTCTTCTACACTGGAAGTCCTTTCTACCTTTTTGGGTTGCTTTTTCCCAGTAGTCCTTTGTGAAGTAGGCTCATTATGAGCTGGTGACTTCTGCTTGGAGCTTTTTGCCTCTGGGGTTTTCTGGGCAACCCGTGGTTTGGCTTTCTCTCGGATGGGACTAAGGATTGCCCGGTCTTTGGAATCGCTCGGGGGCAGGCTGCTGTTGAGCTTCCCTTTGTTTGGCCCTTCGGCCTGCTGGTTGCTCTGGGCCTGGGAACTGCTCTCGCTGTGAGGCTCATTTTGATTGTTGATGATGGTCTTGTTGTGGGGGTTCACCTTATTTAGCCATTTATCCAGCTGCCATTTGTTTGTTGAGGGGGGTTCGGGCTGCAGATTGAAGGATGACAAGGAAAAAACCTCAGACAGAGCAATGCTTTTCCCTTTAAAAGAGAACTTTTTTAATGTACCCTTTTATTTCAGTCAACTAGTGGTGACTGCTAGTTTTATGGGAGTATTTATGGAGTATTTATGGTTAATTAGGCTTCCTTATCTGGTTTACAACGTGGCCCTGGAGAAATTTAATACAACTAAAAAGTTTAGCTAGTCCCTGAAGACATAGTTTTGTCATGTTGCCTTTCCTTAGTCCCAGCTGAATATTGTGTCAATAAAATCTTCTCTAGCTACTGGCAAAAATCTAAATATTTCTTTAAAGCAATTCAAATGTAGGCCAGAAAGATTCTTCCAAAAGCTAGAATGAGTATGTGGGTCATACACGTGAAAGGGAAAAGAAGTCAACAGCATCAAACGGCACAGAACTCCAACATCCCCCTAGCAGGGAGCGGGACTTTGCTCCCCTCCACGCTTCCCCTGTGGGGAGAGCTGAGGGCGGCCGTACCTCTGGCGTGGCACTGCGCGACTCCTCGTTGCACTCGCTGTCGCTGGAGCTGCTCTCGCTGTCGGAGTCGGACTCGGAGCTGCTCTCGGACTCGCTGGAGCTGCCGGAGCCGCCGCTGGAATGGGCCAAGCCGCTGGCGTGTGCCGCTGGCACGGGCAGGCTGCTGGGGGACAAGGGCCTCTCTGAGTGCGCTGCCGGCTCCTTGCAAGGGCTGCCCTGGGGGAGCCACCCAGGGAACCCCGTTCACACCGAACGTCCGCAGGGTCACCTCCCTCTCCTGCAGTACAGACCCACCACAGCTCCAGGGCTGTGCCACCGGGGAGCCACCAGAGGAGCTGCTTGGGTTCGTGACGCATGGGACACATGGATTACGTTAATAACACTACCATCATCATCACCCTCCAGTAAGAAACACTACAGTGTCACAAGCCTGAGCTCATTAGGCCAATGATTGCAAAAACTAACAATCACACTTAAATAATTCAGTAATGGAACCGTGGTTTCTTCATTTTCTGCCAGTTCATCTATAATTTATGATCAAAGGAAGGACATCAGGCAACTAATATTGGACAGGACATTTTAAAAATTAATTTTAATGAATACTTTTACACTGCAGTGTACAAAAACTACGTACTTTTGACAAGTCTCCAGGGAGTGCCCAAGAATTTTTTATTTATAGCTTTTTATCCTCTCATATTTATGATAATGCAGTGAGAAAATAGCATTCATGCTGAAAATAAGCCTCTCTGTGAAATCTATTTTTCTGCGTGTTCAACTGTCCTCCAAGATGTATTTATTAGCGGTGCACTGAGTGCCATTGTTTTTCTTCAGCATTTGTTTCTCGTCTGAAAGGTCAGATGACCCCAGCTTTTAGCACTACAGAATTCTGCCAGTCTGAGTCTTTATAAACTCATCTTTAATTTCAACTTTTTTGTCAGGGAGATAACCATAAGGTTTTATGTCTCCTCAGCTGATCTATACAGGGACTTTTTGATGATTGATTTTAAATTTGTGAAGCTGACAAAGCAAAGTGTTTGAAAATTGACACCATTTGCTAGTACGCCTTTATGGATATTCAATACTTCACCTTAATATATCATACATTGTGTGTGTCCCATATTGAGTGATCCAGAGATGCCTACAAGGTATAATACAGCTTTGCCTCTGTTTCTATCTGCTTTTCTATTTTCCTCCAAGAAGGATTCAACTAAGCCAAGTACATCCTTTCCTTCCCTTTTCAAAACAAGATGCTCTGTGCATCAAGATGCCCCCTTAAAAAAACACAGTAACCAAGAAACTGGAAATGCCAGGAAAAAAAAAAAAAAGAAAAGCCAGAACAAACTGATGTGTGACCCTGCTCTGCTAGAATCTTTACAAGCATTGCCATTGGCTTCCGTGACAATAATAGATGGACTTTAATTTTCTTCTTACACTAAGCTACTTTCTCTCCCTCCTTGTTGGTAAAACCTATCGCCTACACTGCGGTTGGTAACAAAACTGTCTCTTTGAGCCTTGCAATGGCCCTGCAGTGCCCATTGACAAAACAGCTTGGTGCTTTAGGGTGCATTAATGAAACAAAATTACTCACTTGGGTAATTGCTACAGATCACTAACTTTGTTGCTCATTAAGTCCATACACTTTTTTATTTTTTTAATTCTTCTAGAGGCTCCTTACTCAAATGACTCAAGTAGAGCGACTCAGAAAATTTCAACTGGAAGTAAAAGGCAATTCAAAGGACAGATGATGAAAACATATAGGCATTTCCAAAAGTATTATGGTAAACTAACCACTTCTGAATTAAAATGGATCTTACATTTTGTATTGAATGTAATTATTTTTTAAAACCATTTGTGCACTTGTATTTCTTCCTTTATCCCTTTTTTTCAATGAACCTCGAGAAACCGTAAGAAAACACATTTTTAATGCAATTTTTTTCACAGTAAACATGGCAACAGAAAAGCGGAGAAAAAGGAAATGTGTTTGTAGGGGTGTTTGCCTTTCACATCAATATCTTGTAATTTTGGTCTTATATTTTCTACTTGGAAAACAGTAATAGTAGATGAAAACTGAGCTTTCCTATTCCATTGCAAATATTTCCAGGAGTAAAACAGAAAACATCAAAAGGATTCCCAAACTGTGGAGGCAAACATGGCAATTCCATTCTATAACGCCAGAATGAAGCATCAGCCTCGAAAAAACATGTTATTTATGGAATTATCTGAAGGCTGAAGTTGTAATTTCGAAACAACTCTTTCCCTAAATCTGAGAGCTTCTCTGGAGTGGTTTGTGCCCAGGCAACCTCCACACAGAGGGGTGGGTGTGGGGCTGCACACACATCTGTGCACATCTGCCTAAGGACATGCTCTGCTCTCAGGGTTGGCATGTCTGCTCTCATTAAGACAACTGATGTAAAGAATAACACCTCTTATATTAGATCAAAGAAGGGAAAGGCAGTGCCCCAACCAGACCTTCCCAGCCTTTAAACACAACCCACCTCCCTTAGTGCTCCGGGACTAACATCGTAGCTGGGATGTGCTCACAAAACAACAGGAGCTGTTCTGGAGCAGGCTGCAACTGTCTGACAAAGAACTCAGAGGGCAGAATAAAACCATGGAAATAGATAGCAGCTCCAACCTGGCTTTATTTTCTTTCTTTCTGCACACCAGCCTCAGAAAAAGCTACCATGTGCCAAACATTACTGAGTAACGCAGCTCAGCAAGCATGCAGGAACCAGACAGGCTCAAAATAACGTTTTTCATACAAAATACAATGAGGTCATATTTTTCTTTCATCTGGGATAATAAAATTATGCCTTGGCTACACCAGGCAGTTTCATGCTGAAGGCATCATTGCTGATCCTCATTACTAAAGTAGAAGCATTCATTTTCATCATGCAGTTTGGGTTGAGAGCAACTGTGTATGCTTTGCAAAACAATCAGATATGACCCAAAATGCCTTTCCCAGCATCTCCCCATACTGAAGACAGAGAGATCCTTGTACATAGCTCCAAGTACAATCAACTTCTTACAATGCAGTTCAGCAGAGAAGAAAAAGGTATAGATATATTTTACAAACAAGTGCATGAAATAAAAAAGCCCCTTCGCTTCCAATAAAATGAGTTCAGTAGATATTTTGGATTGCCTTTTGTGATTTTTTTTCCTTAAATAAAATGCATCTCTTAGTTGAAAAATACTTGGTTTGCACTCTTTCCAGAGATTTTTGCTGATTTAAAGTTCAATCATGTTTTGAAAGATGCTGGGCTAGATTCTGCAATTCAAGCAGCTGTTATACAAATAAACTGGGCTTCCTCACATAGGTATCAACTACATGAGCTGGGGGTTGCCTCTTGAAGAGACTTTCAAAGCAACCTTTGTTATGTTGCTAAGACCCAGACAAGGAATGCCAGTCCAGACGAGGTTTAAAATGGATTTAAAGCATTTTATCATCAGACACAAGTCCTCAAAGTTACTAAAGGAGGCAGGAAGGACTGGTATTTGAAACTATTGAATTTTTATTTCCCAGCAGGAGATGAGCACTCATATTGTTCCTCAGTGTTTGGGTGGACAACGTTTTTATTTCACGTGAACTGAAAAAAAAATTAATAAAAACAATGCCGCACAATGAAACACAGCATTGTTTGGGTAAATAATGCTTAGAAGAAAGCTAGTTCATTATTATCACTTGAGATTGGAGGCCCCTACTGAGACCAGTGACCTGCTGTGCTGGATCTGTGTAAACACACGATGAGGCACAGTCCTTGGGCCAAAGAGCTTGCAAGGCAAACACACAAAGCAAACAGCAGAGGTATTACAGTCATCCTCATACTCAGTGTGGGCCTGTCACATCCTCCAAGTGCAAGGCCTCTCTGCAGTTAATAGAAACATCAGTTTTGCCCTCCTTTTAAGTTTGTTCTCCTCATTTTTCAAGCCCTGTGCTCAGCACTTGAGCTGTGTCCTGCAGGGCAGTCAGAGGTGCTCTGCCCTGACCCAGAGCCCTGACCAGGCTGGCAGCAAAGATGCACAATGACTCGGCAGGGACACCCCCATGACTCAGGCCAGATGGATCAGGGGCTGCTCATCCCTGTCCCGAGGAGCTCCTCCTGTGCTGTGGAGATGAGAGCCCTGGAGTGACACCCACATCGTGGGGAGAAGGGGAACCAGGCCTCTGTCCCTTGCAAAGGTCACCACGATGATGTCTCCAGCTGCCTGCAGACTGGGAAGCTGGGATCCTTTCTGCACATCTGGAAGCAATCTGGAAGGAAGCTCCTCTGCAGCACCTTCACCCATCTCCCTTCTTGTGCTTTGGCAGCATAAGCGCTTCCCTTGCCCCTGACAACTGTGCACAGCATGGCCACAAAGTATGAGACGAGAAATGCCTTGAAAGAGGGCACAAACACCAGTGCCACCAGCACCTGGAGTAGTTTTCAGCTCCTGCTGAGCTCAAACTTCACTACAGAGCAGCTGAGACTTGCAGGTGTGTGGCTGCAGATGGCTCCTGGTGAGGAGCTGCACTGACCTCATCACACACCAACCATCTTTCTTTCACTGCAGTTCACTGGTACGGGTGATCTGCCCAAATTCAAATGTCACCCTAAGCTTGTCTGTTTTTTAATTCATGGGTTATTTTTCCAAAACCAATTAAAGCAGACACGGCATTATTATGTGTCTGGATCATTATGCTGCATAGAGAACCACAGGCCTGATACGGGGCTTACACTTTTTTTGTTCTTCTTGTCATCTAGACCATTATATTGTTTTCAACATATAATTTACTCTACTGTTGTTATAAATGATCTTCAGAATTAAACCTGCTAGCTACAACAAAGATAATGTGAAATACTCAAACTCGTTAACCTCTAATAAGAAAAATAATAAACTTTTAACCTTGTAAATACAGATGTAAAAAAAACCCCCAAGTATAATTCAGACTACAGCAGTAAAACTCATCAAGGAACAAAACTTCCTAACAAGCCCTTTGCTATCTCCCTGAACCTTTTCCCAATTAGATGCAGTCATGTTAATCGCTGTGAGGAGAATTTGGCAAATGGGTGGTGCTCTCCAACAATAGGTTTATTCATTCCAACCCTCCCTTTTTAGGGTAATGATGAATTGGCCACTTGTTCCACTGCTTTACTCAGAAATCAAAATGTAAACTTAGAGAAAGAAGAGCGTTGCTGGGCAGTGGGAAATTGTAGATGGGAACTGACCAGTGAGTCATCAGTACATCCATGCTGGCAACGTACTTCCATTAGAAGCAGCACTCCACAAAGGTTGCTTTACTGCACAAGCCTATATTTAGGGAAAGTTCAACCAATGAAATCTGGAAAGGGCAAGGTCTATGCTGGAAAACTGACTACAGACTTGACAGAGTGGCTGATCTTCCTGTAGAGGCACAGGGGACTGAGATGAATTTTGCTTTGAGTCTGAGAAGAAAATATGGCTGTGCATCAGTTCCTGCTGAGTAAAAGAGAGGCTATGTGGCCTATCCTTAATCTGGCTTGCCTATTTAAAATGCAGATTCCTGAGAACAAAGAGTCTGGTTACAAAGGGCACTGAAAACTGGGTGCCCAGCTCTGAGCAAGACTTTCGTGCACTCAACCACACTGCAGCATCTACCAGAGCAGGCAGCAACACTTGCTCTTGTTTGCATACTGTTGTAGTCCCACTTCCTACATTTTATCTGAAGAGACAGAAGAACAAACCCTCTCAAGCTGTTCAGAAGCCAGCCCTATCTCTCCTTTGGATCTATTTCTACAGAAAACCTGCAAACCTGATGAGCATTACTTGGAATTACTGGACTGACTGAATTTTGCATAAAAAAGGCTGTTTCATTATTCTAGCACATAATAATAGAGCAGCACCTAGCAGATTAATATTTAGTGTCAGAATTTAATACCATAACTGTTCAATAACAAAGTTTTATTTCTCTTCTATTCTTACACCATTATCAGGAAGTAATATTCTCTTCTAATTTGAAAGCAAGCTGCAATTTTTTAAAATAATGAATTGTTCATATCTTTATCTTCAAACTTATATACGACTGCCATTAGATTGCTTTTTAAAGAAAAGGATTGCTCTGGATGATTTGTTCACTGCCTTTCCACTGGTTAGCATTAAATTATTTAACATCAGGCTGGTGGGATTCAAATCTAAACTTTCAAAGATTGGGTTGACACAGGAACTGAAAACCTGTATCAAGGCTTTTAAAATATTAATCAGCACCCAGGTCAATGAAATGAAATAAGGTGTGGAAATTGTTGCTTCAGCTAACATTAGCATGTGTAGTAAGACATCACTTATGATGGCTCTCTCATGTCAAAACACATGGAAAGGGAAAACCTCTCTAATATGTTATTCAGGATGTGGCAGCTGATCTGCCTGCATCAATCCTGAGCACTGTAATGCAAGTAGGAGCTCTGATTTATTTTGAGGGGGTGGGTAGTTTACAAGATGTTGTATGTAAAAAGCCACAGTTTCATTTTACTCTGTTCAAAAGTAACTGTTTTAATAAAGACTGTTTATAACAAGGTTGATAGAGTTACTGAAACAGATTTTTTTCACATACATATAACCCTTTTATAATTCCAGCTTTAAAGACCATAAAAAAGGATAGTAAAGATGAAAGAAATAAAAAGAATGACAGAGCTAACTCCTATGAGCCACATTCTATGTCAAAGCAGAACTAAAGTGATTGACAGCTTGCATTAGTAATGAATAGAGTGGGGAAAAGCTGCCAAGAATCCGTAACAAGGTCAAAGCCTTCCAATAAAGAATTACATTAGCCACAATCCTAGGTGGAACTGTGTATATACATCTGCAATGTGACTTTAACCATGGCACTGTTTCTACTGTCCTATTCTGACTCTTTTCCAGGTTTTATTTCTGGGCTTCAGTAAGTTCAGACTCCATCACACCTGTGATACAGAACAGGTGTAACATATCGAACTATGACATTATAAAAAACAAACAGAAGAGGAGGAATTTTAATGCCACATCTCTAATGGCGCACATAAAAAACTTTCTGAACTATCGGTATGGTAATCACTCTCCTTCCAATATCACAGTGCTGTTATACAGACTTGACGTGGAAGAGAAGGGGATTTTGCATATTAAAAGCAATATTGTATCCATGACTCGTGCATGCATCACTCTGCTCACCTCAGAGTTTAGAAACAATTTTGTGAGCATGATATTACTCAGGGAATGCAATGTATGTAGGCTTTTTGATGTACAATATTTTAGTGAATAGACTCAAGTGTCAGAGAGCATTATGTGTACTGTGCCCTGATGTGCTGCTGTTTGCCTGGCATCTGGAAAAACAAGCATACTCTTTCTTACTGTGAGACTCCAAAGGGTCTCATTTGATGTAAATGGAACCACTTTTTTATATCAATATTGCCCCACTGAACCAAGCTAGATATGAGGATTGATACATAGAAACTCCTTAATTTTCCGCAAAGGAAATCCTGGAATACTGCACCTTTCAGTACATTTTGTGAATCTTCTGTGGAAGAGTAGAAGCACATATTTGCCCCTCTACTGCTCACAATTTCAAGTTAACATAAAATGGTTTTTAATGAGTCAGTTATTTACACTTTGATTTTATTTACTACAGCAGAAAGTCCAAGAGTGGTCATGAAAAAAACCCATCCAAAGTGAACCTCTAAAAGCAAAGTGTTGTGTTTTTTCTCATTCATGTATGGCAGAAACTTGGGCACGTAACATTCTAAAAGAACCACCCTTCTCATTCTAACTCTGTTCTGCTTCACTTCTAAATGAAAACAGAATCCAGCTTGCAGAGCCCAGTGGGAAGAGAACTGCGGGCTATGGGAACAAATCACACTGGTGCAGACGGATCCACATGACACCTCCAACTCCTCAACATCTCCAGTCTCATCTGTTATCTGAGGAAAGCTAATTTTACAGTGTTGAGCAACCAAGCAGTAAGAAAACATTAGAAAGTAGGAGAGTTCTTTTCTTTCCCCATGTAAAACAACCCCCCTGAGCTTGAAAAGGTGCCCAAAGGCATATCCTGATTTTCCAGATCTTTATGGCACACACAGAGTCATTTACCCCTGTGCACTGAACAAGTGTCCCAACATGAGCTCATGAAACCATTGGAGGATTTCCTCTCCAGGGGAATCCCTTGGGAACAGAACAGCAGTACAACCAGTTTCAGACCAGAGCAAAGGGGAGGAATGGGGAACACAAGCCAGAGGATGGAAAAAAGCCTGTTGCAGGATGTTAATGCTGTCCCTATTTAGAAAAGAACCAAGATTGCTCCAACTGTGGTTATTGTCAGGAGCACGATGAGTAAAACAAGCAATACAGAAAGGGGTAGAGATAAAAACTGAGTACAATCAGAACAAACTGGGTAATATTCTACTAAATGAGCTTCAGCTGCTCCCAAACTGGTAGCAATCTCCATGCATTATGCACTGTAGAAAGCATGAAACAGCAGGATTGGTGCTGCAGGCAAGGGTGGCTCACAGGCACGTACTCACATGACTAAGGCACAAATATCCCACCTCTGTGGAGATGACTACTGCACCTTTGTAAAGAGACAGCCCCGTGGTTATAGAACCAGTCCCACACTTCAGAATACTGGATCAATTCCTGTGTCTCCCTGGGATTCAATGGGCAAAATAATTGAATTCCTGGCACTTTGCCCTGTTATTAATACATACAGTATTGTGAGACTCCAAGCATATTTACGTTCATCAGATTGAATTTGTAATAACAGGGACCACAGAAGTACACAGGCACTCATGAAAACCACAAGTAGACACTTCGTTTCACTGCTACTGCCATATTCACTGCTACTGCCATAACAGTAAAAAGGAATCATCATTATTAATAATGGGCAATTACTCCGAAATAGTTTTTAAAGAAGTATTCCTAAAGGCACATGATGAATTTATGGCACACCACCAGAGCCTTTCATGGATATAAAGATGTACTACAGCACACATGACTTGTTTTTTGAACAAGGAGAAAGCTGTCTAGTAAAATATTAATAAAGCTGAATGCTGAAAAATAGGTGTCTTCCTTACAATTCATTGTAAAATGGGGTGAAAGTCTCCATTTGGAGTGAAAATCTTAACCTTTTATATATTTCTGTTTAATATGATCTCCTTCTAATGCTGCTGATTTTAGCCAGTTACATAATACTTTGCTTTATAGACTTAAAAAAGGGTATCAAATCTACTTAGGATTAAATATCATCTTGAAGGATCTTATGTTAAGAACATTGCTTTAAGCAGCATCCACCCTTTATTATGACACACGTAGGTATTAAGGAAAAAAAGGTGCTTCTCTGAGTGATAAATGGACCTGAAGATCCTTCACAACATTCACTATAAATCACAAAAGACCATTAATAAACAGTCAGAAAAAAAATGACAGTTGCTACAAGTATCTGCTCTCATATTTTGCCTAATACTATCACTGTCATGTTTAAACTTGACATCTTAAATCTTTGACAAGAAAACCCTTTAAGTCAAAAGGCTCATCTATTTTAAACAGAATTTTCTATGCTTGTTATTGTGAATGACAGCAAAAGGAAACAGAGAATCTTTAATTCTGTAACCTTATCTGGCTGAAAATCTTTCCTTTCTGCCTTTTACACCAACCCCAAAATAAAAGGAAGATCCTAATAGCTTCTGCACTTACTTGCTGGGACCTTGTGGGCAAACAGCTCCACGTCTGCCAGAGGGAGCTGGTGGTGCTCAGCACCACTTGACTCTGTGGGAGCCAAGCCAAAACACTGCAAACACAGGAATTGCACTGCTTGTGTGAAAGATGAGGACAAGTTTGGAGCCAGCTTTCATTTAGACAGGAAAGAGTAACTGGGACTGCCAGAATTAACACTGGATGCCTTCCTGAAGTGTCACACAGCCTGCTTTCTTAACCCAGGCTGAGAAACTGGGATGCCTGGCAGAGGCACTTAACATCTGCCTTGGAGTGTGCAAATATTGTATTCCCCAAGAGGGCTTCAGGAAAAGAGTGACCATAATCCTGAGCATAAAGTGGGTTTTGACAAGAGAGTGCTGAAAAACATGACCTTTCAATATGGACAAAATTATTTAGATCTTTAGGATTAGTTATATTAATTTTTGTTAAACACCTTCCACCTAAGATGCTTTCTTTCTGGACATTTGTGTTCCTGAGTGACCAGAAATGGACTTTTCAACATTACCACCATCCATTTTCCCCAGACTCAGGAAGGGTTATTGTATCTGCAATGATTTGTTGAAGGTCTGCCAACAAGCAAAGGTCAGGAAAACCCAAACCCCTCATAGACACAGAGGTAAATAAGCAAAGTTCGACCTCTCTTGCACTTTTTATTGTTTTCCACTTGATAATCATTCCTTTAGTAGGGTGCAACTGTGTTCTTCACACATCTGCTTAGACAGCCTCAATCTCTCAATGTTCTAGTGTGGCATGGAGGTTACTGATTACATTAAACTCTCTTGCTCATTAATGACAAAAATCAGTAGCAAGATGTCACTCTACCAATAAGGAAGTGGAGAAGTAGTGACTTCTTTTACACTTAAAACAGCCCACCCTCTTGAATTTAACCTGCAGTATTTGGGATATCACAGATAATAAAGGTACATTAATGAAGGACAGTGCTCCAGAGTCAGCCCATACAGCAGATGGTAATACAAATGGTCCAAGGTTGGGCACAACCAATTGCTTCAACAGCAAGGTCAGAGGTGAACACCATCAATGCTTGCATCCCTGAAAAAACGCAGGGAGAGACACAGACACTCTGGCCTAGGGCTAAAAAGCTCACCCTGAATTTCAGATCAGTACTGAGCTGGATCTTGCCCAGTAATAACACTGCTTGGCTGATCCCTCTTTTTTTGCAGAGCAAAACCTACAAGGCCAGTCAGTAAATTCAGATGATGCCTTCAAAATATGGGAGCAGTTTAGCATCTATTCACTATTCTGTTTCCCCCTTTGCTTTTTAAGTGAAGCAACACCCCTAAATGTTTTTATAAGTGATTTGTGCAGAGACTGCTGAGAGAAAGCATAGTGTGGCAGCATGTTCCTCCCACCACAGTCAGGCTGGATTCCTGCACCAACACACTGTCAATGGGAGTTTGACATGGGCAATGTTTTGAAGCTGAAAGCTCTACTTTTGAGTTTTGAAGTGGGGAGACTGTTATTTTTGAATCTGAATTCCTACAACATCGCTTCACGTCTAGGTTGCAGATGGACTCAGGATCCCACACTTGGCTCCTGAGTGTAGATAACTCACACTGCATATCTGGGGTTTGGGTTCAAGCCCATCTTGAATGTAAGCTTAGAATGAAAGAAATACATGCAAATAGCAGGCAAATTATAAGGCACTGCCAGCTGTTTTCTTCCACTTACAAGGCTGTTTCTGAGAAAGTATTTTTTTAAGTACAGGGTGGAATATGGGAGTGATGACAAGCTGGTATCCCCGAGTTCAATGTGAACCTGGCATTCTCCAGTTTAGGGTGTCTCTTGTTCCTGACACATGCCTTCCTGGGCCTCTGAGGCTACATTCTTTATTAAGTTTGTTGAGAAATGGAACAGTATGCTCACAACCCTTTTTTGGATCTCTACTTGAGAAATATCTGTGTTCTATCTGTGCTTTAATGACAGCCCACTGCTCATTTTCCAAGAAAATCCATGCCAAAAGTCCAGATAACACTTAACTCACAGGCTGGTATACACAGAGCTGGCCTTGCAGGTCATGTTCCCAACAGAGTAATGGACTCATTATACTATCCCTGGCAAGTCTTGCAGGTTGGAATTTTCAAACAAAAGCAAACAAAATCAACTTTTGTTTTGTGATTTGATTATTTTTTAATGCCACAGCTTATTCATTTTGGTTTATTAATTTGTTGGTCCAATGGTTTTTATGTGCTGCAATTCAGAATAGGACTCTCTCTAGTATCATGTTTTATATAGATATGGGAAATGAAATGTAAGTCTGATACAATTACGGTTGTATGCCATGCAAGACAATACCGTAAACACGACGACAGCCTGGAAAGCTGCTTAGCAAAATGATCTTAATATACAAGGCAGTGTGAAAATGTAAAAAGAATCTATAATGACAACAAAGATTAGCCATTTGCTCTCTAACCTTATTTACAGAAGCAATCAGAGGTATTCAGGTCGAGTTAATGACCCTGTCTCCAATTAATTCAATTGTCTACAAACAACACTGATGCAGTGGTTGTCTCAGAGTCTGCCACATAGTCTCTGAGGGAATACATAAGACTCCATTAAAAGTGACAATAATAATGCATTTATTACTGTAACACTATTGTATTATAAATAAATTCCTGATGTTAAATTATGCTCCACGCTTTAACAGAAATTCAATTACTGAAATAATAAAAAAGATGGTGTATTTGCCAAGTGCATGGACTATAATTTGGCTGCTTAGTTACCAGCAGTTGGCTGTTTTGCAATTTCTTGTTCGTAGAGTATTTCTTTTGAATAAATGCCAGACTTTTTCATACAAATTTCATGAACAAGTTGCAAAATGAAATTTTGAGCTTTTGAATCCAATTATGAAAGACATAACTAAATCTATTATTGAAAAAATATTCTTGAAAGCCCTTCTTGCTGTTGTTCCTCTGTGTAGTAATTGAGGTAAGCACAGGTGCTGTTCATTACGGGCCATTGTGCACCATCTGAATTCTGGGAACTGAGGAATTCAGACGGTTTCAACTCTGTTTGTGTGAATAACAAACAGGCATGATTCGGAGGTTGTTTGTACAAGCTTGCACATCGCTCTGCTGGGACTCCTAAGACACCTGCTTACCCTTTTGAAGCCAAAACAGTATCATTTATGTTCTGGCTATTCTTCCTACAGCGATTTTTGCAGAAGCAACATAATACCCCACCCCTCTTCCCTCAGGCTGCTATCAATGGCGGAAGTAGGAACAAAAGAAAACAACGGATGAAACCATTACGTAGTGGGGACAAGAAGCCTTAGAGAAGCTCTTTTTGGCTTGACGAGATTCAGGCAGGGAAAATCTTGTGAAAAAATAACTGCTTGTCACACCTAGCATCCCTCCCCCTCTCAACCAGTTTCCTGTGGTAGGCTGTTAAGCATAAAATATAATTAGTTCTTTCTTCCTAACACCAATCTGTGTTCTCTCTTTGGGGTTTGGCCATGTATTTATCTTGCTAATGCCTCTCCCATTGTCTTCAGATGTTTTACAGGGAATACATGAAGAGATGCACGCACCTCGCAAATGAAAAACTGCTGACAGTCCTCTTACTGGATCCCACAGGTGCCTGCAGCCATATGGCAGCGTGTATGTGGGTCTGGGCTCTTCGAGGATGACAAACTCTCACCTCTGCATATTTCAAAACGTGCTGTCTCAACTATATATTTCTGGTGACAGTGATTATTTACTTTGCACTTTTATTTGTTGATATATTGCTAGTACTTATCAGCAGAGATGTTATCAAAACATCTGGGGATGGAGTATGTGGAGAGCAGCCGCCAGGCAGCCCAAAGGAAGGAAACATGGAGGGGAACTTCCTCCAGTCTCAGTGCTAAAGGCACTTTTTTTTTACCCCCCATCCCCCCCGACCCTTACACTGATTGCAGTGCAACTAAAACTGCCTCAGTTCAAGTACTCCTGGGAATGTATCGAGCTGTCAGGAGATGCTATCAGACTACACTTTGCAGAAGTCAGCAGGCACAAGTACCCCTTGAGCATGTCAAAGATTCAGCTACAATTCAATACCTGCAGTATGATTTCTCAAAGCTCGCAGCAACCAAAGTCAGATGACTTATTCTCTGAATTAACCTCTGTCAAAAGCCATGTACAATTAAAACCGCAGATCTTGGTGCCACCTGAAAGTCAAGTTAAGACCTGGGAAGAGGAAATAATCCTGTACAACAAACTGAAGGAAGGCAACTACTTTCCTGAACTTCAGCAGAAACAGACCTTCAAGAAAGAAGGCTTGAGATTTCAGCGGGCTGCAGGCTGAGGGTTTTACTACGTTAGAAACTGGCTGGCAACACTGGAGAGGACCATACTTACATCAGATAATCCTACAGACTTCTAAAGGGGGTTGAGCTGGTAGCGAGGGACAAAGCGGCATCCCATTCATAGTGTATGACTTAGAGATGAAAGGCAGAATCCTCTTCCAGCCAGGGAACCAGAAGGAATCTAAGCAGAAGTAGATAATTCCTCCCAGATGTGTAGTCAATTAGCCACACATGGATAAAGGAAAAGGAGAAGGAAAACAAGAAAGAAAAGAAGAAAGAGGAATAAAACTAGAGAAAGAAAAAAGGAAAAGAAAATAAAGGAAGAGGAAGAAGAGAACAATGAAGAAGGAGGTGAAGGAAGCTGAGAGCGCTCATCAGTCCAAATCCACTTCAGGAACTTGAGGTGAAGGCAATATTATCATAGCAGATTACAGATGGAATTAAGTTCAACAGCAGAACAACATATGCAAGGATGAGGAACAAAAGGAGTTTTGTTGAGGAAGGTGGAGACCAAAATTATGCCAGCCTTCAAGCTCCAAGTCTAACATGGAGACAAGCTCCAAGAGCAACCACAAAGCTACAGTTTATACACAGGTACTGTTTCTCCCTGGGAGTGTGCCACATTTTAATACACTGGTGTCAGTTATTTTGGGTTTGGGCTGCAACTTGTAAGCAAGCAGTAAACCAAATTCCTGGAAAATATATAAACTCAGTGGAGCATCTACTCTGAGAGAAATAGTTCAAATCTCTGGGACTAGGTACAATCCAGATTTTTGCCGTATTTTGTTTGATTTGCATAAACATGCCCCTAGTGCAGCCATCCCCACAGCCACTTGCACTTCTGTACTGCAATGAAAGAGATGCAGAAGAAAGACGTTTTCTGTGCATCTTGCTCAGCTTAGTCACTGCTGGTCACACGTGGGGGAGCTGCTCATCATCTGAGGAACAGATATATTTAAGTGGGATAGGCAAGAAAACTTGCCACTGCCATTTCTTTCTTCTCAGTAAAGCTAGCCAACATATGAGGGGAATTAGAATCCATGCTTTAAGAGGAGTGTGAGCACTGGCTTGGTGAGGGTATGGGGGTACTTTCGCAGCCTCCACGCCACACCTCAAACATGTGACAACACTGCTCCAGCGCTGGGCTGTGCAAGACCCACGATGCCATGTGTGGGGGGCATTAAACACAAAAAACAGATTATTTGCAAGTGTGGTTTTAAGGAAGAGTTCACAAGAGAAAATAAAAAAGAGCTTAAAGAAGCAACTGATGAAAGGGGTGGTGAGATAAAGTCTGAAATAGGACAGAAAAACTGTGAGGTCTTGAGGGGAGAGTTGAGGAGACAGAAGAACATGAGTAGCCACAGCCAGGGCAGGAGAAGTAGACACTCTTGAACAATTCGTCATTTTTGTTTGGATAGGAAGGAGTAGCCCAGAGTCTGTGGACTGAAGATGACCTTTCATTTTATGCAGCCCTTGACCACACAATTTTTTGTAGGTATTATAGTTAGGTAACACTGTGGAAGGTATAAACATTTGGCCCAGCAAAAGCTATGGGAACACTTAACTTGGCCCTCAGATTCGTGCTAGAGAGGCTTAATAGGTCACTCTCTCACTCTTCACTTCAGCTGAAGACTCCCTACTCTGAAGAAACTTAATCCAGTGAACATCTCAACGCAACCAGAGAAAGCAATGTCTGACCATCATCAACTTTTTGTCAGCATAATTCTGTATAGTTCTCGGTAGAGCAGAGCTAGGACCACTGCATGATGGAGAGGATAAGTTATTCAAATGTGGGATCTAAAACAAGGCTTGAGATGCACAGAGATAATGGGAGGAGGGTGACACTAAGAGCAGTACAGGCAGATTATAATTACTTAAGTGGCAATTTGGCTGGGACACCAGCATTAACACCCTTCACTCAAATTCTTATGAGAAAGCAATGAAATCTTAAATGGGCGGACCTTTGCTTTACACCAAATCTGAAGCAGCAACTCTTAGAGCACAGTGGCCTCTAACACAACCTAAGGTCACTGTTTCAGAGGTGGCATGGGGACAGCAGCCACTCTGTCAGCCCCTACCAGCACTTGCAGAGCCCGAGGCACCCTGAGGGTGCATCTTCCCCAGCCCTGCCAAACCCAGCCCTACACAGCCTCAGAAAAAGGCTGGAGGAGAACAGCACAGGTGGGCATGGCTGCAAGCCAGCTGAGCATTTAGCTGTCATTATTCCTACAGCAGATTCCCATGTACTGCAAAGTAGGCCTAATGAGGGAATGTTAATTTATATCCACTCATGAGAGCATAATGGGGCTCACACACTGACCAATCGGGGGCCTACCAGGCTTTAAAACCTGGGTACGCTGCGGGATCAGAGAAAGTTATAGACATGATAACGTCTAATAAATCAAATAAAAATGGGTAGCAGCCAAAGTAAGTTCCTGCATGTCAGATATTAAATATGACTAATGTTGTTTGACAGTGTTCCACAGAAGGTGCATTGGAGTCTCACTTCTTCCTTATCATTATCACAGAAAGAGAAAGGTAAAGCACTGCAGGAATATAAATAATTTGAAAAGCCTCATAGACAATATTCTACTGTGCGCCTCATTTGCACTTAAAAAAACCTGCCCTACAGACCTTATGTACTTTTAAGATTCATCTGAAAGATACATGAAGAAGTCTTCCAGTCAAAAATGTACATATTTAATGGAATTAGATCTCTAGGCAAGAAAATGTCAGAAGAAAAGGAGAAATATTAAAGTGAATGCAGGGTGCTCCTTTCTAGTGCTTTCCTGCTTTGATAAATATCTTCTGGGATGTCATTTACTAGAAAGTCATGATTTAACAAAAAGAAAAACTGCAGTATAAAATATACTCTCTTTATTGCTGAAGTAAGTTGCTATTTTCATATTTTCCCTCTGTATTCAGCTTTTGTCAGCCAGAGGCCTTGATATTTGCTTTTATATCATCCCCATTGAAAATGCAGTGATTATTGCGAAATATTCAATTGCAGAGCTCTTCTGATTACATGGCAAGGGGGGATCACAGGAATCTGTACTGCCACAGCCCTTTCTCTGCCTTCCAGCCTCATGCGAGGGCAATCAAACTTTAAAAAAACCCGAAAAAGTAAAAGACCCTGATTGTAGTGTTCAGTAATCACCCCGGGCCCAACGGGCTAAAAAGAAATCCTCTTTATTCTGTCACACCAGCTCCAGCTACCTGAGCTGAGCAGCAGCTGAGCATCTGCAGAGCTCCTCACCCTCCGCTGCTGGCAAAGCGGAATCACCTGAAAGCTCTGCCCCACGTCCCAGCCTGCAGAGGCCCCTGGCCTGATCCTGTCTCACAGCCAGGGGTACTGCCATCTATTATAACTTATTTGTAGGGTCTGCAGCTCCACTAGTGATGCAGAAGGTTGTACCACAGATCGTCCCCCCAGCAGGACCTGGGAAGTACAGTCCTAATTAGCTCTTCTATGGAAAACATGGCAGAGCTCTCAGAAATTCTCCCCGAGGATAACCTGACAAAAACAAATTCTCATTAAAATCAGCATTACTACGCACAGGAAAATTTCAAACTCCCCTCCGAAGTAATGCATTTCTATTGGGAAAATTCAGTAAAATATTTTGAGGTTATTTCATCCACAATGAAATATTTTGTTTCATTAAAATGACTTCAAATGTTTTATGTAATCAGTTAAGCCCAGAGTGCAGTCCCCGGTGAGAGGTTTAAGTTGACTGCATCCTGTCTGTGAGGGATGTCTTGTGCAGTGCAATCCAAAGCCAGTGGAACCTTTCAGTCAATTTAATAAAAAGTGTGTTGCTTTCAAGTCTGTCAAAATATTTGATTTCGTTGGAGATATTTATGAAAAAGCACTTAATACAGCTGAATTCATATGTTTCTGTTTCTTTTCTGTATAAAGTTGTCAATTTTTCAGACTACACTAGAATTTTCCTCATTCTTATGCATGACCAAAAGTTATGGTTTTTTTCACACACTTTCACAAAAAGACCAAGAAGAATCTGCTAAGAGTTTCTAGGCTCTTCTCTACATTTAGGTTTTGCAGTGATGTAACTATTCAAGTATTCTTCTTGTTCACACTGGCATGTCATGCAGGATGTATATATTACTCATATATGAGAACACACTTATTCATATATGAAGTCTTCAACAAAATGCCTTATTCCAAATTCCTTTGCATTTCCCACAATAATTCAGCAAATCCCATGTAAATCTTTTAGTACTTCTTGTTTCTGTCCAGATTTTTAGGATGTCTACATCTTGGCACACAGGCTGGAAAGTTCTGGATTGTCTGACCAATACTACAGAGATTATTGGGAAAAAAGGCAAGCATGGAAAATTAGGATTCCTATTTCAAGTCTTGTTTTTAGGCCACTGGACTAGACTTTTCCAGTTTCTCCTACTTTGTAAATACAGAATGCTGCTGCAGCAAAATGCAACCAGGGACATCTAGGATACCATTTATATTTCATTAAATGCCTGCACATGTCCCTGTCCAATTCTCCCACACATGTACCTACCATACTGATACTTGCCACAAATTTACTTCCCACAGCACAGGGGGAGCTCACCCTAAAAATGCCCACACTATTTCCTGGAGAGATGTTCCCTCCTTTCTGGCCATGCTGACCATTTGGGTAACAGATGTTGATCCCTGAAACTTCCCTGTCACCTTCTCTATCAGCCTGCACTGCACTGCCCAGTACTGTCTGCTGCTCAGAGAAAAAAGGTTTCAGGCTATTCACAACCCAGCCAGACACTTGTGTATCAGTTATACTCACTTCCCATTCTAAAGACTTTTTTTAAGTGCTCAGTGAAGAGTTGCCTTTCGCAAAATGAGAAGTGTGAAGGTCCCACTGTAGCTGCCTGGGATGTGTTCCATCACATTTGCTTGTTTCCACATAGAACTGAACTACAACTGCTTGTTGTGGAGGAACTGATCCAGCTCACATTAACTTGACTGAGAGCTGGAGCTGATCCCAAACCATACCCGAAAGTGCTGCTGCTCTGCATTACAAAAAAGTAATGCAAAACCACCAAACTTCCACAACTTCATAGGGAAGGATAATACCCTTGTTCTTTCTTTCAGTTCAGCTTTACTGGAAATATTCACAGTTTTATGAGAAGATATCTCCAAATCCTTCTGGTGGCTGTAAAGTGGCTGAACTTTACCTCAAAACATGAGCAACAGATTCATGTCACTGACACAGGCCCTCAGGCCCATTCCTCACTGCCAATACCATCTCTTGAAGTCAATGTTAGTACTAAGAAGTTTATTTTGACAGGAAGTCCTAACACTGAGTTAGAAAGAAACATTTTTTAAAATGTAATAGATATTTCCTTCACTGAACTTGAATTGCTTTGGATTACACCAGCTTGACTCCTGTGACTCCTGGCCCTACTCGGAAAGTCTAATGCTATAAGCTTAGCTATACAAGGCAAACTTTTATTTACATTAAATAAGTAGGATTAAAAAACCCAAACCCTTTCATTGGAGAATCAGCTCACTTACCCCAAAGTCACAAACTGTCTGTCTTCTCAGTATGACTTGTACCTCATGGCTTCAGCTCTTAGCCCCTCTTATCATCTTGTCCGCTTTCTCTATTTTTAGAATGTTTCAGAGCAAAATTCTCTGCTGGGGCAACTCCAAAGAAATTAATAGAGATACACCAGAAACGGTTTTGATTCATGGGGCAAACCCTTCATGGGTGTAAAATGCTGCTGACCTAAAGAAGTAAATGCATTAGATGTGTAATGATGAACCAACTATCAGTAGCAGCTATGGTCCTTTGTGTCCAGCCTGTGGACAACTTCAGGCAGACAGGAGAATTTGCTGCTGCTGTTAAACACTGTGAACTTCTCTCACATGCTGGTTAGCCCAGGTGCAGCACTGCACTGACCCCTGATGTGGCCAACAGAGACTGAGTGCTCTGGCTCCCCTCAAACCAGGGCAAAGGATTTTCTAGTGGCATCTAACAATTAAGATTTCCTTTTTTTCCAGCCTGCAACAAGGGACACTGCTAGAAGCGGTAGTGATGATGCATACCAGCCTCCTGCTCATTAACATTCACTTGGGGAAAGGGATAATTTGCCTTTGTCTTTCTGAGCCATGTTGAGAAATTTATTTCAGTAGCATCAGTCACATAAGATGATAAAAATGGTGCAAATCATGTAAAGGAAAAGAAGCTGCCTTAGCATGATTTGAGTGTATACGATGAATAAGGTTACTAATTAATTGGTAAAGTGCTATTTGTAATTGTTCCTCTCTGATAAATGGATTAGAACAGATGTTTTAATGTAATTTTTTTTCTCACTGCTTCAGACACAAAAATATGTACAAAACTGAAATAAAAAAGTGGTGATGCAGAAAGCAGGCTCTGGGAGATAAATGGAGGGTTACGTAAGACAAAAAAAATGCCCCACTCACTTCCTGGAACAGAAGTCGCCCAAAGAGCCCAATAACTTTCTCAATATGTGCCGTAAATGATGACATGAATGAAATGCATTGTTCATAAACATAGATAAATAATGCCTAATCATTTCAAGCACTCATTTAGCGTTCTACAGCCCAGGACTTGAACTGCTGAGGAGTGAAGAGCAGCAGCTTAGGAAATCAGAAGCACAACTCTGTTATCCTGATCCCGGGGCAATGATTGTCCCACTGAGGAGCTGCTGGAGGCCTGTTCTGCCTCATGCCTGGTGCCTGCGGAGTCCCAGCATGGCAGCGACTGGGAATCTGCATGGAGAAGAGACTCTGGCAATGCCACACAGGGGCAGGCACCAACAACCTGCAGAGCTGCCACAACCGTGCAGCCGCATGGCCTCCCAGAGCTGGTGAGCCGGGTGTCCTCGCTGTGGTGGCCATCCAGAAGGGAAGTGAAAAAGTGCAACCTCTGTGGTTTTATTCCATTGTGGAGATAGGAACTCTTGAGGACCGACATCACTTAAAATACTGCAGTCAGACCCTGACCCTGCACAACTGAATAATCCTTCATAATCTCCTGGATCTCGGAGAGGTGCAGGAGGCTGGGGCTGTGTCCCATTCCATAGGCAGCACCCCTGGGCGTGAGGCACACTCGTGCACAGCCCCTTGCTCAGTCCAGCCCTGGCTGTGCTCCCTGCCCTGGGCTCTGGGCTCCCCTGAGGTGGCAGCAGTGAGGAAAACAGGAAGTGTCCCAGTTTGGCAGCACGTTATCCCTGCACCTCCAGCGCCCACAGCTCAGCACTGAGAGATCTCCCAGCGACACAGCACAGGGTGTCACAACGGGGTAAAGGCATCAGGCCTCTGATGGTCAGTGCACAGCCGTCTGAAAATAATCCTGCAATATCCATCCTTCTAATGGTATTAGAGAAGGCACCATTACTTTTCATTTGTACAAAGTAATCTGATTGAGTGCAACATAGCTAAAATTTCATTTCCTATATCTTTATTAAAGCAGTGCCACTCTTTAAAGAGAAAGGTTAGCAGAAGAATAAACAGAAACTATTTTTATTGTCTATGTTTTTTTAAAAAAAAGAAGAAAAGAAGAAGGTAGACTGGCTCCATATTAGCTTCTAATCAACCATGAATCATGAAGACTTTTTAGAAAAATAGTAAAGGACTTGCTATTGCAACATAATTAAGTTTTCAACCTTTCGGGGGATTTGTTTAAGTATGACCTGAACCATTCTGACCCGAACCTGGTCATCTCTTAGCTCTTACCAAAGGACAAAGATTACACATTAATTCAAAGGGTGTGTACAAGACACTTGTAGAATCCAATGGGTGTGACAAAATTAGTTGTGTTGGCTTTTTTTGTTTTGTGACATATGACTTCCTCCAGAATGCTCTGCTTCTATTATCCTGCACTGAAACACAACCACCTTTTAAGAAATATATAGTTTTGTGATACAAACATGTTTGAAACAGGGTGGCATGCTCAGGTGGCATTTGCTCACAGAAACATTCCTTTTAATGCTTTCTTTAATGTCTTTATTGTGCATAAAGAAAACGTATGAAAACTACACTGAAGAAGTATTATGAGAATATAGGAAGGCAAGCCTCAAAAGATGCTCAGATTATTACTGACAAATGCCACTGTGTGACACCACCTTGCTCAGTAGTAAATGAACTAAAGAAGTGCTAATTGCTTTGAAGTTAATGAAGACTATATTGCCTTCCAATAATTGGTGTTTGTTTAGCTACTATGATTATAGCTATCTCTTTCTCATTGAGCAATGTAAGATGGCAGAAGTTCCACCTTTTACAAGTTTTAAATCCCTGCAGAATTGACAGAAAAAGCTGTAACCACAAATTGGTTTGCAATTTTCCTCTTTCTTCCCAGCAAGCTCTGTATGGTTATATCATGAACCTTGCTTCAAACAAACTGCTTCTGACTTTTATGATCCTTTTGTGATCTAAATGGCTATCTCATAAGATATTCCACTGCAGCTTCTTTTTCAATTGCTTTTACTGTGAAATGGCATTCTGGAGATTTCTGGGGACCATTTCACACTCTTATGGTATTGATTTGCTAAACCTGATGATAGGTTTATATTTAAGATGCAGTCTAGTATAGGAACGACGTGTAAAGCTTATGAAGACGAGAGTCAATACTTTCAATAACCCCATTTTCTTGATGAGATTTGCCTCTTTCAAGAAGGTTAGTGTTTTACCCCAAATTTCTGAAGGCAGGTTGCTGTATGGACTGCGTTTCTAATTGTCTTGGAATGTTTCCATTCCACTGAATTATGGTCACAGAAAAAGTATGGAGAAGATGACTGCCAGTAACTTGTAAATCTTCCCAACATAAGGTCAGAGCAAATACACAAAAGCACATGGGAACCTAAACGGAAAAATGTATGTGAGATTGTTCCCAGAGTTCCCACTTGTAAGGATGGCAGAGGATAGATTTACTCCTGGGGACACTAAAAAACTGACAACAAAACTAACTTCTCTGGGCTTTGGTGTTGGAGATATGCACTTTTCCTTAAAAGTCTGATCATTGTAAAATGGTCACAGGCCAAGAAAAAACAGCCTTTGATGGAGTTACAGCATAACAATGAGTCAGAAAGGCCTTTATGCACAGAAGGACAATTTTTTATTGGGCCAAACCACAAGCCTATGGCTCTAGCTTTACTTTGGCAAATGTTATGAATTTTAGACATGGACCCAGGTAACTCAGCCACAGCAAAATAAAACAATCAGGTATTCACAAATGTAGTGAGGAACACCCAATGAGTAGGGGGGTGTTCCAACAAGAGTTCCAGGACATTTTGTTTAGAAGATGAAGCAAAATAAATGCTATAAATATGAACATGGATGTACATATACCCAAGACAACATGTCTGTTCCAGTTCTCCCCAAATGCATGTGAACTCCTGCCTGCAGGATGGTGCTAAAGTAGGAGAATGAGGGTCTGAGACAGCTCTGGAGTGGAGGCAGTATTTAGGTCTCTATAGACCTGTATGTGGCAAACTAGGGAGAGGAACTGAGAAATTCACAGCAGTGGAGTGTACAGGACAGAGAGAGTGGGGAATCCTTCACCCTGCAGCCAAGACACTTACAGAAGTGATCAGAGATCATTTGACTGTAGCACAATTATATGCCAAAAAAAATTTAAATGGTTCCTTTTAAAAGAGAAGCTGGACAACGTATGCTGGAGTATATGTGTGGAACAATTCACTACATATATTATCAGATGCACGGCTTTATTATTGAAATGTGTGGATGTATTTCGGAATATGTGCCTGAGTGATGATATGATTGCACATGACTGCTGAGTGAAGTCTAGATGAATTGCTTGCTGATACTAAACAAATGAAGAAATTCCTCTAGCAATATCTGGAATAAGTGAAGATAACACTAGTTAGAGCTGACCAGGGTCAGCTTTTGCTTACACAACAACAATCTTCCATGCTCATTTCTAAGTCTGGCCTAATATCTGCCTTCTTTCTCTCTGCTTCCCGCCACAAGTCTTTATTTTTTTGCTTTGTTTTTGCATCTCTGTCCCTCAGCAGTGTAGGATCTGCACTAATCTCTTAAATGTCACATAGACTAGAAATCTGGGATTTTTCTCAATACAATTTTCATGACAAAATAGGTCCACATAAAACTAAAGAATTGCCAAGTGCTGCAAGAACATTGACAGTGGGCAGTATTTCATAAAATTCATATGTGGTAGGTTAGGAAATAGTCAGAGCTGCAGAGCCTTTAATTGCTGGTGAGGGACTTCGAAATGTATTGCAGGGAGTAATTTGTGTATTTCTGTGGCTTGCTAAATGTGAGTTTCACATATGTGCAAAAAAGCTGAAAAGTTCATACCCTCCAGCATCTTCAGACTTCTATAAGAAGATTCCATAAGATTTGCAGCCATTTTCAAGAGTTTAAAGAGTTGATCCATTCTGGTAAATTGTCCATTACAGACCACATAAATCACCCAAATCATCAGCAGCATTATATCTCTTTGTTATTACAGACCTGGAAAGAAGCATCTGCCAAGACTACAGCCCAGCTACTGCCACGGTAACTATACAATAAACATGAACATTTTAAAATACCATGAACAGTTTGGATGGGAGAACAGCTTGCTAAACTAGCAAATAACGCCCATGTGGGAAGGTGTACAAGTATTTTGGAGGATAGGTCAGAATATGAAAAGATCCTGATGAAGTGGAGGTAAGAACTAAAGAAACTGGGTAAAATTGAGTGTGGACAAGCACAAGGTACTACAGTTTATCACAAAAATTCAACAACAAAAATACAAGATAGGGAATGACCAGTGAGGTAGCTTTCTACAGAAAGATCAGATGGTTATAATGGATTACACACTACACATCAGTCAACAGTATCAGGTGGTTGCAGAAAAGGCAACATCCATCCTCTTGGGATGAATAAATGGAAAGTGTAGCTTCCAAAATCTGTGGTATAGTTCTTCTACCTGATAGCACAGTTATAGCTTAAGCTAAAGAACCTGCTTACCTGGAAAATAAAACTAAGTTTTGCCTCCCTGCTAGTAAAACAGAACCAGATTCTGTTTCTAAGGTGGTACTTGAAATCTGCCTCTGTGCAAAGGTGGGAACTACTGTCCAGAGCAAGAAGATGCTTCCAGGTCTCTTCTATGGTATCTCCACAGATGCTGAGGAAGATTTCTGCTGAACCATAATTAACAATTTTTTTTGTTAGCAGCTAATATTCAGTTCTTCATGTTTCTCTCATTTGCCTTGTTTTATTAAAAAAATAAAAGAAAGAAAATAAAAGAAAAAAAGCCTTAGAAGCACACCTAGATGCCCTAATGTCCCATAGGTCTGGCCCACCTTTATCTAATACCCATATCTACCTGTCTGACTGACTGCCAGCCAGTCAGACTGACTGATTGCCCCTCTGCTGGTCTACCTGGCTTCATAGAGATCTATACAAACCAGACCTATACAACTGGATACACTGGAAAGAGCAGCATACAGTGTTTCTGTAACACATCTAAAACTTTCACCTTACTTTTCATCTCAGACCTTTTTTCACCAGATTAAAATTTGTAATGCAACAAGAAAATTTTTTTTCTTAATTTTCCTAATTTATTTTTTCCCCTAACAGTTTTTACTGATTTTTCATAAAAAGCACCTTGGGCTGTGTGTAGTCAAAATGTCTGTGTCCTGTGCACATGCAAGCTGTGCACTACAGCACTGCTGAAGGCACATTTTAGAACAGGCATTAAGGTACTATATCCCCTGGGTCAGCTGAGAATAAACTCAAAGTAGAGTTGGCAAGAATTATTCTATGATTTCCTCTGTGACATATTTCAACATGGTCTTTAAAGACTCAACCAAACACTCCCAAAGCAAATTAAGCAGATGACATTATCCTTCCCTCTTGACTTCATGCCCTCAAACACTGAATGGAGACATTGCCAGGGTCAGATTCCCAGCTCCAGTGGAGATACAGTGACTGAATATCAGTGCTTGTCAGCAGAATAAGAATAAACTACACTCTATCAAGGAGGGACTCAACATCCTGGCTTTGAGAACACCACTCCACAAAGAATCACACAGCCTGTAACAGTAGGAAGGCAGTTTGGACTACCAACCTGCAAAATTTGTTCAACCAAATTCACATATTAGAGCTCTTGTGTTCCAATGCCTTTGTCTGGATATGCTGGCTGTCCTTATTTTAGGAAATCATACTCCAATTATGCTTCTTAAAATAACCAAAGCATAGAGCATAAAAGCTTTACCTTTCAGATCAAAAAACTTTATGCAAATACACCAAGAGGAAACTGAACAATCCAAAATATACAATGTTAATTTTCTATGGCTATTCCAGATAAACATTAGCAATACACGGGCTACTTTTCAATGTTGGTATCAGTATCAAAAGACTGGAAAATCTTAAAACACTGAAAGACCATCTGTGCATGCTAGCAACTGCCAAATTTGCAACTGTGGTTTCTTCCCTGCTAATTCCATATTTTCCTGATAGATTAATGGGCACCATTTATCCAGAATAAATAAATGTGGAAGGCCCGCCTTCCTCCTTCACTGTACCTCATCATATTACTGATTTCCACCAGACCACTGAGCACATTAATGCAAGTAAGCCTCTGTCTGGATTCAGAAATTATCGCATTTGGTAGAGAATAAATGCTTGGCATTGCCAGTTTCTTTATGCTGAAGTTAAAAAGAAATATATTCAGAGAACTCCAGACTACAATCAACACAGATAAAGTACAGTTGAAGGATTTTCCTTTCCATTCTCTGACTTAAATGTAACCTATGTGCAAGAAAGCATAGATATTTTACACGTACAACTACTCCTGTTTCACCATGTGCATTTATCTTATTTCTTTTGAGAGGCATGTCAGACACATATATTTAGACTCCTAGATTGCTAATTTATGCCAGCTAGTGTAAAATTATAGGGTAGCGAATAAAGTTGCAGAATCAAACCTTTATATGTGCTTTGAAGGAAAATTTTCTACTATATACAGTCAGACTTCCACAATCCACAATTTGCTAATCTTTCCACTTAGCAATTTGCATCCCTGCGTGCACACACATGCATTCACAAACATACATCCTTCACACAAGAGAATGGTATTCCAATGAGCTCTCACATTATTCAGACTACACTGATTCCTATAAAATGTATTGCTGTAGCTGTGCCTCCTTACATCTAACAGCGTGTTTAATCTACAAAAAGTCTAACTACATATATCTAACACATTATCTGTCACTTGGATGATTTCATTGTGTGTTCATGGGGTGATAATTGCAAATTTGGAATGCAAATAGTATATAACCTTGTTAAACACATTTCTTTAAGAGGCAGAGATATGCCTTTGCTGTATGTCTGCTGTCCCCACTCACTGTAGCTCCAGGTTTTGCTAAGAGGTATAAGCCGATAAAGCCTGTTGGTGCATTTGCTGACATATCTTATCCTGAATGACATTATCATGACATATTATAGCTAAAAAATATAAATTGCTAAGGACTGGGCATCCCATTGGCAAGACATGAGCTTGCCACATGCCAAGAGAAGCATGCACTCCATGGATTTGTAGGAGCAAGGCAGAGCATTGCTGCTGTGCAAGCTCTGACAGGGATGTCTGTTGAAGTTCTTTGCTACTTTCATAACAGTCTCTGTCGTCTCTCCTTCCTTGTAAATACATATTAGCTTAAAAACAAAGCCTGGAAATTCCTCCAAGTGAAGCACAAGTGAGGAGCCACAAAAGCCCCCTAATCATAAGAGACAGAAAAGGAAGGTAGAACAGCACAGGTTCACCTTCAGCCCAAAGAAACAGCAGATAAAACATTTTGATTACATTTTCTACAAAGGAGTTTTCCACTACACCAATGTTTCTAATACGCTAAATTAGCAATACGAAGGTTAAATTAACCTAAAAGAAATTACTAAAATAATCAAGGGAAATATGTAATCTCCTTCTCTCCAAGATGCTTTTCTCGATCTTATTTATTTTTCTAAAGATAGATGCAAAAAGAGGCAGGCTTATTCTTTCCAAACAGCTTTCAAAAGCCTGGACTTCTCTGGAAACCTCTTGGTTTTTTATTCCATTGCTTGAAACACTCTGTGCTAGATTTACTTGCTATTTGCTTAATTTTTGCATACATAAAATGATCTTTTTTTGATGCAATTTCTCTATGTTTACATCAGCGTGATGAGCAGAGTCAATCACATATATACATAAATTAATGAGAATATGAAATAGGAACTTTAATTATTACTTAAGTAATAAACTCTGATATTAGTTAAGTGAAAACTTAATGGGGCTTATTGGGACTTAAGGAGATGATGAAGGATTTTTGAAACAGGGTTATTTTCTGTAGACCATTTATGGCTTTTACAGCCCTGACTGGGTCTCAAGTGACAAGCACCAAGCTGTAACATTCAAGAAGTTGAAGAAATAATATATTCACAGCTTTAGAAACACTGACTGCCCCTGCTTGTTCATGCACACAGTGGCAATGTCATCATTTTGAAGGGAACTGGTTATTCAGTTAAACAAATATATCAAGAACTAGGAAGAAGAAAAAAAAAAATCCAACCACCCAGAAGGCAGTTAAAAAAAAAATTAAAATCTGTCAAAAAAAATGGAAGTCCTCAGCAATAGCTTATCCAAGATTTTATGGAGGGAAGAAAGCTTGACTCCTTTGAGCCAATACTGTTTACAGTTGCTGCAATGAAAATTCTAATTTTGTGCTCTAATGAACACAAAACGATCCATAGTCAACCTTGGCAAAACTTATAATGACTGTGTAATTGAAGTGACTTTGTCACATTAAAAAAATATTTCACAAAATTGTAGGAAACTGCCAAGAAATGAAACTCTGGGATGGGCAGTCTTGGGTATGTGACACAGGCAGCCATATCCTCTTTGCTGCTTGGTACATGTCGGGATTATAAAGCTGTGAGGTATTTGTCTGCAGTTAGTCTTCTTACAGCATATTAAGACTAATTGTGAATTACAGCAAGTGCTTCGTGGTGAATGTGTGACCCTGAATTTTCTTTTTAAAGACATTGCTTGTGATGTTACACTCTCTGGCACAACCCACATGCACGGGCCAGGCTATAGGGAAAGCTGCAAGGCGAATCGATGCACGGGCTGTGTGTGTGACACTGGTGGACCTCGAAAGAATTCCTCCGTTTTGTAAATTTACAGAGAAAGCACAACAAACAGAGAACAGGATTGGCCCATTAGAGAGGATACAGCTTCAAGCTCTGCAATGGGCAGAACATTCTGCAAGACACCAGATTTCTCCAGAAATATCCCTGGCAGAAAAGGCGAACACTTGTCTTGCAGGTTCACGCTCACCACAACGCATGTTCTGGGCTTTCTACTCTTTGACCTTCTCCTCACCCTTCCCCGTATCCTGACCTTCAGCAGGGTCTGTGCCTTCATCCTCCAGCAGGCACAGCCCTTGGCTCCCTCCATCAGCCTGCATGGACATCTCTCCACTGCCCAGGAATGGGCCAGAGCTGATGGAGAGAAGGTAAGGACCAGGAAAATAGCAGTTCCGCGTTAGAGAAGCATGTTCATATTTAACAGATGCCATGCTGAAATACAGAGGGATCAATTAATATTTGAAGGCCAAATTCTCCTCTAATCTAACTCCACTTACACAGAACTTGGCTTTAATTATCGCAGTTTTGATTTCAAATATGACTGACCAAATATCTTCTATTTACTTACCACGACAAAAACTTCAGCTAGCACCTAGGTAAATACTGTGAAGCACTCTAAGACCATCCCCAAATGCAGTACTAAACCTTGTTTTTGAATTTTCCTGAGTTATCTGGGGATTGGGCACCTAAGCATCTTTAGGAAAAATAAATAAAGAATCTCTCCCCATTTTCACTGTGATAGGATTTTTTTCCAGAGATCAGTATTTCAGAAGACTTTTTACAGCCCTCTTTCACTTGAAGGACAAATCTGATTCGACATGAAGTTCCATTACGAAGAAACTGTTACATGTGATGACACTGGTTATTGAAAATTGAAATGAAGTGAGAGGAAGCTAACACCAACTTGTATGAAATTCTGCTGCCTTTGAATGACACAGGGAACTCAGTATATCTAATCATCAAAGTGAAGCCCATTGGGAACCAAACTACAGTTGTATTGCAGGAGGTTGCTACTTGATTGCTAGACCCAAAAGTGCTAAGCCATATGCCACTTATTTCTGTGTCTAAATAGCTTACTGTGATTGATACTGAGAGTGGCTCTCCTCTTCACAGTGAAACAATCATGAAAACAACAGGAATTAGGGTACAGCGGATACAGATTATTTTTTACAATCCTAATTTTCAACCCTGTCGCTTCCCTGAGCTTAATGTAATTTATTCTTTAATAAATTCTAGCACATGCTCTGTATTTTCCCAGCAGAACACTAGCTTTTGCACAGACCTTAGTGTGCAAACTGCATCCAGTATTTTTCTCTCTTGCTGCTGTTGGTGTGTGGCCAGATGAGCCTGATTATAAGGGTTCACTGTTGGCCTTGAGAGCAAAAAAACTTCCCTTCTTTCTTTAGAAAGATTTTTATTTCCACCGTCCTTGTGCCAATCTCCTTGATTTTTCTTCCTCGCTAATCTGTCTCTCTGAATCAGCCTTTCCCCAGCGCTCCTGCAGCCTCCCCACGCTCAAAGTCGCTCCAAGGTCGGCGGCGGGCCCCGCTCCGCGGCGCTGCCCGTGTCGGCGCTGCCCGCGGGAGGCAGGCCGGGCTCTGCTCGCAATATGCTCGCTTTCCACTTGACGAGCGCCGGGAGCCGCCGCACAGAGCTGAAGCCGGGTGCCACGGCCAGAGAGCGCGGCGCTGTCACGACACGGCCCCTCCGCAGCGCCAGGCCCGGCGAGCCGGCAGGGCCGCCGCGGGAGCCGCCGCTGCCATTACAGCGTCACGGCAGAGCCGAGCGGCCCAGCGGCCCCGGCGCGGAACTCGCCTCAGAAACCAGCCCCGACAGCTCAAACACCCCCGCTCCGACCGTGCTAATCTCTTCTCTCATCCATGGTCTCTGCTAGTCACACAGTGTTACAGCAAAGTGCCCTGCACTTAAAGGAATATCTGCAGCTTCCCTGCCACTATTAATAAAAATGTTTAATACTCTTGTTAGGAGGCGCAATTTGATTACCGAACTGTTATCCAACAAATCCTGAAAACAATTCAAAGTAAATTTCCCTAATATGTCTATTTTTCTATCCTGCCAGAAGGGTTGCTAATGAATTTGCTGCTTGAATGCACAGACAGATTGGGAACTATAACTGTGCTGGCCTGGGCAACATGGCACTGGCACCAAAAACCTATTTGTACCCATGCAAAGTTCTCTCTAGAGTATGTCTTTCATCCAGAGGTGATTTTCCAATAAAATCAGCCTCGATTATTGCAAGCGCAGGAGCAATCCCTGAGGGAGTATATCAGGCAATTCAATACTAGGAAATGTTGTACTAGGCAAAATTAACCTTGTAGCAGTGTTATTTCCTGAAACATTATCTAGCTTTGCCTTTCTTTCGTATTCATTGATCATAAATGACTGGAATTTTTTTCTACTTCTTTCACTTAGCACAAGATCATTATTTTTTGTAGTTGTAATTAAAAAAAAAAAAAGGCTTGAAAGACAACTGTTTTTCTTGTATTTCTCTTACTCACTAACAAAGTAAACGACCTTTTGCTGCACAGCAGCATGTTTTTGGGGGCATATAAAAGGTGATAACATGGAGGACCACGATTACTCAGTCCTGTTTTCTTGATCGTGGTATACAGAGGAACCCTACCAGACGTATTACCACGAGGCCACAAGCCAGAAAGAAAAGGAAAAACTTCATTGTTCCCTCGCACACCAAGGACAAGTAGGAGAAATGCCAATGAAATTGGTGGAGTTTTACAGTCCAAAGGACAGCAGACACAGGCCCACAGATTTCAAAGATACAGCTGACAGCTTCAGTGAAATCCCACTGCACTGTAGCTTTATCCACTGCCTCTTACCAAGCTCTCCAAGGCAGGGATCTTCATCTGGAGAGTGCCTAGAACATGCTTGACTCTAACTGAACCATATAGTCTTATATATACTCTAAGAGTAACAGTTTTGCTCTGGTTATTTATCTTCCAGCAACACAAAAATGGTGTAACAGTGAAATTCAGGGGTATGAGATCCGAATGCTGGTTCCTATGGTGGATTCAGCCAGCTGTACTGAAACCAGCAGCACAGGTTCTCCCAATTATATCAGGATCAAGACTTTCCTTCAGTTTTCCTAGCATTTGTTGATTGGTTGCAAGATTGGAAGCACATTTTTAAAGCATTAATATAAAAAAGATCACAGGTGGTTAGAAAATAGTTGTTATTTGATGCAACGCCCAAAGCAAACACTTGGAATAATGGTTTGAATAAATGCTAAGTAATTTAAAATTAAAAAGACTATCCAGGAAGACAAATATAAAATCTAAAATGATCAAAACCACAGGATGAGTGAGGAGGAACAAATGGGCACTCCTTTGATCAACAGCAGATACATGCTAAAACTGGAAAAAAAAATATTGACCTTAACTAAATTTTTTTTCCCATCAAAAAGAGTCAGGCAAAATAAGGTTTTGTTTGGCTCTAACTTTCATTTTTTCAGAACTTTTTAAAAGGGACCTAAATTTAATCCGGACAAGCTGCATCATAACGAAGGTGTAAAAATGTTTTGAAAAATAACAAAAGTGACCCAGTTAAAATGAAAACACTTTTTTTTCCCCCCAGCTGCAAGACTCCTGACAAACTTTACAGAAATACATAATTAGCCTTGATCAACTGGCATATACATGTCTCTGTAAATACAAACATCCAAATATAAGGATTCTCCAGGTGTCTGAAGTTCAGTGATGGCCACCGAGCACCGAGGCAGCTGAGGGGCATCTCATGGCTGGATACAGCCAGCGGTGCTTGATATTGATGGTGTGCATTCAGATTTGTAAGAGATGAGATAAATGAGCTCTCAGGGTCTGTCCATCTCATTGTCTTGTAAGCAAACACTGTGCACTACACAGGCCATGTGGTAATTTAACCATCTCCTATAAATTACGCAATCAAATCAGAAGCGTTCCACCGTAAAAGTGCATTGAGCCCATTTGAAAAACATGTGCTCTCTCCAGGTACCTGTTGTGGTAGCTGAAAACCTTAATAAAGCACTACCTGTTTTATATTTCAGGACTTAGCCAATGTGACTCATTTGTACAGTTTTAAGTCCAAACAAACTGCTAGTCAACTAAATTATAACTTATTACCACAGGCTACAGACTTTTAATACATTCTGTAGTTGGAACAGGACTGATTTACTGCTTTGGGCCCTGCCAGTAGTTATCATGCATCATTTCCCTAGAAATAAAAATAGCCCTACTGTGGTTATCCTCTGGACTGATAAAAATTTATCTAACAAGATGTGTCAGAGGAACAAATTCAGAAAATAAAGGTAAAATATTAAATAGACTTATTATTTTATGTCTAAAGTACTACATCTTCTAGCTGCTGTGATGACTTTGGAATAAAGCAAAAGGTACTGCAAAAAGGAAAAAAGATCTAAAGGAGCAATTGAGCTCTGATAAAACCACATGGGGATAGCCGAATTGTCAGAGCTTTGCAAGAGTCAAAATTTACATAAAAATCAGTATTTAGGGATTAATGCAATATCATCAAAAAGATTTAATATGTGCGTTTCTTTGCAAACAGTTTAAAAGCGGGAGTTCTATAATCCATTTCCAACACTAACCTTTAACTTGTGAGAGTAAAGTAATCCTTTGCAACATTTCTAGAGTTCACATTCTGCTGGGGAAATGCAGCCCCTAAATAAAGCTCACTGGAGATCAGCAGCAGCCTGCGCCTCTTGGTTCCGCAGCGACACTGCAGGTGCCGACCCCGCTGTGAGTAGGGTGGGTGTGTACAGACCCCACCACGGGGCCCAGCTGGCAGAGCCTGGGGCATTTGGGGCTTTTGTGAAATTCTGGAGGGGTGTTATTGCTGGTGCAATAAACCAATCCCATTGACCAATCACTGCACCTGTGCAGATGCTAAAGTGGACAGACTAGGAGGATCAGGGGCTAAAGAACATTGTCTATAATTGCCTGTAAGCGGGCTTTTTCCTGGATTTCTGCTGGGGATTTGAGTGCTTTTGCATGCTAGACTTAAAGTATTAAAACATAAATATGAATGGATTTCCTTGAGAAATGAATATGGGCAGACAGTTTAGGCACGATGTTATAATGGATTTTTAGAACTAATTGAATTGGTGCTGTCTGATTTAGTAGTTCACCAGGAACAGTCTGAGGAGAAATGTCAGGAAGGAAGCTTTAGAATCAGAGACAAACAGGTGGCCTGTGGAAATTGCTTGAGAGTTTTACTGAGAATTAGTTATAGCAGGTTCGGGGCTTTTGTTTCTTTAAAAACGGTTTAAGTCCTTTAGCAATGTCCTCGAAGTACGTATGGACAAATGTCCACAGGTACCTATGGTCCACAGGTGCCTATGCATCCATGTATGTACATATATATACACAGAATGGTGGAAGAGTTTGGGTTGGAATGACCTTTTAAAGGTCATCTGGTCCAACCCCACTGCACTGAGCAGGGGCATCTTCAACTAGATCAGGTTGCTCAGAACCCTGACCTTCAATGCTTCCAGGGAAGAGGGATCCACCACCTCTCTGGGGAACCTGTGCCAGTGTTTCACAACCGTCATGTTAAAAACTTTCCTTATATTGAATTTAAATTGACCCTCTTTCACATACATATATGTGGCCATCCTCCCATCCAATGGGAGGCTTTCAGCCTTGTCATGACACGCTTTTTTCATCCCTTTTTAAACACAGGCCAGGAGATACCCTGCAGTGCAAGAGCTGCATGTGTACCACCAGCATGCTGCCTCTTCCCTGCTTCTATTGGGTACAAGTGCCTGATCTGGCTTGTCAAAAAAAACAAAAACCCAACAACTTTGAGAGCCAGCCCACTGACCTGCATTTTTGCCAGTGGGAGCAGTGGATCTGTTTATGGTTACTGCTATTACAGCATACATTAACTGACCCTCGGAACCTGACCTGCTCGCCCTCCTGCTTAGTGAGTCAATAAGAAAATCCTTTGGCTCTGCATGACTTGCTTAGACCTCAGACCTTCCATGCAGAATAAGGTCTAGCCAGGGAGGCAAAAACAAGGTGCCACTCCAGCTGGTAAAACAAAGATATTTTTAAAGTGCAGTCAGGAGAAACAGGCACTCCTATCCCATGTATAATCAAGGATGAAAAGGCCACGAAAAATACCACTGCGCTTTGCAAATGAGAGGTCAATTGAAATGTCAAGATATCAAATGTTAATGGATTGCATTTCCAATGATGGTTGGGACAGAAAACCATACCAAGTCAAGTCAGATGCCCTTCAGAGGAGAAGATGAATTTTATGGCAGGAAAAGACAATAAACACCAGAAATCTTGCTGGTTAACAAACTTGTGGCTGATGGACAACAAATATATTTTGAAAATATAAAAAGCAGTGGGATTTTAACACAAGCTATAATCTCAAAACATGTATCTGGAAGTCATTAAAACTACAGCAAATTTAAGCATATGCAGGTGTTTGGGGAAAATGCCATTACTTTCTACTGAAGATTTTAAAAGGCACCATGAAAGAACGGAGTATAAAGGACACTCAAGGAAGGCAATGTTTTCTTCCCTGAAGCAAGAAGTCACTTCCAATATTTTCACAGTTCTACAGAATTTCATGGACTACATGACTACACTCTTAATAGCATTCATTTTCCATTTAAAAATTCTAATTTCTTTCTTACAAAACCCTTGTAATTTCATAGTGTTGGGTGACGTCAGGTTTTACCCAAAGTATTCTTTCACCTGCCCACATTTTCCCAAGGAATCCATCTGGCCATTTTCATAAAGGACTGTGATCTGAGACATTTGTTTAGAGTGACATTATATCCAGTCTTTAGTCAGAAGGGCACTGTCATGCAAAGGACTCATCTCTTTGTATGGAAAACCTGAAAAGAACACGATCTTCCTAACACTCACTGTCTCTGCCCAACACAACAGACACAGAACCTTCCTTTCCAACTGCATAGAGACTTACCTTGTGTCTGTATTAGCTCACTGGTGGGCTAATCCACATTATTAGTGGATCTGGAGTAGGAAGACTCCTTGCTCTATACAACAGAGGGATGTAGTATCAGGAATAAGAACAGTGACTCTTTTCTGGGAGAATAACTACTTGAGTGGATTCCAGAGAAAATACGAGAAAAAGGGTTTAAAACAAACAAAAGACAGTTTTTCCCCACACTGTGGTGCTCAGTGTTACATGATGTTGTGGGGACAGGAGGTATAAACTGATTTCAGAAAAGAATCTGCATGGAGAATAAGTCTGTTGGTGCCTCCTAAACGCAGGATGTGTGTTTCTGGAAGTGCCAAACACTGTGTGCAGGAAGGTGGGAGGATACTCCCCATGGAGGACACCTCGTAATTGCTGTTCTTCGCCCCCCACCTTCTGCTGCTTGCAGAGAGAAAGCACTGGGCTGGTTGACCTCCAGCCCATGATGATATAGAGGCTGCCAAGCCAAGTGCATTTGTACTTGAGAGAGAGGACTACCCTGGATATGGGGATCCTGCAGCTCAACATACCTGTACAGGACAAGTGATTTGATCCAAGTCAACATGAACATGATTCCTCTAGGCTTTGTGCTGATGTGGGCGCCCACTGTCTACACAAGTTTGGAAAAAATCTGGATTTCAGAACAAAGCTGTTGTGGAGTTTTAATGATATCACTGTTTTTCGCCTCTTGCATCAAATAACGGGGTATATAAAAGATTAATTCCTCTGGATGTGCCCTAATTCAAAACCATCTCTCATGTAACAGCTCTTTAGAAATCATAAACCCTCCACAGAGTGAAATTGTTTGTCATGTTACCTCTTTCAGATGCAGGGATAGGAACAGCTTGATAAGGACCAGCAAATAAATAAGCATGTAGGACTTCATGTCCAGTAAATCCCTTTCGTACCACAGACTCTCAGTGTAAACATGAATAAAACCAATGGGAGAAAGAAAGTGCTCCTTCCATAGCAAGGTCAGGAAAGCATAAGGAATTTAAATGTCATGGATTCAGCAGTTATGGGGCCCACCTTGGTGTCACACACAGAGAGAAAACGCTTTTGGAAAAGTTAACTACACTATTACTACACACACACAAAAAAAAAAAAATCAGTTCTGCAGACACAAGAGATTTCTTAGCTATTTTCTGTGTGCTTATTTATAGTAATATTATGTCAGATGATGCTACCAATACATAAAGATGAGTTCTGAGGATGCCTTGATCCTTCCAGTACTACAGGCACCACGGAATTGAGGCCAAGCCTTCTGATGGAGCCAAGTGCCACTGCACCTACGTGGGCCACCAGGAAGTTCACACAAGATAGTCTGAGCACCAACACACACTTGGACATTAAGAAACCAGCTGCTTGGCTGCTTTACTGAACTGCAGAAAGAAAACTTCCTGGTTTTTCCCCCTTTCCTTATATTTCCCCCTTGTTTAATGCTGGAGGGATCCAAGAGAACATAAAAGAACAGTAAACTTCAAGCCAAACATTACACCAGCAACCTTAATGAACTGAGCAATGAAAAGTAAATAGACCATTCCTACAGAAATCTTCATCATGCTCCTAAACTAATATGTTAAATGGTGGCACTATTAGGCTCTGTCCAAGGACTTTATATAACCTACAGTCTTTATAAGGGAGTAATTTCTGCTTCCAGTTTCGGAACACAAGAACTATGTCAGCATAATGGAAAAACAAGGAAATTTTTTATGCTAATGACAACTGTGAATATTTTATATATATATATTTATATATGTAAAAAAAATATATATATTATAGCAGATGTCAAATGCAGTTAGATTCAACTCTACTTATTAGTGCATGGCTTTTAGCCAAAAGCAATTCACATTTGCAGAAGTGTACTATCACATATGTCTTAATAACAAAAATGTGTTTTTAAAAATGTATGTGATAAGTCACATATGGTAGAAGGAATCTGTACAGCTTTCAGCCCTTATGACAATGGAAGCCACTAACTTTATTTTGCATAGCTGAAGAACATTAAAATTCAAGTGAAATTCTTCTTGACATTTGAGAGCTACAAAAGCAGCAAGTAAAAGCTGGCCAAGCCTGAGCTGTACTAAGTGTGGCTCTGACACTCATATAAATGCAATCCATGGGTACTACTGCTGTCTTAAAGACACTATTCTTTTTTTTGCCCTGAGAGTTTAGCATACAATCATAATTGTATACAGGTACCTTAAATAGTTACATGTCACTGAACAAAACTAGGCAGATTTTTCAGCTGTTTTGTTATGCAGAGTGCAATTAATATGTATAATGGATCCCCTAGGGTACTAATTGAAGCTGCCACCGTGAACATAGTCAAAGAGAAGTTAAACAACCAGTTGGGGGAAACATGACAGGGTGAAATACAGACATGTAGGTGGAAAGAGTGAGACTGTCCATCTGGCCTTCTTCCATCTCAAAATGTTACACTTACTCAAGTCCTGTAAAAAATTACTTAACCTAAATCACCCTTTTCCCCCAACTCCCAAATCTTTCTGGTGGATTAATTTGGCATCAGTGTCACATACATGCTGTTTAATTTAACAGAGCTCAATGTCTCTGTTATAAGTGGGAAGACACAATTCAGTTGAGTCATTCTTGAGAATTTGACTCAATATATATAAAAAAGTGGATGAATGATAAATGAGTATTTTGGAGCTGTTCCCCAGGAATTTCATCACCTTGCAGCTCCTGGATCCTGTATAATGTGAGGTGAAAACACAGCTCATTTCACTCTCTATTAAACAACCACCAGCTAACAATGACTTTAATTCAGCTTGCACTGAATTTGAACTAGCCCTATAGGCAAGAAAGGTCCCTTGTCTTATTACAAGTTTCACATGCTATCAGGTCCCTGCTGGATCCTATTTCTAATTTTTATCAGACTGAATGAAACATAAAGAGAGATTGATTTATGGTCATCTGACATATCACCTAATCACTCCACGGAGTGTTCATACACATTTTGTGTTCACTTTATAAGGTGTAAATGACTATACATGATGGAAGCCAAGTGAGAAATAGAACTGTACTCTTCTGTTATGTGTGCTAGGAACACAATGATCGGGGAGTCCTGTCAGTGCATGTTCTTACACACACAAACCCACTCTAGTCTAAAAGTCAGCATGATCAGCAACCCACTATAAAAACAAGAACATTTCCTCTGTCTGTAACCGGAATATACAGTTGCTGGGACGTAGTTAAACTGCTGTGATCACCTACTGAAGTTAAAATATGTGTTTTTATTGGTACATAAGAGCCCATTAGGACTGGAGTATTCATTATTTAAACAGAACAATTGATGCTGTTAGCTTTAACTGAAAATGCCTTTTCTCAAAGAGCCAGGACATCTATATAGCAACTTTCTTAATTCAATGATAAATGGTTGGGTGTTGCCACTAGTGCCCTAAGATTTAAGAACTTATCATAAAATGCCCTTGAAATTGCTCCCTGGTAGCTTGCTCATCCTTCACAAAGCCCTGCTGCAAAGAGCAGAAACATGCATGGGTGTACGGTGTGAGAGAGGCACACGCACAGAGGGAGAAAGAGCTCTTAACAGGATGGCAAAGCCTTGATACATAGGTGCAAAATATTCCCATGTGTCTAGAAATTATTTGGCACATTCCTTGTTATTTCCCCCCTGTCAGACCTTCTCGAAAATTGCGATTAAAAATCATAATCTTTTTAGCATGTACAAACCTCCCCAAGGCTAGGAGCACTATGTATTGAGTATGACTGTGATTATCTGGCAGCAATTCATAGACAACACATTAATTTATGGAAACTGGATGAAACTTGAGGAGTGCAATCATTAGGGACACATGAGAAATCGAAAGCTTTCCTCAATGATACTGACCTTTTTATTGCTGTGATTAGGGGCAACATGAATTCTATTATCTCCTTCATCACCCTTTCTTACTGTCTTTTTAGTCATAGTATACAACCATGTCGTTAAACTTGCATTTTCAAAGGGATATAAAAATAACTTACTTTACAGGAATGTTTCTCAATTTTGTCTTTTCGGCAGCCTGCAAACACAAGAGGGGTGGGGGAAACAAATCATTAAGCAAGAGCCACACAAAAGCAAGCACACATCAGCTCATGGGAGCTCTTCACCAGTGACATCCCAGAGCTGGGGCATGGGCTGTAGGACCATGCAGAGAGATAGTGCTGGGTCTGAAATTTGTGATATCAGTGGGGTTTGTTTATTTTAATGGCCATGAGTGTTTAGGAACTGCTCATTCAGGGTTGTTACTTCATTTCCCACTCTGAGGTCTGGCCCCTTTGTCACAAGCTATCTGTCCCTATCTGGAGCAAGAACAACAACAGGAAAAAAGAGAGGGAAGAATGGACTCCATTTCCAAAACTGTTTTTATTCACCAGCAACAGAAAAGGGCGAGAGATGACCAAATGTTCAGATCAATTTCCTCTCGTGAAACCTTTGAGAAAACACACTCCAAATCATCTAAATGAGTAAATCTTTGGGCCTCTCGGCCTGCACCACCTCAGACATGGAGCCTGGTTCCAGTTTATTGCTGAACCCATTGATCTGTGTACAGTCCATTTATCATTCATGAAAAGAGCCAGTGATCTTCACAGTATATTAGAAGAAACAACTCAGATCATCTGTCAACGGCCCTCTTATTTCTGTTTCCCTCTCCACGGGGATTTCATCTCCTTCGATTCTTCTTGAATTAAAATGTTGCTAAGCAACACAGCTGGGGGCACCGATGGCAGAGCTGCGCCAGTCTATCACACTGGTTAAGCCGCTCGAGATGTTAGTGGAGACTTTTCCCTTTAATGCTTCTCTGGCATAATTATGTAATCTGAACCGACCTTGCATCCCACTCTGGTTTTGTTCAGAATAGGTAAATAATATTTTAAAGGAAGAGGGCTGGAAATACCACTGGCAGAAAAAGCTAGTGTTGTGTATCATTTCGGAGAATTCCTCCTGGTGTTTGCAGAACAAGGCTGTAATAGATTTAAATGTGGAAAGCGGTCAGATGGCTGCTGAGATTACAAGCACAGAGAGCGGTGAAAGGCAGAATTAAGACAACTGATCCATAAACCCATTATAGAAAGGAAAGTTTTAGTGCCTAATTACCTCCAGAGGTATTTTTACAAAGCTTGCCAATATTTAAGAAAAGGGTTTTGATGAGGAACTTTAACCTCTGCTATACTTAGGGATGGAAATAAAATGGTTCCTACATAAGAAGTGCTAATATTAGTGGTTCAGAAAAATGCTCATATAAGCCCTTGACAAATTAAATCCTTTATGAAAACTGATGAACTTTTGAAACCTCTGGGATCTGCACAACTGGGTTCCAAATTTTGCCAGAATGAATTTTCCCTTGGGCTCTATGATGGGGCTAGTTTTTCAAAATACCTGCTGTTTTGGCACTTTTGCCTCCCGTGATAGCAAAGGTAATATCCGTGTTTAAATCCATGGAAATCCCTAATAATGAGTTTAAAATTTGGGAGAAAGAATGAGAGCTTGTGAGAGCTTGGATGAGGCAACAGCAATCCTCTGGGCTGACTCCCAGTGTGCAAAGAAAAATGTGTTTGTTTCATTTGGATTATATTTTCCATCTCAAGAATAAATCAACAAATGCATGATAGAAATCAATTATATTAATTGTACAGTAGGGGTGCTAAATAAAACACTTAAAACTCAGGAAATGCTCAGTTTCAGATTGCACAAGTAATTGTGACAAACCCAAGCCTAATTATGCCTTCTCAAACAAGCCTATGATGAAATGGGGTCCCTGCCTCCATAGTGAGATAATGTGATTGTGTCTCTTTCCAGTAGTTCTCTCCCAAATCTCCCTTTTTCAGTGGCCATATGCAAAGTCAGACTCAGAAGCATGCTATTAAGAAACTTTCTAAGTAATAAACTACATGTAACAACACACAAATGCTTCATTTAAAATGAACTGAAACACCATGAAAATGACATTTCGGTTTCCCAAGCTTCCCACTAAATGCCAAGTTTCAGTCCCATCCTGCGGGAAACTAAAATTATTTTTAAAGCTCATAAACATTCTTCCACGATGTCAGAATTTTTTTGACTGAAGAGTGCTATTTTCCTTGACTCTTCTATATGCCAAATAGCTGGGCTATAACAATTCTGAGTTCAAGCATGTGAAGCTTGCATCTAAATGAAGGTTTGTTCCAGAATTATTTAAAAATCACTACACAAAACCAGGTATCAAAACACAGATAAAGAAGAGGAAATAGCAGAGTGGAGTGTGTCTAGGATCACAAGTAAATAATGATAATGCAGTTGATTCAATACAAAGTACAGCAGAATATATTCTGGAGAGCATGTGCCTGATGGTGTGAGCTAAACTGTTTACATGAAAGATTAAAGAAGATGAAGCTATTTCTGAAAGTGAGAACTGGCAATGTCAAAGTCACAGAATATTAAAGAGCAGGGTCTCTAAACTGAATTTTTGATTTTTGACCACTTATCTACCTCGATCGCAACTGTTTACCCTGAGAGAAATGTAGTAGCTTCAGGAAGAAAGAATTATAGATATATTTTGTTTTCTTGGACCGTGAACATTCTAGCACATATCTTTCCCTACATTTTTACATGGAGAATTTCCACTTCTTTTATTTTTCCTTTGTTACCAGAAAAAGGCACTTTCCTAAGAAAAGGCACATGCTGGAGGAACAGTGTCCTTCACACAAGTGCTTGCTCATACAAAACTGAAAAACCATTTCAAGTGCTCAGGTTAATCTACATGCCAGCCCAGTTTAATGCTGGATCATCAGACAACTGGTCATTTCCCATCACAAAGGATTCACCTGGAGTGGGATCATGGTGATGTTAAACACAGCATACAGTGAGTCAGGGATTCTATCTGAGAAAGAAATGCAGGATCTGTCCTTCTGCTTTTATTTGTCTTGTAGGTATTGCTCATTCATTTTCCAAAGAGTATTTGTTGCAATATCATGAGCATGCCCAGTGGCAGAAGATAAAGGAAGGCAAAATCAAAGTGACATTGAGTAACTCTACACATTAAGCTTTGATGCAGAAACATATTGTTTGAAAATATTTGGTGTGCAGCAGGTCTGTCAATTAGAGCTAATTATTTTTCTCTGATCAGGAAGAATGCAATCTTGTTTTAGGCAGGTTTCTTTGAAACGTACGTCTTTTATATAACTTCATTATAGGAAAATACTTCTTCCAAATTACTTCTTTTCTTGGCTGCTTAGCTATTGACTCAAATTGTCTGTGTTGAGTAGTTCTCTCTGCTTTGATAATTAACTTTTGATCATTACTGAATTTAGCAGCTCTAGTCAGATGTGTTCGTAGCCATCCTCCTCAACTATTTCAGTGTTCATCGCCTTTAATCTTTGAACAAAATGATCTCATTGAGCCTCCATCAGCCTCGCTACTCAGTTAATAATTCCTGTTTCTCATCTTCATGACTTGAGTTTGATTTGTTTTAGACTTGATGCAAGCTTTTGATTATTAATTTAAGATATTTCAAAGACAAACATGTTTTAAGAGTTATTTTTTTAATCTTATATTCCTAGGCCTTTACAAATAAGAAACTGGTTTTAACTTCACAATGATTCCTAAACTTCATGTATTAAAAGTATTACCTAGAAACAGAACAGGTGGGAGGTCCCTGAACCACCATATATGTGCCCTGAGTGACAGATGCTGCTGCCAAAGATTGAAATGAAATTGGACTGGTATAATGTAATATTCAATGGGTGTTACGAGAATTATGTCATTGGACCTTTGCTAATTTTGAGCTTGAAAACATGCATTAAAATAATTTAGGATGATTAGAAAATGAAAGTCAGAGTGAACCAGACAATCATTCCACTTTAATTTGTAATTTTCTTCTGACTTTTTTTAACAATTATGGCCTCTCCATAATTGTGCTTTTGCTCCCTAAGACCTTATTTCAAGAGCTGACTCCAGTGTTGAATAAGAAGGAAGAAGATGAGGAATATGTTAGAAGCAGTAAGACACAGAGACTGATCCCTCGGAGAATTTTTGCCCAGAGATGTTTTACCATGATTCTTGTGGCTGTGGATGACTCCTACCTCTGATGCCTTAGGTTTGAATGTCTTTGGATACACCTCTACACCTGATTTTGGTGCTACTTGTTTTACCATTAGCTGAAGAGGCACCTGCACTGTGCTGCACTTGTTCTGCAGTGTGGATTTACCCATAAACTTACTTTGTTAGAAGGTATTTAATTACCACACAAAAGATTAAACATGAGAATAAGCACAAACTGCTTCTAGACTGCACAAGGACTGCAAAACGTGAAAATCATGCTTTTCCTCATCACTATCAATTACCTGACTGGCTTTTAGATTGAATGAACCAGAAAAAGTACTCCAGTCAGTACAACTTTCCTACATCACAAAGGAGAGGAGAATGAACTGACAAGAGGACAGCTCAAAAATAATCAAGTAAAATAGCTGGCATCTGCAAAAGGCAAATTATATTTTTGGTGAAGTGCTACAGGGGAAGTGTCTGCTATCCAAAGAAAAGATATATTTTCCATTGCATAACTGGAAATCCAGGATTTTCATCAAGAAATATTTGATTTTAAGAAAGTGAGATTAAACAAAAAAACTTTTCCAAGAATGCCCCCTCATGCTCTTGACTCAGAAGCACTGGTGAGCCAGCTAAGTAGGCAATTTCTGAGCCTCAAAGCATCTCAGGGTGAGACAGATGACACTTCATGCCATCAAACGTGCTGGCAGAAGAAGGCAGGCCTTCATGCTCAAACTTTTCCACTCTTTCCAGGAGCTGCTGCAACTCTAACTCAGGTTTTTCTCCCAGTTTCTAACCAGCTCTGTCTGCTTGGGTGAACAGCCAAGTGACTCTTCACAAGTAAGTTTACAACCCACCACACTTTTTCTCCTGTGCTGTAGGCATAGAAGAGACTCCTCAGAGACTCAATTCAACGGTACAGTAAAAACAAAGATACTTTCCACATAAGTTGAGTTATATATATAGTTGAGTTATATCTCCTCCTAGATTATGATTTGCTTCGGAAGTTATACCATGCTCTTATTTATACAGAATGCCTTCTCTGTGATCCTAAGTAACCAGCTGAGAACCACAACTTATCAGCTGTGCTGTGCTCTGATTTCTCTAATTATATAGTTGGTGCTAAATACGACTTCCTGTGGAGGAGGAGAACATGGTGTGCAGCAAACAAACCATCCAGAACTGTGCTGGGAATCAGAAAGCCAAACCCCAAGGCCTGAAGGATCAGGATGTGTATGTATAAATATGTGTGTTGTGTTCCTTATTTTTTTCTTCTTTATTTCATTGGTTACATTCTCCTCTACCTGTCCCCTAATGTCAGCAGAGGAGATTGTATTTCTTTCTTGCTAATTGCCTTTGACATGAAGTTGGCAACCTTGTATTTGAGATTCTGTGTGTGATGTTCCCAGTCAGTCTCACCTCGAGGACAAAAAGCCCAATGTTACTCTATCTAGGACCAAAAACAATGGAGAAGATGCTGTCCCCCTCATGCCACAGTTTTAAAAATGAGTATTTTTCCTTCAGGATTCAAATGTGTGGAATGGACTAGCCAAAAACCATTTTTTGAAATACCAAGTCACCAAGCATGTGGTGTCTGCAAATCAGAACGGTTCATTGAGCCCTCGCTGTGTGTGAACCACAGAGAGCTCCCATCATTGCTGTGAGCAATGCAGTAACCTTCATGGCTTCACAGAGAGATGCTCAGAAGCACTTGAAATACTGCAAATTTCATTTCAATTGTTGCAGTGGAGGTTGGGTAAAACAAAACAAAAAAATAGAGTTTAAGTGACCTAATCTAAGCCAGTCTATCTTTGGTTTAGGAGTCACCTTCATCCTTCATGAAAGGGAACTGCTTTTAATTGAGCAACAACACAGATATATTTGGGCTTCTGTCACCATTTTTTTCCTAATCCCTGTTTTCCATCAGGCTAGCGAAGGAAATCACACTAAGAAAATGTGCAATAAAATATGTGGCCACTTCCAATTCTTGAAGGACTATTCTATAATTCTGGGGGTTTTTTTGAACAGAGAAAAGATCTACACACACACTGCGTGCACACTGCACTCTGAGGAGTGCTTGGCTGCTTGTGTAGACATATCTGAGCTGGTTTTAAATTAGCTGGTGTGGTTTCAGTGAACACTGTTGCTTTTGCCACACAGGTTTCAGTTTACTCAGTGTCTTTGGTGAACTCTACAATACAAACTGTTACAGCTATCTGTCAGTGAGCGGCCGTACTGCAAAGACAACTCACATAACATGTTTGCTTATTTTGGGACTTCAACACTAATGTACCTTGACAAAAGAGGCTTGAAACAGTGTCTTCCTTTCCCATAAAAAATGCTCTTGACGGGAAGTTGCTATTTTTACTAATTTTGAGTCCTAAGTCCAACAAAGGAGAAATTGTAACATGACATTACAAATTCTGCTGATTCTGCTTTTGCAGTCCTATGAACCACTGTAACCTACTCCAAGTGACTCTGCCTTGTCAAGTGTCTCCATGGTCTCCTGAGATCCCTTCCAACCCTAACTATTCTGTGATCCTGTAATTCTGCGACTGTCAAGTTAATTTAAAAATGCTAACCAGTGTCTCATGAAACCCAGTAGATTTAAGTGTTCTGACAGCACCAATTGACTACGGCAGAGAACAGAACTCTGTGTAGAGCTAGGCCTGATTTTTCATAAGAATTGTTTTATTTGGAAAACAACTATACATCCCTGGTGACAGAAGTTCAGAAAACTGTACTGAATGGTCCATTTCTAAGAAAAAAAATCTACATTGAAATTGTGGTTTCAAACGTCATTTCCTAGAAATTAATTTGTTACAAATTGATTACAAATGATCAAGGCTTAGTGGATGATAATCCTATTGTGAAAATATAAAAGATCTATCTGCAGCTAAAACTCAATATTTGCTATTGTCTTATTTACTGATGATTTTTCTAAAATGTGTGTTTGGTTCAACACTCCAAAAGGGTAATAAATAATTTAAAAATCCATTCCTTGTTGTGTTTACTCCATAGCTGTACTTCATCATGTTAATCACATTATTAAAAAAGCTGAGGAGGCAGAAGAAGCATAGAAAAGGTCAAGAATCCTTTACAAGAGAAACAAAAAGCCTTTCCTAAACTTCCTTCGAGGAATAAGCAGCAAAAGGCTTGTTTCAAAGAATATCCTGAGACCTTCCTGGCTGCAATCACCACAATCTGTGTATTGTTCAGTTTCCCAGTTCTAGCAGGAGAACCATCTTTTGTATCCCTGAAACTTATCTGAAGAGTGCTGATATTTTGTGGTCTTATTATGAAGCTCGCGCTCTCTCTCTGTGTACGAGGTGCAGCTTTAGAGTGCAGTGCCCGAGTGTTACTTTTGCAATGTTCACTTGCTCTGCCACAATGGACAGGCAGACACCTCAAGACACAGCACCTTGCACCCCTGCTCATTTGCAGTTTATGCCCTTAGGTCTTCCTTTGTGATAAAGGCCTTTATCTCATTTCTTTAGGAATCCAACTCATCCTTAGTCTTCTCCCTACTTTAAATAAAGGAATAGTTCCCTAGACTTGAGAAGCAGAAGGGCAGAGTCACAGAGTACCAGCAGTGGCAGTAAATTGATGTTGCTGCTGTTCATGCTGCCCATTTATTTCCTGTGCAGGACTTAAGACTTTGAGGATTTTAATTTATACTGAACATTACATCTCTACTGAATGTTAAATGTATTACAAACAGGCAGCAGACACAACAGAGGTAAGGACACACGAAATAACTCTTTTCTGACCTTGGTCTGGTTTAGTATATTGCTCAGATGACTTAGCCAATTACGGAATTGCACAGTTCCAAAAATTATACTTAATAGTATTGCCATGAAATTGGTAATTTTGAAAAGCAGGCACACTCTCCATGAGAGCACCCTGCTCAAATCAATTGCACTATCACACTGTGGTCCTGACCTGTCCCTGTGTGCAGGCAGATCTGTTTTGGGAAGATTCATCCTGCCAGCACAGAATACAGCACCTACAACTCCAGCAAACCTTGCAGTGGCAGATGAATTCATCCTAAGAAAAATTAAGGTGTTTAGTTTTCATTACTGTTCTCTTTCTGGAATACCTCCAGGGGAGATCAAGTTTCACTTCTCTCCTTATTCTGGCTGACAGAGGCTAATTGCTGGATTTATCATGCCCTTTTCAGCACCTACTTCATGCTTTTTCTGGTCACCTATGAGTTCCACCTTCAGCCTTTTGCAACCTTCATCTCAAACCCAGTACTAGCACTATCCTCTATTGGTGTAAAAAACTCCCAGGATTTCCGATTTTGAAGTTCATCGACGGTTCCTTAGGCTTTTACAGAAGAGCAAGGCTGTAGATGGCCAGTGTAAGAAAACCAGACACTTTCTTCACCAAAATGCTTCACAAGACATTCATGATAAAAATCACACTCTCCTTCTGAGGAGAAGAGGGAGATAAATGTGTCCTATGTGGTCAGATTAGTGAGTGTTGAGCACTGAGATGGCCTGCAGGTATCACAGACTTCAGATTTATTTTACAGGACAGTCTGACCAAGTCTGGCTTTTCTCTTAGCAATAACAATGCTGGGGTTGATCAATTCTCTCACCTGCTGCTGCCTCTGCTTTGTCACCAAAACACTACAGGGCTTTTGCATAAGTAGTATACATAGCAAGAGGCTCTGAGGAAATATATTTTTCTCCATGCTTATAATAAAGACTTCTTTACAAAAAATAGTGTGCACAACCATGCACACACACAGAGTACAGTCCTCTGGACTGAAAGCCTCATTTCCCTCCTCTCTCCCAACCCAAAAAGGGTGGCAGATCTCCAGCATCAGGTTCTTATGGCTGTACTGAGGAACAGCCTCTATTTAACTAGTGACAGAGGAATCAGGGTTTCTGAAGCTTCTCCCTTACTTGAATGATGTCTTACAGAGCTTGGCAGCTTCAGGCTGGTGGCAGGAGAAGTGAACCCAAGAGCAACCCCTGTTAAAGAGAGTGCTAGGGGATTATGGAGTGCCTGCTCACTTGTGGGGAAGAGAAGAGAGGACTTCTTGAAGATGTATCATGTAAAACTTCTTTTCAGCTAAGGCATTTCATTCCTGCTTCGTTAGGGCTGCCTGCCTGCCAGCATTTCTCTTCCTCTATTGTTTTCTCTGCTGCGGTGGAGGGTTTTTGACACTGAGCTGCCAGTGTCAACCCACAGAAACACTTGGAAAAGGTGAAGCAGTGGGAGAGATGGAGTTCCCCCAGCTCCTGTGCTGGTCTGGGCAGCTGCTGCCCCAGAGCCCCGGTAAGAGCACAGCTGCAACCTGCAGGGGCAAAGTCCTTCTTGTTGATCTGTACTCCCGTGCACTCTACAGCAACCATTTTTCCTGAGGCTTGTACTAATCCCCTTCCTCACTGATGGATGACCTCCACAATAACAACATGTGTGAAGAAAATTACATGTGATTCTGTGAATTTGAACAAGTTAAAAGCTTTTGATAACACTGTGTATTTTAGTGGTGTGCTATGCTTTTTGCAGAAAGCTCAGCCCAGATCTCAGGGTGGCTACTGAAAGCTTCTGCTCATAATAAAAAAATGATATGAACCTATGTCATTACCATGTGCATTATAACCTTAGATATGTCAGTCATCAAATCCCTTAGTACCAAAGATTTGCCTAACAGAAGCTGAAGTATTAATTTACACAGTTGATGATATATTGTTGTTTCAACCAGTGCTATGCACAATAAAATAATTCGAATAACAATTAAAATGGACTGAGGTAGCAAGAAGGGACATATATCCATGAAAGGATTTTTCATGGTTAGAGACTGACAAGGTTGGAGAAGGACTGTATTATCCTAATAGCTTCTGTTTTCATTAATGGCTTAATGAAAACATTTCCCTACAATTATAAAGCGTGACTGAAGATCTTAAACACTGGAATGTGTGTTCTTTATCAAACTCATGCTGCTGTGGCTACAACTGATGCTGCACCGCTCTGGGATTTCAATGGAACCCAATGACAGATAAACTGTTTACATTAAAAGACTCTATCAAAGTTATTTTGCACCTAGTTTCATCCTAATCCATCTGATTTTTCTATAGCTTTGACAAGATGACCTCTCTCACTGTGTGTGCAGTATTGATGTCATTACTGAAGAGCTGTTCTTCAGCCTTTCTGCTGATAACAAAGTAAATGGAAATGTAGAGAAACCTTGGGGAGGTAAACAGCTTGTTCAGGATCTAGCTAAAAATTGGGAAAAAATACAGCAGGAAAGGATATCTATTGCTACAAGGAAGGTGATCACTGTTGCACTTTTAAAAGTGTTTACGTGATACGATGAAGAAATATTATGCCTTAGAACGTCACAAACTTTAAAAAAATTAACTTGAATAAAGGCACTGAAAGCTCAGCATGTATTATAAGAATTCAAAGCTCAGCCTATGGCTGATTACCTTTTTAGACTCAGCTAAAAAGTCAAACATTTTGAATTTAATTACCTAATACTGACCTAGCAAAAAAGAATTATGTTTCTGTAAAACACAAACAACAGAGCAGGGCCATGGATTACATGCATGGCTTGTGTTTCTAGGGTTTTCAGAGAAGTGGCAATCACTAAGGGGAGAAGATAAAAAAATCAAATAGAAAAGAAAAACATCTTATTGATTTGTTCTGCCAAAACCACTATATACATGAAATACTGAAAATGGAGCAGGTCTGTAACTAGTATCAAAGTTTCTTTGGTTCAAAAACACAGAGAACACTAGCAATGTGCTTTAAATTAAGTACACATTTAAAAGGTTAACAGGACTATTCCTTAGGCAGAAGAACAAAGAGGAGCTGGTTAAAGAAAATTGGGTACACTACAGCTACTTAAAGTACTGTATCCAGGCACAACTCATTTGGATGCCTTTGAGCTCAAAGCTAATTTGAATTATACAGAGGTGTTTCAGAGAACAAAAAATACTAACCTGTGTTTCATCTAAGCTCTTTCAGCTGAACTGAGCTACTAATTAAAAATCTCCACTACTCTTCCTAATTTCTGATGTACCTTTTTAACAGAATAATAAAGCCATCTAAAAAGCTGTGTCCTTCCTCAGAGAAGAGTGTTAACATTAGCATCTCTGAAATGCCTTGTCATCTCCTGGTTTTACTAACAGCATGTCTGTCATCTGCCTGTATCTCCTGTAGCCAGTCTGAACATCCTGTGCCATGCTGAAGGCAACACTGATGGAAGTGCCAATGCTCCTCTCAGTGACAGCACCACAAGAGTTCACAATCCAGGCAATGCTTACATGTAACAGTACCTCTCAAATAATACATTAAACAGATGTGTACCTGATATTATAAATATGCGACATAAAAATCTACTGGGTTGGTCAGTGTGCATATTAAAAACCATTCAAGTAGGTCAAATTGGGGATAACTTAAAACTTTAAAGATAGCAATTTTAATAAAACTGTCAATACCATTTTCTTTGTAAAAACATTTGACACTGATTATGCTGCTTATATTGAAAGAGAAACACAAGGTCTATATCTTTAGATCTTTTATTGAACTGTGAGCGCAGCATCAATAACTGCTTCTCAGCTGTAAATGAAAATTGATTCCAGATCTAACCCATCGTTTTCTGTGTGTCTTTAATCCCAAATCACCCACAATGAGACACAAGAATCTGCATTTTGTCTATGAGACAAAGCATGTGTCACATGGCCAGCTCCAGAGTTTCTGCACTGGAGGCACTGTGGCTGTGTTTACACGTGTAAGATGCAGGTGGCAAATGCAGCCTCTCCTTGCGGAGGCAAAAAGGTGGGAACAGGAGTTTGCAGCTGGGGTGGAGTCATTGTAACTTGCCTCAAGCTCTACTGCCATGACCAGCATGGTCCAAAGCTTTACAGATCTGAAATGTGAAGGGACCTGCAATGAATATCTCACTGGACCTCCTGCAGGTCACAGCCCAAAGAAATTCATTCAGCAATTTCTGCATCAAGCCCACAGCTGCCAGAAGGCTAAAAGGAAAAGAAACCCACAACGTTTCCATGCAATTTGCAGCAGTTTGGAACTAGCAGGTTGAATTTGCAGTCAGCTCTCACTTGCTGAAGCCTCTTAAGCCCTCTGGGGTGAAATTAAAGTGTACAGCCTCCTTCGTCTTTTTCTTCATGATGTGTTGCTAGGCCATCATCACGCGTGCCTTAACCAAAATAGACATAACACTTCCATTAAGGAGGGTTCTCCAAATCATGTTTATAACTTTCAGGGGCAGTTTCCAGTTATTCAAAATTCTGTTTGAAGAGGGAATGCCAAAACTAGGCAGCACACTCAGCAACAGCCTTGCTGATGCTATCTATAGAATAAATACCTTCCATTGACTTCAAGCTGGTAGTTCCTATCCTATCCAGAAATGAAGCTCAACTTTTCATGAAGTTACATGACTGACTGGAGCTATTGTGTGTTGTGCTCCTCCTCAGCAGTGGGGAGAAAAGGAAGGAGATCTGTAACACCTGAAACAGTACGAGGCCACAGACCCCTGAGTAAATGCAATCCAGTTCATAAATAAGGGTGCTCGTTCATAGGAGTGAGGGAGGAAAACAGAAGACCTTTGTTTCTTACAGCCAAGTTTCTAACAATCTTCCACCATGAGAAATGGATTACTGGTAGTCTCAGAAGATGGGCTGATAGATCAAACATACTCTCCACATACTATAGACTTTCACTGAAAGTTGATATCCAGGTGCATTTATGGATCAGTGTCACTACTGTCCTGCCATGTAAAAATTGAAGGGTCTCTCGCAGTTCCCAAAGGACAAATCTTAGGGCTCCCTACTGACCACTGTTCTCAACAAATTTCAATTTCTAATTTTCTAATTTTGAAATTAGAGTAGAAATAAAGGAAACAAACTTGATTTTTACATACTCCGTTGGGGTTTTTTTAATAAAAATGACTAAATGCCAGCTCACGCTTCATACTGGCTGCAGGCTTAGAGAAGTAAAAATCATAAAGACCGTAAAGACAATGATTTCATTTCTTTATAGAAATGCTGCATGAACTGCTAGAATGGTTTTGAGCTGAGACTTTTAATCTTTTCTCTCCCTGCCAGAATGAGCACATGTGTACACCTGAATAACAATGGTCATTGACTGCAAAGTATTTATGTTAAAAAAGCCCTTGAAGTTACTTTGTTGATGTTTATGTGTCTGCCCAGTGGGCCAGATCAACCTTTCTTCCAATTTGCAATCCCTTCTCCTTAAAGAGATGCAGCAGAGGCTGCTGAAGTGTAGTGAGCTAGAGATGCAGCAGAGTCATGCTGCTCAGCATTGCAAGGCCTTAGCCTGCCAAAAATATAAAGGCAGACACAGACATTCATTCAGGAAACCTAAAAAGCTGTGAGCTGTATGATTTTGTCTGTACCCTATTTGTAATACAAATAGAAGAGATGCAACCATACATATATGGGGTACACAGGAAAGCTGAAGGTTCCCTTGAAGTGCAGGGCATTTAAGGAATGTTCTCAGTGTGTTTGTGTCCAGTTACTTAATTTGGAATCCCTAAGGATACAGGTCAGTTTATAGATGACACCAAGTTGGGAAGTCAGTGGTGGGCTTGGTAATGCTCAGTTAAGAGCTGGACCTGATGACCTTAAAGAGATATTTTCTAACTGAAATGACTGTAGAAAAAAAAAAGCCCAGAAATTTTCTAAGTAGTACCCAATTTGAGACACTACATGAATGGTCCCTGTGGTGCTCTCTTGTTTGGCTGCAGCCCGTGCTGTGAATGATATTACCGGGAAGACACGAGGAGCTTTGGAGCAGTCTGAGGCTTCCTGCAGCTCGGGCACATCACCACAGAAGGGCCCAGGCTGCACCCCTGGCCTGGGAGCAGTGTGACACTGCTCACACACGAGGCATGTCCCACACTGACAGCAGTGACGTTGCAGAGCTGTCAGTACCCCTCTGTGCACTGTATTCCTTCCTGCCTGGGATTAACATCAGAGATGACATCTGCTCAAGTCAGTGAGGGCTTTGCATTTGATGTCAGCAAACACTGGTCCAGACATTTGCTTCTTCGTTCACCACTGATAAGGGATCTCATCCTAGCAGTATAAACTGTGTAAATTCAGAGTTCTGTAAATTCTACTTAAGTCATTAGAAAACTGTTACTGTAGGAAGACAACAGTAACTGCTACCTGACAATATATTTCCACTTCTGTATTTTAGGCATCTCAGGATCACAGTGTCATTTTACAAGACCATTTGGGCAAATTTCCAAAGATCAGAAAACCTGATGGTGTCATAAATCACCATGTTTGCACAACACTGCATTGCACAAGTACAGGATTTCGACCCTTCGGTTTCAGAAGACAGTGTGAGTCTTCTCAGTGCTAAAAAATACTGACTTGTATGACTAAAGGGTCAACTTTCACTAGAAGGTAATTCTTTCCTGGAATGACTCTAGAAGGATGGATTAGGTAGGCTGAAGGAGAACATTTAGGTGGTTTAAAAATAAATAAGAAAGAACTACCGGCCTATAATTAACATTTCCCAGACTGAACAGATGATCTTACGCTGAATTATAACATTACCTTCCTCTCTCTTGCAGACGTTTTACACATTTGAGCCTATTGCATATATGAAGTAAAATGAAGGATGAATTTAACACAAAGTTTCATTTTTTTTCTGATAAGAACGTTGAGAATATGAATTTCACCAGCTTTCTTTCCCAGCATTATCCATACATATTTATAAATGGGAAGGATAGAGAATGACATGAGCCAGTTTTCTGAAAATGATTCTTCATTAACATCCCAAGTACGTGGAGAAACTTTCAGTATTGATTTAGAGCTACAAGCTGAGGGCTTTCCCTTTCACAAATGAGAATCACTGGGTAACTGTGGACTCCCAACCCTTTACTCTCTGACTGGAACAAAAACTTACAGACCAAATTTTCTTGCGTGGGATTGTTTAAATGGATTACAAAGTGCAAACCAACTCTGTAGTTGTGTTGGTGCTCTGACGTGGTCATTTTAGACACACTTCCAAAAAGCTCATCAAGTCAGAAAATGGGTGCAAAGCAAGGGGAGGCTGTTCCACAGGTAGCTTGGTAGAATGGAGGACAGAGATTCAGAGCACATCAGCTGTTTCTGGGTGATGCTCTGTGTGGTCTCTAAATCAAAGGTTAGTAAGTTGTATTTTGGTTCAGTTTCATCCACTTCACAATGTTAACCTGCAAAACTGAAATGCATTCCTGTTTGAGAGTAGGTTTCCTCCAATGAGAAGGAAGCAAACAAGGTTTAAGCCACTGGATTCTGCAGCACACCAAAATGCTTTTCATGCAGATATAGTAAGTCAACACACAAACAGATCCAACCTATGAAAGAACTTAGTCAGATTAAATGGTCTATGCACTTATATTAGATGCACTTACCTGTTCATTGTCATCTTCATCACTGCTGAGTTTTAGATCATCCTCAAGCATTCTGAAAAAAAAGAAAAACAATATAGACTTACATTTAATGAATTAAATTTATGTACATTGGGCCGAATCTACACCTCAGCAGAGTCAAAGGAAAAACTCTCAATTCAACAACAGCAAAATCAGACCTGAGGTAAGTAAACTGATGGGTACTCCAAGTATGTATGTATTAGTGCTTCTTTGTGGTGCTAAGGTAGAACAAATGACTTTCAGACTCATCCATCATGAAGTTTGGCAGTCAGCTGCTCTTTCATGTCCTCTTTTATTTCCACATTGTCTCACAGGGATTAGTCCATGTACACCTACATATATTTCTAAATCAGATGAGAAATTCAGCTCTGAGACTGCTAAAAACTAAGAAAAAATCATCCATGTTTCATTCTCAATCTAGGGCACCACCAATTTCCTTTCTGGTACCAATCCCTGCCTTATCAAACTGAGAATGCAAAGTGGAGAATAGCAAGAAGAGGAGGTGCTTGTTTGAGGTTTGATGGGACCTCACGGTTGTTAGTATCCAAAGGCAGAGCAAACATTTTCCAATCTGGGAATCTGCCAGTTCATACCCCCATTAGTATTTCTTTATTTTTTAATACGGGGAAATCTCACAGGTCTGTGCCCTGCACTTGGTTAAAGGGGAAGGATGCTCCTAAAAGATGTGGCTGGCCCTGTGCCTCCTTCCCTTCCTTTGGCAGAAGAAAGAGTTGAATGGCACATTCCTATATTAACACTCACACGACTTCTTTTTCTTTTAATCCAAGACTTGGGTATGGGAAAATTCATGGGGCAAGAAACCATGTTATTTGCTGCTACAGAGACAGAAAAGGTCTCTGCTTTGGGGGTCTGTCTAACCAGAGAGACAAGCAGTCAGCAAATACACTCCTGTATAGCTTCCCATATATTCATGCTTTTATCTGAGCTGATGATCATCTGGGCACACTTCTACCTCACACCCATCTTTTCACCTTGACAAATTGTCTTATCCCAGGATGACGTATGAATGAATTGGCACATCTCCCTCCAATCTGCTGTGACAGCCACTAAAATTGCAGATCTTCCTTTCTGCCAGCCCCAGCTCCTTTACCCACGGCAGGAGGCTCGCAAATTGCAATTATTGTTTCCTTTCTGCCTTGATGGAGACTGAAGTCTATGATTTTTTATTGTTAGCCTTTAAATAACTCTAGCAATCAATGGATGTTCTGTTAGGAAGGGTTTTTTTTGTTTGAAGACTACCAGTAAATCATGGAAGCCTCCTGATACATGGAATTTTAAAGAGGGGACAATAATCCCAAATGTGGAAATATCAAAACATTCGAAGCCCTGATGGTGCCCTTAAAAAGAGAAAGTGAAGGAGATCTTTAAACTGGTTTGTGAGTCATCTGTATTTTAGTGACCTCTCTTGTTGGCCAACCCAGTGGTTACAAGTATCTGGACACATAACTACCAGTCATTAGCATCCTGATAAATGGTGATGCCTCCCTGTAATACGTGAACCCATAAAAGTATGACTGCAGCATGGCTAAAAAAAAAAAAAAACTTCTAAAAGTTAGGATTTGTGGTGTGTTGACCTTGGCTGGATGCCAGGTGCCCACCAAAGCTGCTCTATCTCTCCTCTCTTCATCTGGACAGGAGAGAAAATGTAACAGACGGCTCGTGGGTCGAGAAAAGGACAGGGAGAGACCACTCAGCAATCACTGTCATGGGCAAAACAGACTTGATTTGGGGAAATTAATCAGAAGTATTGCCAATGAAATCAGAGTAGGACAATGAGAAATAAAACCAAATGAACCCCACCCTTCCCTTCTTCCTGGGCTGGACTTCACTGACAGTTTTCTCGGCCTCCCCCCTCACAGCGGGGCAGAGGAATGGGGAATGGGGGTTATGGTGAGTTCATTACACATTGTCTTTGCAGGTTCTTCCTCCTCAGGGGGAGGGCTCCTCCCACGCTTCCCCTCTTCTTCCAGCATGGGGTCCCTCCCANATAAAACCAAATGAACCCCACCCTTCCCTTCTTCCTGGGCTGGACTTCACTGACAGTTTTCTCGGCCTCCCCCCTCACAGCGGGGCAGAGGAATGGGGAATGGGGGTTATGGTGAGTTCATTACACATTGTCTTTGCAGGTTCTTCCTCCTCAGGGGGAGGGCTCCTCCCACGCTTCCCCTCTTCTTCCAGCATGGGGTCCCTCCCACAGCAGCTGGCCCCTCACGAACTTTTCCAACTCGAGTCCTTCCCGCAGGGTGCAGTCCTTCAGGAGCCGTTCCAGAGTGGGTCCCTTCTGTGGTACATCCTCCAGGCACAGGCTGCTCCAGAGTGGGTCCCCCATGGGCTCACAAGTCCTGGCAGNGCTGGCATTGGCTGTGTTGGAAATGGGGGAAGCTTCCAGCAGCTTCTCACAGAAGCCACCCCAGCAGCCCCCGTGCGACCAAAACCTTGCCATTCAAACTCAATACTCAATTTTTCAGGAATTATTAATCTTTAGAGGCCCGGACTTTGGTGATGAACAAAAACTTTGAATGGTGTTTATCTAGCAGACACATTCATTTGTTTCCCCAGAGCCATTACTTGCTGTGCCATTCTCAATGTATCGCTGTGCCTTGATCTATCCACAGTCCCCGATTGTTATCTGCAAGTCTCATTACACCAGAAGGACAATACCCCCAGGAAACCGAGACCATTTTCATACAGGACTATATCATTCTGACTCTTAACTCTAATTCAATCCTACACTCCTACTTCTAAACCTACATTTCACTTTAATGTGTAAATTATCCACTGCTTTAAAGAATCACTGCTAGATAATGCACTCTATTGTTATTTTTTAATGCAGATTTAAGTGGACATAATGCAAAGATCTTTCCATGAATGAAACCCAAAGGGTGGTATGTTTTCTTTTTCTTTCAGCTATTGGGTGGTTTGGTTTTTGGGTTTTTTGTTTTTTGTTTTTTTTTTTTTTCATTTGTTACATGTTAAATTCCTTTTTGACATATCCTGGTAGAAATAAGCCAAAAAGGACAAAAGAAATTCCATATTGGATAACTGGAAAGAACAAAGAAGAAAACATAAAAAAGATAAATGGATACGCTTACTAAACTAACCCTACAGCCATCTGAAATGGGCTGATTAATAACTGTCCTCATACAGCCTACACTGCAGATACTTTCTAACAAGTACAGTAAGCGCAAGACATGTTTATTGAATATTGAAAAATATAAAATTGATATAAAACATGATTAGTAGGAAGGACAACTGTTAGAGTTGGTTTCAGAGAAACTAAATTTGCAGGATTTATGAATTCCCTTCAAGAGACTAACAGATGTTTAGATGACTAGAGAGAGGGAAAAAATTGGATTTTGGCATTTCTTTAGCAGTTCCAAGCTTATCACTTGGAGTATATAATTCTTCTTAGTCCGTTCTGCTAAATGAAGAATATGTCATCCCATTCAGTTCCAAAACTCAAAGCTTAAACAACTAAACCAACCAGCTTCTAAAATGCATCATGCTCTTCTGGCAGATGGAATAATTAAAGAGAAACTGAGTACAGCATCAACCAGAAATATATGGTAGCCAGAGAAGCGAGAAAATAAATTAAAAATACACAGTATGTGCAAATGTAGAATGCTGAACATTTCAAATAACCTGCTTCCAGAGAATATTGGTCAGAAAAAGTAGTATTTTACAGAACGCAGAGGACTAGATGGTGTTCCACAATTTTAAAATGTGCTTAATATTCTGAAGACATGGGTCACAGTAGCTTGTACTGTTTAATGTTTCTATTAACTCTCATTTATAAGCGAGTACCATCTGATAGCACTCAAAGCCCAATAAGGACTTTTTAGATTGCCAGCAACCTTAATACAAGGTGACTGTTTCACTATTGTATCTAGAAAGGTATTTCAGCTTCAAAGCCCTGAGACAGAAGAGCTCTGTATCTACAGCTCTCCAAAGCACTGTCTGGACGGTACGAACGTGAAATTAGGCACTCCTGAGTGAGAGGTCCCTGGAAATACCCATGTGATCTATTCTGCTCTATGTAATTGCTCACCTCAGAAGCACCCAGACTGGAGATTACAGAGTGTATTTGTTATTAAGATCAGGACAGCTATTAATAAAGGCCAATTTGGAGGCTATGTTAAAATTACAATGAACACTGTCAATGAGGGCAAATCAAAGAGAAAACTGCCTGTATCAGAAAGCTATCTCCAGGGGTGTTATGAATTCATTTTATTTCCTATTCTTCTCTGACCCAGCTGACATTATTATTGAATATACATGTACTTGTTTGTCTTTTCATCCATAGCTAATGCAAAACACCACTTTAGGGAAAGAACAGGATTAAGTAGGATTTTTTATTTCATTATTAGAGCAATGCCATTTACTCTAACAGTAGAAGTTGTGTCAGCACATTTATTATAATCTACAATTTTCAGAGGTTTATAATTTGGAATGTGAAATTATTGCAAAGCGGAAATGTTGGGACAAAGCAACACATTTATCTGTGGTGTAAGTAGGGGCAATCTCATTGACTGACTACAATACCCCCTTCCTCCAGGGATGAATTTGCTCCCAAAGCAGATTGTTCTTACATTACAAATTCAGCTAGACAAATGGCTGAACAAGGGCTTTATTAGGATGAGTTCTCTAAAAGTTGCACTAGAAATAGCAAGAGCCCATCCTGACTTTTGAGTTCAGTGGATGTTTTGTGCACACCAGACCTGCTGGTCTGGGATCCCGTCAACGAGCAAGTGAGGATTTGATTAGGAGACATGAGGTAATTCACTCCCTGAGAAAGCACTACCACAGTATCACTCATTTTCACTTATTTTTATAGAAGACTCTGAACTTCTTAAAGGAGGATTTTCACGGCATCCTGTTTTTTTGGTTTAATGTATAATGTATTTAAATGCTTTTAACAAATGAATGAGGTCCTGATTGCTGGTAGACTTCTGGGAATGCCATGCATTTCTTCCTGCTCTGGTTGTGGAGGGCTGGGATGGGAGTCTGCTGTGTTTACAGTAACATGTTTGGTAATACAGCTTCCTTAAGGAGGAGGCATGTAAAAGGCAGCATGGATAGGATAAGGTTCTGCCTGTCTAATTTGCTCTGGGATCGGTTCACCACTGCACTGGGGCTTACTCCAAGGTGAAAAAAGCCTTGTGGGAATGAAAAGGATGGAGGAAAGGGATGAGGGTGTTGCAGGCAGACAGTCAAGGGAATACTGGGCAATTCTCTGATCCTGAGCTGCCTAGAAAATTAACTCACTCATGTCAAACCACATCTGTACAAAATGCATATCCCATCTGAGTCACACCACAACAAACACAAGTGTTGCTTCTGCAGGAAGGAGGACAGGCAGTGGTGTTAACCAGGCAGACAGATATGCCATTCTTTCCTTGCCAGGTTTGTCTCTGGTAAAATGGGAATACATTTCTAAGATTTCTGTGCTACTAGTTATTCCATTCGATATTAAAGGGAGAGCTTAGACAGTTGTAGCAAGTTTCAAACTTGTAAAACTTAATAGGACTTAATCCAGAACAGGCAGGAATCTAATAAATGTCTTTAAGTAGTGAAAAAAGTAGTACATTGCAGCCTGAGCTATGATGGCCTTGTCACTCCTGTTTGCAGCAATATTCCTGCAGAGGGAACATGGTCCATGCAAATAGTGACTAGCACTGAGATGCAACCTTTTCTACACCTGCACTTGCATGGAAATAAGGCCATCAGTTCAACATAATCTCTGCTGGTTTACCCCATGGACTTCATACCCAACTTGTTTTTCATTTTCTTAGTGCATTTCTCTGTAGTATGTAAGGCTTCTTCGAGAGTGGTAACTCAAAAGGTATCATGCAAATGACAAACTGCATAATGGAATTCAGACGTATTTCAAGAATGTGTTGCACACACTGGAGCGCAATTTTATCATTTATCAAGGGGGAAGAAGGGGGCCTATGTGTGTGAAAACATCTAACAATAGATTTCCCCAGAGAAGTTCATAATACAGTGAACAAAAAACTGAGGAAATGAAAATAAACGGTAGAGTAATTCCAAAGGAAAAAAGAAGATCTTTTGTTTTAAAACATCCCATCAATAAATCTTGAAACCTTATATTCATTCTTTTGCTGAAATGTGCAAGTCATCCTTACATTATTTCCTCTGAGATACTGTAAGAGTTATGGTAAAAGAAAATCTCAGAAGATTAAATGGAATTTACAAGCACCATTTACCTTAATAGTCAGGACCATTTGTCCAGCAATTTTATACATACTTAAATAAAATTTATTAATTTTCCCTTCTCCTCATCCACCATTTTCTTTCATTACATTTTTGTCAATGATGAAGTCAGTCTTGCAAACTGTTACTCACAGAAGTAACTTCTGCTCATTAAGGCAGTTTCAGTGGCCTGAATAGGGCTAATTTGCTGAAGGTACAGATCAACTCCTCAGTCTATGGCCTGAAATCACCTCCCCTTAAAATGGACTGAAGTCAAGTTTCGTGTCTTCATTGCTAAACAACCTGTGAGCAATAGAGGTGCCTGTTCTCTTCCCTGCCACAGGAAAGGCACTCATTATCCTGCTGACACGGTCAGCCTCCCCCTGGCCAGTGATGGAGAGCGATGGCTTGCTAGGACACCCTCCATTGTGTGTTGTCACATGCAGCCTGCCTTAGTGTTCCTGGCACCACATCAGTAATTAGTGTAATTACAGCTGGTGAGAGAGAAGTAACCCCTGTGGTTTTCTATTAGGTACCTCACAATTAGAGAGTGCACTTCATTACTCATCTCTCCGTATCATCTCTTAATTTCAAAAGGATTAAGCAAAATTAATTCTTTCAGTAGGAGAATTTCTTTATCCAACCATCCACTAATGTCTATGTATAAAAAGCTCTTCAAGGCAACTAAGATATTAAGTTGCTACTAAGTGCATTATAACTACTGCTCTGTTGACAGGCATTTTGTGTTTCATTAAAGCTGAGACAAGAACTTTGGGAGGAGGGAGAAACCTGCTGCCAAATTTTATGGGAATCTGTATGTTTAGCACAAATCTGGTATATCAAATAACTTCACAGCTCTATTGAGCTTCAATCCTGCTTGCAAACAATACTTCCAACAGAATGGGATCAGAATGGGGTTGAAACATTTTAACAGTATAATAGGAAGTGGCAAAAAAATCACAGAAAGCAGTAGCCTTTTGTTTCAAGCTGCTGAATTGATATTTTTGCCTTAAATAACACTAAGACCACTGGGTTTGCCTTCTGCCTTAGAAAAGTGCCATCTCCTTCACCTTGTGTTTCCCTCACTGCACAGTGACTCTTCAGTACAACACACATCTGTGTTTGGTAAGTTCAGAGTGTGATGTATCATTGAAGCAAAAAGAGGGGAAAAAACAAGAGAAAAGAGAGACAAGAGCAAAGAACAGTATGGGTCCAGTCCACAGAGAGGGACTAATAGTTTCTACAAATGCCAGTATAAAATGAGCATTCTTAAAGTTTGTGAAGAATAAAAATGAGTAACCCCACCTTTTTTAGTGTGTTCAATTCTGTCAGTGTGCACAAAGCTTTCACTATTTTCCCTTTGATAAACTGCAATGGCTGATATAATTTTGGGTTCTGCTATTTATCAAGAACAATATATAGTCCAAGAGCCATTTCTGTGATACATACTCATTTCCAATACATTCCACATGAAAAACACCTGCTTACTCCAACCATATTTGATTAAAACTGTCTCCTAGCCAGAGCACCAGTATTTTCTCTGGTAAACAAGCCTTCGGTTGGCATATTTACACACAAAGGCTATAGGAACTTAGCACACAGTTAAACAATGATTGATAATTCTACCACAACTTGCAAAGGTGACTTTAAAAAATCATACCAGAAAATACAATACAGAAATTTGTTCAACAAGGAATGAAGTAACACAGGACTGGCTCATCTATCCAGTGTTCTACAGTGCATATGGAAGGACATTAGTTTTATTCATTGATTATATTCTTTTATCTTTCATTTTATTCCTTTTTTAAATCTGGTAACAAAGTGAGTCCTCCAAGGAGTTGTTTGATGAGCTGACAGTACCGACATGACATTCACCCATCTTTCTCTGTGCACTCTTTTCCCCTTACACAGACTAATCTTGTATCTGAAGAGCAGAGCCCTTTTGTTTCTGCAGATTGGAAATGAGTTGTGTCTGGTAAATCTGAAACTTCGATAACCGTTCTGGAGTGGAAGCAACTTTTTTTGGTCATGAAAACCTTTCTAATGATGTATTTTTGCATCTCTTTCTGCCATTTGAACCACTTGCCTCTAATTTCCACCTGATGTCTGCAAAGTTCAGTGCCATGAAGAGAGACCCCACTTCAGTGTTAGTGACAGGAATGACACTGAGCCCTGAAGGCCCTTTGCAGAGGCAGCTTAGACTGAGATGAACTCTGCTCTTCTGGCATTACGACTGTGTGGAGCTGGGCAGGGGGTGATGAGGAGGAGAAGAAACTCCTCCATGCCTGCTGTGGGGTAAGGCAACACAGCACCTCACCAGGTGAGTGCAGGAAGAGCAACAAAGACTCCCTGACAGTGACATCAGGCTGAGAGGTGTTTAAATCCCTCGAGTCAATTAGTCCTCAAGAATGAGTTGTTGGGGAGGAGTGGTCCTGTGATCCTGTAAGTGAGTCTGGCTTCTTCATTTCCGTGCAAATGAACAACAACTTAATAAAACTGTAAAGTAATTCTTTACTTGTTCGAAAGGAAGACTCAAGATGTTTAATAAAGACTGGTAGAAGGATGTGTTCCAGCTGCAGATACTGAAAAGGCCACACAATGCAGCTGTGACACAATGCTTTCAGTGACAGGTTATGGAGAACGGGACCTTGAGCTTCAGAAACAGCACTTCTGCATATGGAGGAAAGTGAAATTTGCCACATCAGATTTTTAAAGAACACTGTAAGCTTAGCAGCTGACTTACAGATTTTCAGGGGTGTGCATTACCAAAGCAGAATTCCAAGCAGCAATCCAAGACCTATGTACTGACCTGCTGATGGTACATGGTGAATAAAGAGCAGGGGTTGGCCACAGAGAAGATGAGCAAGTACCAGGGGCTTGTGTGTGCATGGGAGACCTGACCAGACCTTTCAGAGCTGCAAAGGCACTACACCTCTACAAAAAGTACTGCTGGACCATGCCTGGTACACAGGGGAGTTCAGGGATGATCATCAGCAAAAATCCCCATAGAAGGCAAAGAAAAGGTGATCTTGGGGAAGGTGAGCTTCATTTTCACTGCCCTAATTTGTGATCAGTTTTTAAAGACACTTTTGTACCTGCAAAATCCTACATCCAAATCCACAGCTATCCCACAGATCTGATACAGGCTTTGCAAAGAGAAATGCATCCTCAGTAAGACTGTTCACTTCTATCCCTAAATGAACATTCTGTTGATCAGTCTAAAATGTATAAACAGATTAATCCAAGCAGTACTAAAACTTATGTAAATAGAGGAGATAAAACCAAGCAAGAATAAAACTAATATAAATAGATCGGATAAATGAAAAAAATACTTAAATGATTTCTGAATCTGGATGATTTATAAGGCACTGCATATGCATGAGAGAAATCAAGTACCAAGCACAGTCCTGAAAACACTGACTCATGCAAATAATCCTTGCTCCTGCAAGCACTATTTTTCAGGCTCAGATCCAAGCACAATGCCTGACACTGTTTGCTCTGATAATCACTCTAAGATAAACAGATATGAATAACTGCAAATACTTCCAAGCATTTCCTTTCACTTATAATGTAAAAAGAAAAATTAGAGGATAAAATGAAAATGTATGTTTCCACTTCCAGATTTCATACATCATTAATTCTGTAAAAATATATCCATCTTCATGCTGATAGTTCTCTTTGCTTGGCAAGCTTGAAGAATGCAATATGCTAGATAACCTGATTGAAAATTTGATCCCATTGTTTAACAAAATGAGGATTGTTTCATAAGGGGCTCCACCATGTCTGTGCACATTTTCCCCTAAGTAACAGTGAAAGACTTGTATTTCCCCAGACAGCTGAACATTTACGTTGATGTACTTGGCTACAGATCCAATCTTGCTCTGGCTATAATACAGGAGAATTTTCCTCAGCATTTTGAATTATGGCACTGAAATAATTTACCAGTGCCTTCTGTGCATGTTACATAAGTTTTCTGATACAGTTAGGTCTTACTGAAAGTTTGCTTACCCTATAAATTGAGCCACATTTATGGTTTAAACCATTCTTTGTCCTGAAAATTGAGGATATTTTTTTCAGTATCACTGCAAATGGTGTAACTCTGGAGAAGCCAGCATTTCCCCACAGCCATGCACACCCTGCGTACACACACCCTCCAATCTTTACATTCCCTTGGAAGCCCAGGTTACTTCTGAGCTCTCTGCTAATTCGTGCTTGCAGAGCCCTCTGCAGTGTTGGAAGAATGAAGCTGTGAGGAACCATGAAAGGAACATTCAGTGGTTGGTTTAAATGGGGATGTTAGGGATACTCACAGACATGATTTATGTCCAATTACAGAATCACAGAATGGCTGGGGTGGGAAGGTATCTCTGGAGATCACTGAGTTCAACCCCCCTGCTAAAGCAGGTTCACTCAGAGCAGGCTGCACAGGATCACATCCAGGCAGGTTTTGAATATCTCAGTGAGGGAGACTCCACAACCTCACTGGGCAGTCTGTTCCAGTGTTCAGTCACACTCCCACTAAAGAAGTTTCTCCTCCTATTCATATGGAACTTTCTGTGTTTCAGTTTGTACCCACTGTCCCTTGCCCTCACTGCTTTAATATCTCTCTCCCAAACTCATCTTGAGACCACCTTGGCATTCCTCTACCACAAAGCCTTTGAGGAACATTGTGGTTGATTCTCTGAGAGGTAGGTTAATATTATTTTCATACCAAATTAGTTATGAGATGAAATACATGTTACCATTGGAAAAAACCTCAAGATATGGTCCTCAGTGCTAAAAACATTTTAATAAAGAAATTCCAGACTATCAATTTCTTGCCCTTCTTTTTGACCATTTATATCGTGTCTGGCACTTGGTTTCTCTGTCCATGACTTCAGTACCTCAATGTTATTATCAGACAAATAAACAAGAAAATTAGTACATAAAATTGATAAATGGATACCCAGTGTTTTTCTTCAAAGGGCAAAACTTAGGGATGATGCAGACTAAACTTAATTTAATTGATGAAGTCTAATGGCACCATGACTTTTACAAAGGCAAATAATAGAATAATAATATGTCAAAATTGTCAGACTGGATTGGGTCCACAGTACATCTAGTTCTACATCAGAGGAGGTTGTCCAGTGGAACAATTTGTTAGTACTGAAGTATTTTTCCTAATACAGCTGGAATGAGACACGGGTTCATTATGCTCATGGAGCACATATGCTTCCCCAAATTCTTCATTGCAATCTTTTTTCAGAGTTTCTTTGAACCCTGGCTCCAACGTTGGCAGCAACCTGAGTCCTAACTGTAGGCTGTGTAAGAACCTATTTGTTTTTCCTGGCCGTTTTATCCTAGAATTTAAATTATGAGAAAATAAATGGGAATTTCATAGGTTCTAAGTGAGTCTACGTGCTTGCCTCCCATCAATTTTCAAAACTTCATTTTCTATCAGAATAGTTACAAGGACATAACACACCTTTTTTCCTAAGACTACTCTTTCGAACTTTCTCATCTTACTCTACACATCTGCCGTAGCAAGTCTAAATCTTAGTGACAATTATCTTCTGAGGAACAAGTGTGTACATTCACCTTACGCCTGACTGGCAAGCTGCAAAGCCCTCCCTGTGTTTCTGAGTTTTGATGTTAGTTCCATTGAAAAAGGATGAGTCCCACTAAGAGGAAATTGCAGAATACACCTGGCACTTGGGGCACGAGCTGCTAATCTACAGACTAATCCAGTTGATACATATGGTTAGGCAGTTGGGTAACTATCAGGGCACAACACCACCTTTCATCTCCTAAGGTAATGCAGAAGTTATATCTCAAATCCAATTTAAATTGGTGCTCCCTTGAGCTCAAAGATAATTTGTCTCTAATCCTCTTCTGGTTGTCTATAGGGTAACCTTCAAATCTCAGAAATAACACTGTAAAAAATGATCAAGCCGTAATTTTTTAGCAGAAAACCTAGCTATTTTTCCTGGTAGCACTATGTTCCAGCTGTTATCAGATTCAAGAATTTTTCAACTGCCTTGAACTCTGCATTTATTTTACTTTTCCAGATTTTTGCCAATGAAAATACCTCAGCACTGCTTGAAGAGAAAATAATCTTGTCAGTTTTATTGTGCCATATCTGAGATGATGAAGGTCATGCTAACTACAAGTCTGTTCCAATTGCTACGGGGTTGGGTGAGGTGGGCTTTTTATTTTATTTTTGGTTTTCCCCTAGCTCCTACCACAAAGTAATAGGGATTTTCCCCTTTCATTCATCTTGCCTTTTGTTGTTTTTAATCGACCACCCATCAGTGCCGAATTGCCTTGTAACTGTCTGCTGAGCTTTCATTTGACAGAGATAGCTGCTATTGTTAGCAGGAGCCTTCACTTCAGCCCATTTAACTTTCCTCAGTTTGACAGCTTCACAATAGCCACCTTCCATCTAAAGAAAACTGTGATTTAGTAGAAAGGGAATGTGGGACAACAGCCTGATCTGTCACTCAGTCTCCAGTGAGTTCTCCTGGCATAAAGTTCCCCCACAAAGCTGGAGGATGAAATACAACATGAAAATAAGACGGTCATGAGACATGTTCAGTTATATATTCTGGCAAAATCTAAACAGCAATCACACTTGAAAATACAGCCCTTTCCTGTCAGTAATACCCCATGCTGGACAATAAAATAAATATTTTGACTAATTCTAAATTTCCATTTTTTACTTATATTCCAGAGTAATACTTGACTTCCCCCCCTCCTCCCCCGCCTTTAATTCACCTAGTAATTGTTCTCAGACTGATCTACAACAGCTCCTAGTGGAAACAATACGTCACAAGTAAATTACAGCTTTCATTGGACCAGTCGTGGGTCCTACTCCATGTAAGTCCCCATGAAAAGATGTTGATGAATTAAGAGCCTGGATGTCCTCCCTTACTGAGGATTGAAAAAGTCAAATTATAGCTGCCTTAGCACAGCCTCTGAATACTTCCCAGCTCAGCTCCACACTCAGCTTTCCTTTCATATGCACTATGGAAACACATTTGTAGCTGATTTTCAACTGATGTGCATTTATGCCTAATGCCCTTTTGCATTTAAGCTTAAATCTGGTTTTATCATCTGGCATAAATGACAAGCTGTAGATGTCCCACTACTAGATTTCCAGGCACCATTTTTTTTCTAGACAGTTAAATAACATTATTTTCTTGTCCAAAATCTTGGTTCCCAGTTTGATGAATGCTCTCTTGCTAAAAAATGTGTCTAGAAAATTGAATTTGATTACCATAAAGCATAATTTATTTCAGTCTATCTATATGCCTTTCTTTAACTCTCATTTGACTTCATCACAGGAGGCATGAGAAAACAGAGTTGGCAGAGCTGCATGTTGCAAAAGGAGACCACTAAACTGACTTCTACATTCACCTGAGTTTAAGAATAATTTCCTGGTATTTAAAATAAATAAGTTACTTTGGTAGTCGTGACTAATCACTGAGCCACACAAGAGCTTTTATTTGCAGCAGCCATTCAAAACTGAATGAAGAAATTACCACACCTATATAGAAAGGTGTGTACAGAAATGGAGACAGAAAGTCAGGTAACAGATAAACTCCAGTAAAAGGACAGATAATAGCTACTAGAGAAGCATCTATTGCCCAGAGTTCACTTGAGAGAGAGTACCCACGAGGCTACAACTCGGAAGAACACCAGACTGCTCCACTGTTTCTAATTAGAAAGGACATCCTTCATTTTATAGCTCCTGTGGTCTAATTTGTAGAGAGCCATATCCCCTAAAGCTTTCTGTAAACCAAATTAAAACTCATTCCGTCAAGGAGTTTTAGCAATATATGGGCTCTGATCACAATACATACTCATGGTCATGGAGCTGCTGCAGGCAGTCAGCTGGGGGTGCTGCCCTTTTTTTTTTTTTTTTTTTAAACTTTTTTAAGGAAACAGGAAATTTCTTCTAGGAAAAAAAAAAACATTTTAAAGACCAGAGAATCTGGTTCTGTTTAAACAGCCATTCATGAGAAAGAACGGTACACACAGTCTCTCTACTGATTTTCCTGGTATTCTCTGACTTTTAATTAAAACATTTTTCTTCTTCCTTTTTTTACTCAAGACACCTCAAAGCTTCAGCTCAACAAACATTGCTAGCAATATTTTTTTCTCCAAATTAGAAAAAGTTAGCTTAGGGCTTTTTGGAAGCCTTCAGACTCCATGAATGCTTTTGAAGTTTGCAGTCCCTTCTCAACCCAGAAAACATTCATATCGTGTGCAGCAGCAACACAAACACCCTACTGGTCTTTAACCCAGCCCTGGACAAGGAGACGAAATTCTGTCTCTATGCCCATTCAGCCTTTGGCCTCTCTGCCACCACTATCAGGAGCGCCAATTAGCATTACAGCTCCTGGATTTGGACACATGTCCATTAGACTCCAAGGGAGAACTTCATTTCACAAAGACATTGAATAGCTCTGAGAGTGATTACTTTTGTTCCCTACAAATCCGCCTTGAATTTGAACTGGTAACCTGAAGGTGAAAGGATCCATCATCCTATTGTTAGGGCAGCCCGTGCCAGCCAGAGTACCCTTTACACCAAGAATTTGGTGTCACTTGGTGGTTGAACTTCTTACACACACACAGCTCCCTGAAAACATGCCCCTCTTCCATCCCTGTGGGATCTGATATAAACACACAAATTTATGTGCTTGTATCACTCAACACTGCAAACACCAAGTTAGATGCTTGTTTCCTCCCACACGCCAAGGGACTGAGCTAAATTTCTTCAAGCAAGATTTCAAGAAAGTATTTATCACAGCTGGTGTAATTACAGAATTACCTGTGAAAACCCACAAAGGCTGAGGGATCTAATGAATAAGTGGAAAACTACAGCATAATATCAAACAAAATGTCTACAGTCAAAATATTCCACTCGGTAAAGGTCACATACTCCCTGCCTTGAGGAACAGCAGAGCACACTTTGAATGCAGGCAGGTGAGAGCTTTGCCTATATTATGTGAGGAGATTTTGATAAACATTCCAACCTATTTTGACAGCGAGTGGCCAATATGGCAAAGTGGTTCACAGCAGCAGCTTGATTTAAGAACTGACCAGTAAGAAATTTGATAGGCTGGCCCAAAGTGCTGAGAGTTATTAACCTTAAGAAGCTTCTGGAAATGGGATGCCCTGGGCAGGCACCACTGCCAGGGAGAGTCCCCAGATCCCCAGAAGGGGGCTGCTGACCACTCCACTGTGCCTGCTATACCCAGCTCCTTCCTCCCCAACTCTCTGTACTTGTCTCTTCCATAAGCCTTTATCCACTCATTTCAAACAAACCCAATATATTCACTGTTGTTTAAAGGCTCATCTACATTTCCGGTGAGCTATTTTCATCAGCAGCATTCTATTAAAGTTATTTCAAAGTAAACGAGAGAGAGAGAGAGCAGAGACTGTGCAGCACTATATCATGTGTCTTCTCAAACCAGTTAAATCTCAGCAAGAAGTAAAAAAAAAAAAGAGATCTATTTAAAACTAGATTAAGCTCAAGCTGCTAAAGCATAATAAATTGCTCTATTTTAACTGACTGAACTGTGCACACTTAGAATACAAGGGCATATTTCATTTGGGTTTATGCAATTGTTCAGTCTACTTTTCTACCATTTCACCCATCACCAGATGAGAGAACTTGTCAGGCAAAATTGTAGTTAATGATGTTTAATGGTGGCTAAGCCCGATAGACTTGTTTATTTCTTTTCTTCTTTTTTGTTGCTTTACTCTCACTGAAATAATGAAAATATTACATGAAAAACCTATATTATTTGCAGGAAAAGCTTCCATTACCAATGCTAGGTAACATAAAGCTTTATCTGATTTATACAGCAATCTATATAAATCTACTTTTATGTTTTATTTGATTCCAGCCATTAGGCTGTGCTAGGAAGTAATTCTAAAATATATATCATAGTGGCAATTCACTGTACTATACCAAATTAATCTACATAAATCTATACCTGTGTGCAGGGAACCAGCATGGTAACATCACCAGTATGGAGGAGGACTGGATGCCAGTAATTCTACTTGTAGGCTTTCTAGGAAGTTCAAGCTTTCTCTAACTACTGAGCAGAATACAAATGTCCCCTGTTGACAAAATTCCTCCATCTAAATTAACTGTACCATCATTAGCATAGCTCTTACATTCTAAATTTCAGAATATGAAACTGCATATTAGGAGAGGTATTTCCTCTTTATGACTGATCTACAGTCAGAGAGCTGGAGCACGAATGGGCTGTTTGGAACAGCATATCCTTTAAAAAACCTGTATTCCTTACTGATTTAAGTTCCTTACATAGCTGAAGCCAGTGTGCTCTGCACACTGAATGAGGCCAGCTGGCAAAGTAGGAGTGTATCAGCATTGACTGCTTTTCTTTTGTTTGACTATTACCTCAATGGCCACACACTAAACGATGTGAACTTGATGGGCTTGACTATGACCTCATCTAAACGGAACAATATGAAGCTGGCACATCTGTAATCTCAGGATTGCGATTTTTCAATTTATTTTTCACCTGATTTGTATTAAGATGCGGTTCGAATTTTAAAGTAAAAATAAAAAGGGTCCTTCTGCATTCCAAATCAATCAGCAAACGCTGGCATGCCAGAAGGCAGGCTTCATCTGCCTCTTCACACCACATTTGGTGGATCCCTGACTTATGAGAGCTTGATTTCTAAATGTTTATGCAGAAAGAAATGCTTTACACATCCGCTCCTTCTCAGATAGCCTACAGGGATTTCTGGCAATACTTTTTCCCCCCCCGCCTTCCAGGTTTTCTCCCTGTGGATACATAAAGACAGAGTGACAGCAGGAGTAGGCTCAACTCTCAGCGAGCAGCATCCATGCTTATTACTGGTATTGACTACATGAGGTAAGGTGGACATCTGTCTTTACTTTTAGCAAGGTCTACAAGGATAAACGTGAACATGAATGTGGGCCGCCCATGGACAGTGTACTGGTGCTCTTTTATACTCCCAACCCATCGCTGGGCTTCTGTCACTTTTGTCTGAGCTACATTTCAGCCTGGGGTCACAAGAGTTCAAAACACAGTCAATTAATCAAATGGCTTCTATGAACATAACACTGCAGTTCAATAACTGTTTCCTATTCAACATAACCAAGGAAATGAAAGCAGGAGGTTAATGTGAAGATAGCTAGGTTACATGAGGAGCTTTAAGCAGCAATCCTTGATTAGCCATCATCAGACAGTGCATTTTATCAGAGCAGTTATTTTATGTGAGACAAAAGAACAAACCCACAATGTTTATGGCCTGATCCTGCTCTCAATAAAGTCAAGTCAAGCTCTTCTGTTGACTTATGCCTACTAGTTCAGGATCTTTGATCTTGGCAATAAAATTAACACAGCAAAAGAAAACAACAGAGAGAGACAGAAAAACTCTCTCTTAGAATGCTCTGTGTTTACACTAAGGAAGACGGAGGATTGAAGTCTGAGGTGAAATAAGTACTCCCAAGAGGAGGGGAACTGGATATGGGACACAGCAGCCAATATGCTGAAGTGATGGGGACAAGGGTGTTACATCAGTGCAACAGGTTTACATGTGTTGTACCAGTTTTAAGAGGTGGGGTTTGCAAAGCTGCTGATTCCAGCAGGTGAGAGTGGAAGGCCCAAATTCCTCAGTCTTTGCTGCCCAGACATGACCTGCCAAAGGGGTGGGAAGCAGAGTGCTTAGCCTGCCAGCCACCCCTTCAGGAGGGCTTTTCTCTGTCTCAGCTTTAGAAAAGTGCTGGGATTCTGCTTCGTATCGCCCAACTTTTCTAAAAAGGGGCTGAAAAAACCCCTCTAAGCAGTGTGAGAATTCTTTTTGATGCGATAAAAACCGTAAATATGTGTTTCTAACCACTGAAGACAGAAAGCTTTGGAGGGCTTAAATGGAAAAAGCTAGTTTAGATTGAGCCAATTCTGGGTATTGCCACACATGTCAAATAGCACTTCACTTGACAAATGGTCCCAAAGAAATCTATGGAGCTATTCAGGGGGTACAGTGATGTTTGGTATGAGTAAGGAGATTAGAATCTGGCCCTTGCTTTATTTTCAGAGAGATTTCAAACATGTGTTTGTTCTAATTTTCCCTTCCTTCTAGGATTGCTGGTATTCACTTGGCTTGGCTTTAGAGGCAGAGGGATGTGAAAAACAGCACCAGTAAAAAAAATTATAAACTCTCTAATATATGACCAAAATAGCTTTTCCCCCCCATAAAATATGTGGCATAAATGAATTCCATAATGATGCTATGTGTTATAAAAGTTTTATTGGCACTCATTTGGGATTACCCGCATAACTCACTTGTGAGTTCACTACTCGTGGGTAATGCACTCATCCCAAATGCATGCTAAACACCAGCTTATGTAAAAAGTCCTATTAGAGTTTAACAGAGATTAAACTAACAGATTTTTTTACAGAAGCCTCTTATAGTACAGAGGTCCACAGAAATTACAAAAATCTCAGTCTAATAAGAGGCAATGTTTTCATTAGGTTTATTCTAATCATCCCATATTAAATTCTGAAAATTCTTAACCAATGACATGCATATCCTCTCTGCAATTTTACATTTTCCCCCTCCCTATGCACAAATTTGTGCAGTATCCCACACACGTGACTGCATCAAGAGAGAACACAGGCCCTGGTGCGAGGTCAGTACAAACACAGAGTGTAGGAGTCCTTGCTTTAGCAACTCTGCTCTCTAAACTGAAAAGGCTGGGAATGAATGAGAAAAAAAAAAAATTGTTCCTATTTACAGACTGAGAAGAGACACATAATTTCCAAAAGGTCATGCAGGAAGTCCCTGTTAAAGCTGGAATGAAAATCAGATTCTCCTAAGCACCCAATGCCTTAACAGCAAATTCATCTTCCCCCAACATCTATGTTTTTCTTCATCTACTGTATTCCATGCTCATTCCTGTACCATTTAAACATCTCTCTCTAGCACTGTGACATCATCAGTATCTGTTTTGACTTAAAGCATCACACACCCCCCCTGCACACCTGGACAAGCCAACTCGTGAGGAGCATGGATCAGGCTGTCAGGCAGTCGGTGCATAAGGAAACAACAGCTCAGCTTGCACAATAACCATTACCAGGCACCTAAACTTGGTAACCTTAGCCTAGGGCAATTTCACAAAGAAAGCTGCAACAGAAACAGGAGCAGAGCCGATGCTGGCTGGGCACAGTTAAGCTGATTTTCCTGTTTTCTTTCCTGCTTTCCCCTGTTTTCTTCTTTGAACATCTTCTGACTCATAATGACGCTTGTGAGGACTCTACAGGCAACATTCAAACTTCCTGTGCTGCCAAGTTCAACCTGAAATACAACCACCACCCAGAGGAGCTCCTCTGCACGCTTCTGTGCCTCCAACCACACATCCTTCTTGGACAAAATTAGGGAGAATTTCTGTAATTAACCTAAGATTTCTTTCCCCCCGCCCCCCGAAACAAATGGGAAAAGGGGCATGAAGACACCCAAAGTACCTAATTGTTTTCTCTAAGTAAATATTTCCTGTCAATATTCAGGTAAATGTTCTGTGACAATTTATGACCAAAACTAAAATTTTAGGCAATGTTTCATGGACAATATTTTTCTATTAACTCACATATGAGAGAACTCTAAAACTTGGTATGAATTAATGTTAACCCTTAAAAGAAGCATGTAACATGCTATTACAGCAAAAGATTGAAATGAAAGAAAATGCATTGCTAATTTACTGGGCATATTGAGTATTAATGTGATATAGTTATTTCCAAGAGAGGTGGAAACAGTAAATAAGGAAAAATGTCTCTCCTTCTGATTTTTAGAATGATTTCCTACCTAAAGATACACATACCACTTGATTTTCAATCACTCCAGAGCAAGTAACTTTCTCTAAAACCTAAAGAACATACCTGCTATTAACAATCTCAGCAGTGCCTAATAAAAAACCACTTAAGCACAAACGGTACTTAATTTATATGATGAGTAGCTGTAAGTTATCAACCCCAGAATCCTGTGCAGAAATTAAATATTCAGTTTTTCTTTACTAATTCAAGCATGATTTTTATTCCTCAATTGTGTAAGCTTGACAGTGGGGGAAAATGATTCAAGTCAATCAATCCTCCAGCAAGAAACTGTATAATGAAGGGTGCTGGGAGGAGGAGAAATGCAGAGAAGTCAGAGAGGTAGAAAGTTTACAGACTTTCAGAGCATTCTCAGTTGTCAATACAAGAATAAACATGTCATCTGTTTTCATTGAACCCATTGGCAAAGATATCAAATTGCTGAAAAAAAATATATTTTACTATTTTTAGCCTAGGCAAGCCCATTGCTGAAATGGATTAGAGCAGGAGTGGAAAGTGCCTGAATCAACAGAACAGATCTGATGTGCTGGATCAACGCTAAGCGAAAGCTGTAAGGACAAACACACACATTCTGCTTAGAATACATTGAGAAAGAAATGTCAGAGGACTGGTCAGTCTGGGAAAGAGGATAGGAAGAAAGAAGGTAATAAAGCAATAATCTCAGGTGCTGCTCTGGAATCACCCAAAATCTGCAGTGTTTTGTAGGGATTTTAAAGAGCACATTTAGAACATTTCTTAGGAATTAGGAGAGCAGGGTCAATACAGTTAAACTCTGTCAATAATCACTCTGTAATACATACAAGGATCTTCCACCCCAGTGTCCAAGGGCTACCCCTGAACTTAGAACTGAACTTTCCAAATTTAAAATGAATCATTTATTATAGGCAGTCATTTGAGAAAATCTTATTATGGAAAAAGGCCTAAAAATAAAGATGCTTTTTTAACACTCGGGACCGAAGCCCCCCCTCTTTCCTCCCTGAGATCCTCTATGAACCAAACTTTGCCAAGAGGAGTATTTAATGAGAAGTTTTCAAGTCATTAGCCCGGCCGTAAGAGGGCCTGGCTGGGCTGCAGGGCCTGGGGAGGCTGGAGCTGGCCACACACGGAGGGACCAGGTTATCCCAGCGCCGGGGCCGTGGCAGCAGCACCCACGGGCGGCCAGGGAAGGAGCAGGAATCGCTCTCTCCCGCACCAGGCCACCTTCACACCTCTGAGCCTGTAAGGCCATGTCCCCAGCACGTCCTGGTGTGCCAAAAGGGTGTTTTTACCTGGTGCTGAGCACACGGTGCCGGAGCACAGGCAGCCCAGCGCCCTGCCCCGCTGCCGGGGCCGCGTGGGGACACAGCAGCCGTGCCCTGGGAAGCTCCAGGGCACAGGGACACCACGGCTCTGCCCACGGCTCTGCCCTGAGTATCTGTCCCCACGGGCACCTTGGGACGTCACCCCAGCCGCACAGGCTCAGCCAAAAGCTTTAGGGATAAGTTGGCATATGGCTTTCAGGAGGAGAAGGGATACAAAAATTCATTGCAGGCTTATGTTTTACTTGAGTATTTACATGAAGCATGTGGCCAAAGTTACAAAGCCCCCCACTTCTATAATTCAAAACATTGTGGTAGTACAGGACACTATTAATGCTGCATTTATACAGATACCCACGGCCTGAGACTGCAGGCACCTGAATGGTGAAAATATCTAAGAGATGTAGTCAGAGTTGTGTGCTACGCAACATCAAAGAGCAAAATAGGCTTTTTTTTTTAAAAAAGAGAACTACCTAAATCATGGAAGTTTTCAAGAGGGCTGTCTAGGCCCTAGAACTGGATCTTGCTCTTTTTTTTGCAGATGACATTCCAACAGTCTTTTGTTGTTAAATAGCTCCATGGTGCTAATCTGCAATGGTATGTCACCAGAAAACAGAAAATGCCCACAAGCACTTGATAAATGTGGTTCTTGAAAAGGACCTTCATGTCCTTCAGACTAATGACTCTGGTAAGTTCACTGAGATGACTTTTATGACTAAGTGTACTGGGAGCCTGCTCCACTGTTAATTAGTCCAGTTTATCCAGCAACACAGTAAGGCCACCACAGTTTATACTTGTACCAGATTCAGCTTTCGGGTGTCACATATGAAAATACCAACTTGATTTCAAAAATTTCAGCTTTAACCACTGATTTCAGCCAGAATATACCACAAAGAAGCAATCTGTCATCTCTCATACCAAACAGAGTTTTGCTGTTGCTTTATAAACAGCCTTCAGGAACTCAACCCCAAAGGGCCCTTGCCACCGCAGTCCTTAACCTGGTCAGGCATGAGATCACATGCACATGAGGTTACAACCAAGAGCTGGCAACCCAGCACACTTGGGTCTACCCTCACCCCTCCTTTTTTCTCAGCAGGAAATTTTAGTTCAGCACAATTTGAAGATTTTCTTGACAAAACCTCACCAGGTCTCCTACAGGTGCAGGCCTGTGAGTGCCAAAACACATTGGCACCATCTGGACTGAAGTGAATGCACTTGGGAACGGCTGCAGTACCCTGAGGGCTGTCCTGGGCAGGCACAGCAAATCCCAGCACACAGTAAATTAAGAAAATGTGCCCATGTTTCTGTGTGGGAAACATGACAAATCTGTGACACACCTACTGCACTCTGCTGACAAACTTTGGGGGACTTGGTGCCCACGAGCACTGAATAACCTGCAGTTGAAAACCTTGAATGCTTAATTCTGTACGCCTGCTTCATTCTGCCTACTTATGTTGTTCAAAACTCAGTGAAATCAACTGCAGTTTTGAGTATCTGGGTACTAAGTCTACACATGGGGTTTTTTTTCTGAGTACAAGCTCTGAAGTTGTAAATTATTAATATTAATAATGGGAAAAATCTGTTATGTATAAACAATGTAAGCAAATAGTAACAACCACTTATATTTGTTAATCTGAGAATTTCTTTTCTCTGATTCTCTTTCATAAACAAAATATCTTTTTCATCAGGCAGTATTCATTATATTCATCCTTGGTGTAGTTACAAGGCAAAAAATGTGGATTATTGATGAAATAGATCATAATGACTCTTTCCAAGCCATTATCATTTATCATTTAAATGTGTATTCAATGAGCTCTAATCTGCAAATTTTTCACGTTTGGGAGACATTATGATTTAACAGATTCATTGTGTTTGCTTTATTCTTTTTTTAATACAATGCATGGCACATGTTCTGCAGGCTACACATCGAGTAATTTTACCTATCAGAATGGACTTTTTAAAAACTTAGTAGAGAACAGCAGCTGATTATTAAGGCCTCCAGCCTCTAGAAGCACATCAGTGCTGGAACACTGTATCATTCTACTAATAAACGAGTCCTGCAAAATCTTCATAACCTGGTACATTGGCCTTTCTTCTGGAAAGTCTCAGTCTCCCATTACTTCTAAGGACAGCACCTCAACGAATCACACCTGAGATTTCAACTGGATAAATTTTCTCTAATCACCCAAACAGGTACTTTTTCTAGTGACTTAGATTAAGCAAACAAAATCAATGAATGCTCTCTTGGTGGTATTAATCAGTCTGAGCTGTGTACCATGTATTACCAGGGATCCAAGCAACATCAGTCCTTGTTTGGTTTTTTTTTAACTCACAAGAGTCAATTAATAATAAGAAGAATAGTGGGTAACACTTTGGCCACAGCAAAAGAGCACGGAAAGTTCTGTCCTTTGGAGAAGGAAGGTGATACTGGATTTTTAGGTCAGTGTTTGCATAGCTGCACAAGTTACAAAACTGCAAGAAATGTCAGCAATTGGCAACACGTGAGCTTTTACTGGGTTTTGGCTACAGAAGATTAATTCCATATCCAGATTGTATATAATTCACTTAACACCCTTTCTTACTCAAGTTTTGCAATTTCCTGAACAAAATCCCTCTGAAAGTGAGCTGCACTCTCTCTGAGCAAACTCCCCTTGTCACCAGGAGCACTGCTGTTTGAAAGACATGATGGGTAAATGCAGACAAGCTTATCAAACCCACAGGTCAGACCATCCCCTGGCTGTGATCTCCTGTTCCTTCTTGACATCATCCCTGACCGCTGAGCGGTGGGAAGGCTCCCCAGCCAGGCACGAGGCAGGGTGCCAACAAGGGCTCAGAACTATTCCTGTAGCACAGCTTCCCTCATGCCTTTTCTATTTACAGCAGGCTGCTCTGAGCTGGTTCAGGGCTCTGACATGGAGGCAAGTGATATGCACATGATTGACAGACGTGCCAAGATTAGCTGGAAACTGTGGCCTCCAAAACATCTGTAAGACACTGTGCTCCTCCTGGGGAAGCAGCTGAAGCCCTGCTGCCCTGGAGCAGCTGGGAGCTCACCAAGGCACCAGCGGGCTGGGGAGCAAAGAGGCTCTGCCTGCCCCAGGAGGGGAGCTCTGACCACCCTCAGGCCATGCCTGCAGGCAGCTGAATGGAATGACAGTGCTGAAGGCTTTCCTCATTATCCCTCACAATACCGTAATTCCACAAAAAACCAGTGGATAGCTGTGGCAGGATGGCTGCACTCTGCCCACGCGAGGTGCACGGGGGCACTTTCATTCCACCCTCAAGCATGGTTTGCCCCATGCTCACATATTAATAAATTATTCAGAGATTTTCTGAGGACAGCTGACTTCTGACTTAAACACAAGTATTTTCAAGTATTAAAACATATGCACCTAAAAATAAAAAAGAAATCATCCATTGGGCTTAACACAAAATAATCTCACCTAAAAGGAAGTATTTTTTAAAAGCACACATCTATTTTATGGCACTGGTCTCTTAACTTCATGCTTATGAGTTAAGGAAACAGCCCCTTGGTGGATTACTTTTCATCGTTTGCTCAGTAATGTGTTTACAAAGCCATTGTTGCAACTAGATGCTTATATATTTTGATATACAGTCTGCACTACAACAGTACATCTTCAGAGATTTCATGCTTATTTCAAAAACCTATTTAAATGGTTCTTTACCTTCCCTCCCAGCAAAACACAAGTTTATTGCCAGATACTCCAGGGCTCCATAGTCCAGTCTGACAGTAATTAAGGCAGAATTAGTGGTGTTTTGCAGAAAATGGTAACAGTGGCAAGTGTAGAGCTGGATGGGCCAAATTCATCTCTGACAGCAACTCCTCTGAAATAACTAATTTACTCTAGGAATTAATTCAACACTTAAAATTTCAAATAAAGGCCTCTCTTTTTAACTGTCTGAAGCACATAACTCAGAGCCTGAGAAATGTTAAGTGGCTTTTATTTTCCTTTTTTAGAAAACTGCTCATCTACTCACTCACTTTCTACTATGCATCAAGCGTCTACTTCAGTAATGGGGGTTTTGTTAAGGCAATATTGCCTTATTTGTTAAGATAATACAATGCATTATTTCAGTGCACTTGCTTAATGCTTATCTGCCTTGATAATGGACACTATTAGTGATAAACATTATCTCCAAACCATGCAATGAACAACACAAACCACATTATGCAAAATTTTGTGTTTGTAAACATCTGCAACATTTCCTCTGATCCTATAAATCTACCCTACACCAATACGTAACAAATCCAATACTTGGGCAGTACAGTCTAAAGAAAACTGAAGGTAGTATTTTTCTGTGCATGCCTTCTACTTGAACTCAGACTCCAAACATGGTCTTGGGATTTTGCATTAAGTTTGGACACTAAGCTTTGGCAAAACTATCTCTTCCAAAATTTTACCCATAGCTGTTAAATTTTCATGTAGCTCTATATGGTACCTACAGTCTAACCTCATTCTGCAGCAGTTTTCTAACTCTACAGAACATCTAATCCAGTTCAATACCATTTGTCCATTAAGAAACATCCTTTTTCTGATATGCAAAACATACATTTTTATGGGTTTTTGTCATTTTTTTTTTGTTGGAGAATACAGCAACCCCTACCAGGACTCTAGAAAGAGAGGCCTAGTTGCTGCTAGGAGGCAGCATTCCCCTGTGTGATGGGGGCTAGTTCTGGTCCTTCAGACCTTGGGAAGGGGAGCAGGACCCTCAGAGCATACTCAGGACCCTGGGGAGTGTGAGGAAGCCACAGGTTTACATGAGATTGTGTTGTAAACTGATCTTCAAGATTATTTGATTTTGGGATGAGGGGGATTCCTGGATAAAGTGAAAAAGAACAGGAAATCCTTTAGGTGACCCTCAGCACCTTCTCCCTTCAGGCTACCACTACATTCTTCTCTCCATGGGGAAAAAAACAACTTAACCTCCTTTAGCAGTGAAGGACTTGCCCTATTATCTCCCTCTGACTGTTGCATTGATTAGATTGGAAAATGAGTAACTTTTATCACACTTGATCTGAAATGGCACTATCTAGCTTATGTTTATCCCTTTCCATCTACAGATAATTGCATGGATCCTTGGAGTCAGACGAGACACTGTGATGTCTCTTTTGATCCCTGGTGTCAGGTTAAAGGAGGAGAAAATAAAAAGTTAGCCTGTGCTTTAACACTGGCCACTGTCTGGCTCCTGCTGCCAGTCTGGTCTGGGGGGTTCAGACCTTTGCAAGTGCATGTCTGGCTCCCTTCTCACCATGCAGGTTCTCTTGCTGCCACCTCAAATGTCAGAGTCTGCTGGATTCAACAGTATGAGCTCTGAAGTGCAGTAGATTTTTGCCTAAAAAAAATCAAGTCACAATTTTTGGGGTTTTGCTTGTTTGTTTGTTTTTTGCCTTTCATTTCTCTCTTCTTTTTTTTTTTTTTTTTTTTTTTTGTTATTGTGGG
>VZRR01000596.1:423322-568588 GCA_013398015.1 Oreocharis arfaki
TTTTTTTTTTTTTTTTTTGGTACAGGGAGGCAGATTATTTCAATTAAGAGCCTGTCACTGACATTTGTAAGCAACCTTTTTTTCAGTTCAGTGCAGCAGTTGCAGTTTTAAGTTTCTCCCTGCTTCTGTCAGGATCTAATTTTCAAGGCCCCGTTGCCATGGCAGCAAGTTGGAATTTTAATCCAGTACTAAAGGTCAAGACAGGTCACCAGTTTCAGTTCCTCTTCAATCTCCCCATAAGGAGCCACAAAAAGAAGCTGAGATAAAGGTCTGACCTAACAAAAAATTCCAGTCTAGCACACAGCCAGACTTGAAGCTCTATGATTTGTATAGGCTTTCGAATTTGTCTGGAACTATTGAAATTCATGCTAAATCAAATATGGGCAGCACTGATTCACATTCCTCTCTCTGCAAAAAAGCACATCTATGTCCTTAAAACACGGTTGTGTGCATTTAAGTAAGAAGGGACACCCATAAAGCAAATACTTAATAGAGTCTATCAGGTAAATAGCTGTGAAAGCAATCCCCTCATTACTGCAGACATTTACTGCTTCTGCAGATGCAGATGAGCCTGACAGCTGCACTTACATCTTTCTTGACAATATGAGGTAGATGAGTCAACATTTTTCTTTCAAAACCTGTAAAGATCTTTTTGTGAAGCATTTTGACCAAACAAGGCTTTCCAGTAAGGGACAATTTTGTTAAAGCTAAACCACCTCCTCCTGTGTTTCCACAACATGGATATTAATTAAAGAATTGGTTTGCACCTACTGGAGTAAGGCTATAGACATCTCCCTCCTCCTCCTGGGCTACATCATTTTCTTGGAAAGCTGCATTTGCAGCATTAGGAAAGTCTCAAAACACATTTTTCTGAGATGTATGGACACAAGTGAGGGAAGCAGCTCTTCCTCTGGGAATTTAAAGCAGTAATTAGCTCAGCAGTGGGGAATATTTTCCTTTTTCAACGTTAGGGAGGATGTATTTGTAAGGTACAACTATTCTGAATCTGTGGCTCCAAGGGCTATCCAAGACAGAGGATAATGCAGTGAGCGTGGCCTAGCCCTGTGGGGTGTTGTGAGAACTTCACTTCATAAAAAATAAGCCCTCTGGCCAGAAAATTGATAGGCTTTGGAGCCCTGCTGAGCCCTCTGCCCAAAGGATAATGGTAGCAATATAAGTTCCTCTGGATAGAGAGTGTGAAGCTGAGAAAAATGTGGTGGATTATTGGGGTTGTCAGAGAGATTCAGAGGAAAGATGCAAAGGATTAAGTTGGGATATTAGGAAAAGTGGCTGTTAGTCTTACCTAGGGTATTTAGGACACAAATTGGGAGTTTCAAGCCCACTCTGGTATTACGAATGCCAAGTTTCCTGGCAAAATCCATTCTTCTCTCAAACTTATCACCCATTTCTGATTATGACTATTTTGCAGCATGGTGAAGAAGAATCTGGGTGACAATTTTCTCTGTCTCAGGCTACTGAAGTCTACAAAGCCAGTAAGCCATGACAGGAAGAATGAAAGGGACTGGAGCAAAGAGCATCAGGAAAAAAAAAAACAGAGAGAAAAATGGCTTGGCTCTGGACCAGAAATTTACTGACAGGTTGGAGTTAAGACAAAGGGAGCAAAGTGAGGTCCAAATTATGGCAGCCAGAAAGCCAACCAAGAAGTTCGTTTGTATGTATTTTATCAGCAAGTGTGTGGGTCACAAAACAAATGGGTGGGAGAAGGACTGAGTGTGGTGGCTTCCTCTGCTCTATCCTGATTTACATGTTCAGATTTACTGAGCACATTTGTTTTTCAAAATGAACGTCTGAAGTTGCACTGAAGTTCGGAAGTGACTCCATCCCACAGAAATGTAAATTGGGAGGTCAGTTTGGGACTGGCCTTAAGCCATAAAGGCACAACATATGCTGCTGCCTGTGAAAGAGCTCTTTAAATGCAGAGAGACCTGTGGCAGATTTGCAGTCTAACCAGTTTCCAAAATGGGAAGTGATATGTAGGGGACAGGGAGATTCATCAGGAATCCAAACATGTTACTGTGTGTAGTTTACCTCTCTCTATTAATGCTGACATTTCAGTGGTCGCAGTTCAGTGCCTGCATGCACTTGGCAGTGACACAGCAGTGCATCCTGCTTGAGAACAAAGTATTTCAACTGCTACTCGTTAGTTAGGGCAAATAAATGTTGAATTTTTAATGGAGGGTTATACAGTATCAGAGGAAATTCAAATGGTTCAGTGCTCACTTGAGTTGCAATCAGCAACGCTGGCAAGAATGCAGTTGGTTAGCTTGTTTCAGGCAGCCTTAAAGGCATTAAGTCCCTGATAGGCAAGAAAAATTATTAAAAATTGATCAGCAAAATATCACAGAATTAATTTAGTTCCGTTCCCACAATTTTTTAAACTGATTTATAAACATGTCAGGAGAAAGAGATCATGGAAAAAAATGTATTAGGAAATAACTTTATTTTGACAGGGAGGTTAAACTGTATGTGAGCCAGCTGAATAATGAAAACAAATTAAAAGTCTAATTTAGAAATTATTTTGAATAATGGGCTTATCTTCAAAGATACAGGGCTTTTAATTATGACACTGGATTTTCACATATTTCACATCAGCTGAAATATTTTGCAAGTTTGCTTGTATAGGCAACTGTCCATAGGAAACACTCATGTATTTTATCCCAGATTACTTCATACTTTGCTCAAAAGGCAAAGCCTGCAGGAGTGAGGAACAAAACAAAACAGTCTTGACTATCATTGCTTCAAACCCAAGAACTTACGAGGCAAAAGGATACAAAGGAAACTTCTAACTTGCAAAACAAAACAGCAAATATGAAAGATGAGTGACATTTTCTCAAAAGAGACCCTTCTGTTTTCATCTGCTATTTGTCCCTTCAATACAGTGCACTGGAGCTCTCTAAAGATTAATGGAGTTCCAATTACATGCCACTGTTGTTTCACTTATCATAATTTGTACGTGGCAGTGCGAGGCCCTTGCAGTCATGACTTTCCCAGCTTACCCAGAGGGAATATCTTTGGAGCTTCCTACTTCTAACAAACAGGCAGCACTTAGTGCAACGATTGGGGCTGGCCACGTGAAGTAGGCTGTGACACAAAGCTGGCTGGCACCACTGCGGGATCGACCGGCGCTCTCACGCTTTATTATGGTCAGCTAAAAACTGTAATTAGTAATAGGAACATTTCAGCTCTTCCTGTGAATTACACCTGGGCTGCATTGTGACTGCATACTGATAGAGAGTTGATACATAAATAGAAACATGCTTCCTATGCCAGTTGCAGATGCATTTTACGTTTTTGGTTCCTGGTACATTTTTGGAAATTATGCGTGAACACTGAATGGATCCCTTTTTTGCTGTTGTTGTTTTTTTTAACTGATTTCTTTCCAGGTTAAGAATTCATCAGTGCTTCTTGATTTAAATGTTCTGAATAGTTCTGAATAACAACATTTCTTGTTGTCGCAATATCCAATACTTGGTGTAAAATCCTCTTGATGTCTGATTACTCTTCATAAGGACCTCATGCTGATTCATTTCAAACCGTGAATTACCTTTAATTCATAGCTTGCACATGCTGCCAAATTTTGTTTTCTATGTTCCCAGGTGGCTGTCCCTGACACAGTGGAGATCTTCCAAAGAGCCATTAGATACTTATAAAAAGTAGTTAGATGTCAAGAAGCACATTTCCATTTTCAAACACGCTTCTATCAAGTATTATGATAATACTTAGGATTAGAAAAGTACTGGTATTTATTTGAATTTTTTTAGAACTGTGAAGAGAACTGGCCCAAATGAAACCAGTGCTGAACACACTTAGGAAAACCCTTGCTGAAATATCACAAAAAGATTTTCAACTGCTTGCTTTAGTTTTGAGCTCACTGTATTTAGCTGCTCTCTAGTCCCCACAAAGGTTGTGTATCATTAAGTATGATGGATAACAAAAACTCCATAAAGATAAAACAAGCTGGTTTTGTCTGATCCATAAAAATTTGCTGCTCTAAGTTTTTAATGGTTTCCGGTCGTTCACTGAGCCCATGAGAAGGGCCTTTTAATACTGTATTAATACAGTAAGTATAGGAAGTAATTTTATGACAGGGAAAGAATACCATTATGATTACATTCTTCTTTTTAGCTAGGCTTTTATGGAAACTACCCAAGACTACTCTGCAGCATGATTTCAAAACACAGGATGTGCTTGATTAAAAAGGTTCTGGGTGGTTTCCAACTGGACAAAGGCCAAATGCTAACAACCAAAACAGAACAAAAGCACTGGATGTTTGAGGATGACATACTTGCAATGGCAATTATATAACAGAAACCCAAGTCATGAGCTGAGTCCATCCCCTCAAATTCATGGAAGCTGACAGAAAATCCTTTGCAGTGCAATTGGTTGCACCTTATCTGTTCCTGCTTACCATGCTTCATAATAAACTAATCAGAGCAGACTGGCTGGAAACTGACCGCACAATACCCAGCGGAGACTTACAGTGAATTTGAAATTACAAAAAGGGAAGCCAAGTGCTGCAGTTTTACATAGCCTGATTTCAGCTGTAAAAATTCACCACAGTACACAAACACACACGCACATCAGTGTTCAAAATTTCATTTTCAAGATTTTTGAGTGTAAATTCTGAGGTGAGTTATATGTACATGTTCTCATGTACAACATAGGTGCAGAATTTAGACACAATCCTAACTACTCTATTTTACCTGTTGCAGAACACTGGGGATCGGGTTTCTTCAGCATGTGGATATAACAAAGTATATTGAAATATTATAAAAAGGATAGAATTTGTACTTCAGAAAACTTTACTTGAACAAGAAGCCATGTATCTTGCATCCCCCTACACTAGCAGCACGTTGGTAAATTAATCTACCTTGCAGTACGTTGTGCTTGTTTTTCCCCCCAGAAGTGTTAGCACCTGAAATGTTATCTTGCAAAAATCATACATCCCTTAGATCTGATCTTCTATGATGGCAATGTCCCTGCACCTGAACTCTGTAATGATATACAGACAGCTTGGCTGCTGGAGCAGGATGCAGCACCAGGAAGGTAAAGTATCTCTGTTCTGCACACACCCTTCAACTAGTCATGGTATAAGTCAGTGATATGGTGAATGCAAGCACATTACTACCAACTCCTATGGATTTCTAACAAGGCCAGTGGAATCTACAGACTGTCACTAGGAACAATGTAAATAGAAAAGATAATTTAAGTTTCACTTAAATTGCACATAACCTTAAAAAAGTTGGGGAACAGCTAGAAACATATCCAGGTTGAAAGGACTCTAACATAGCATACAGATGAACAGAGTCAAATTCAGTGGGATTTGATCAAACTGAAATACGGATGCCAGATCCTATTGACAAAATATGTAATTGGTGGGGCTGAGTTTTGAAGTCAGTAAGATCACACTGTGTGGCTGAGAGTGTAGCAACAGATGTTACTGGGGGTAAGCTGGACTGTCCTTTCACTGACACACTCCAATATCCCCGAAACCGACCTATGTTAAAAAGACTAAATCCTTCTTAATACAACTGCAATCTGATAAACACTCTATATTAAAATACACAATGACTGCAGGAGCTGTCTACCTCTCAAGGTTTGTTTGGACTGCACTATCCAGCTCTACTTGATACCATTACGTCTTTCTGCCCCACTCCTGGTTTAATTTCATTATGTGCTCAAGTACTGCAATTCCCCGTGAAGGTGGTGGTAACTGCACACACACATCTAAAGAAACACATTGGCCTTGTAATACCAAGCCTCACAGTGGACTGCCTTCTAACCTCCCAAAGCCCTGTGGAAATTCTTAGAAGCTGCCTTAACAATTTTTCTGCAGTAAAAGAGAAAAAGTGATAGTAATGGGTTAGCTGATCTTCATTTGGAAGCTAAAAATAAAAGTAGCTTTATTGCAGCTCTGATCTCTCATGTGTAAAATCTATCACCTACCGTAAGAAGGCAGTTCATTGCAGCAGAAATCTGATTGATAGTACTGGAACTTTAGATCAAGCAGCAGAACAGAGAACAACTGGTTCATAAAATGTACTCAGTGTCTTCGGGTTTTATATCAGGTTTCCTATAGAGAGCTTTGGTCCCATTAAATGCACTATATACCACTGAGCTCTGAAGCACTGTTCTTTTGAAATTCAGCTTATAACTATAAACCATGATTGACAAGTCTATTACTGTTGGTTACAAACTATTGAAATATTGTATTTTATGGTATACTCACTGAAATATTTTTCACAGTGGAATCCAAATACACTTGCTTTAGGAGAAAAATAAGTTTAAGACACAATAATATTTTTTCCCTTTTTTTTTTTTAAAATTTTATTTATTATGGAATGTGCTTGGTGTTAGGTTTGGATCACTTAGATGTTCTGAAACATGAATGCACCCATTCTATTACCAAGAACTGTTGGTACAGTTGGCTGGAGTCTTTACAAAAAACCAAGTCATTACTGGACACCAAACAGCCAAGGGCAAAAATCAATTTCTTACTTAGTTTAATAAATAAATGTTATTCATGCAAATGAATCTAAACATCATTAGCATTCCTATCCGATTCTCATTTAATCTGAAAAAACCCCCCCTCTATTTAATTTTAAAATTGAATCATTTGCTCAACCACAATTTTGTAAAGGTTTACTCAACCAACCATATTTAAATGAGTACTTCCTTGACTGGAGTTTATGAGTAAAGAACTGGACCTTCAGAGCCTGCTGAGTACATCAATGGATTCAGCTCCCACATCTGCTCTAGTCCTGTATCTCTCACAGCCACAGACACATCACTCAACTCCAACAAGTCCTTTTGTGTACACAAACTTGCACTAAGAATCAGTGTATTTAAATTCATTTTAAAAGTCTGTGCAGGTTATCTCCGCACTGATTTTTCTTCCCCTATAGGGATTTTTAAAACTGTGTCTTTAGCAGATTAAGGGCAACCACTAGAATAATTCTCAAGTAATTTTAAATTAACATACTGTGTTTACACAACGGTCAGTTAAGCTAGTGCAGTTCTGCACTCAGTACTTAGAAACACTTAACACTAAAAACCCAGCAGCTCTGAACTGAAATCAGACCCACACATTTTCATAAGTATAAAACAACAGCCTACTTGTCAAAGTTGCTATTTAGTTCCTGTTTGTAAATTACTTTGAGAACCTTGGATAAAAGTAAAAAACAATTCAAGTCTCCACTCACTGCTAAGCTACTGCAGCCTTACACCAGAGAGGCACCAAAGAAAAATGGTTTAACACAATGGAGAATTAGCTCTTTCACAATTTTCAACTGTCATATTTATAGATCATCTGTGATTTTCAGCTGTTTCAAAGTGTACGAAACTCAAGACCAGCTTTTCAACACCAGCTAGCAGAATCATTCCGTGTGATGTGTTTTACTCTCTCTCACTGTATGAATGTTAAAATTCCTGCATCATCTGTTCATTGGGTTGCATTTTCTATTGTAAGAGGCTTAGTATCTGATGAGAGAAGCATAAAAGTGATTTAATTTTGGCAAGCTGTAGAACTAAAATCAGCATTATTTCTGCTTAATAAACTCATCTTTCACACATACCTCTGTTAGCTAATGCTTAAAAAGAAGAAACAGTAATAAGCACTGGAAACATAAAACTGGTTTATGGCTAATTTTTAAGGACTACAGAGAACACCTGAACACCAGGAGAAGATTATGAGCAGAGCTAGGTTTTAGTTACCTTTGGATAAATAAGCTCATTCTTTATGATAAATTTAAAATGAGATTTAAAGCTGGAAATAATAATACTTACGACTTTTGTGGCACTGACTTAGTTGCAACTTTCCCTGCTGGATCACTCCACTCTGCAAACAAAGGAAACACATTTTCAAATGTCAAAAGATTACTGTAGAATTAAAATGCACCCAAAGCTGTCAGCCCATCTAATTATACTTGGTTTCACAACATGCCACAATGCATAATGTGTAATAAAAAATGGAACTGATCTGCTTTAGCACCACAGAAATTAATTTTTTAGCCTTTGTTTTAATGATGTTAAGCAGACAAAAAAAATACCCAACCCTGACTGTTAGGACTAGGATGATAAAGACCTACTTTGTACATTGTATCCTGAGGTCAGATGTTGGGAGTCCTACAAAGAAGAACACATAACATGTCAGCATTAGTTAAATAAGATGAAGAAGGTAAGATATATCTTGGCTTGCTAGATTAAGGGCACTGGCGTTACACAAACAGGGAAGGAGATGGCCCAGGGAAGGGATCATGGGATTGTTAAGGCAGCACCAGTGACATTAGTTTAAAAAAGCATTAACTGTGGAGACAGAGCACCACTGAGGGACCCTTCAGAGCTCAGGCAAGAGCTTGTCCTCAGCTGCTGTAAATCTGCACCCCCCCTTTATGGAGACACGCACAGATTTACACCCGCAGCAGCCCAAGCCTTCCCCAGGCTTGGCCCTGGATGTGTGCATGAGCCATCCAGGACGTACAATTTAGAACACAGCATGAATGCAGCTATGCATTAAATTCAGTGCCACTGCCTTTCTTTTGTTTGATCTCACTGCCAGGAAATACAGTAATCTTTTATTGATAGTCACTGTTTTCATTTGGACTGTGGCACCCAGGATTTGATAAAGACGTGGGAAGTAGATCTTCACCTGATGGAAACTGGTCCAAATCCAATGAAATCAATGGAAGTACAACAACTTAAAACCAGCAAAGAATCTGGCTTGCAACACTGAGCATGCTAATGCCAGGATTCTTGTTGGCTCACAATAACTAAGCTGCTTCCTTAATGTCACAGTGTTTTCTGGCTTAGTTTTTCTCTAGGCTCTATAGTCCACAGTGATTGTCATCAGCTTGCCTTCCAAGCTGAGTTTGATCAGTTGAAATTAAGGTGTTATTTACAACCTCATCTTACAGCCAGGCACTACTTTGCTGGAAGTGTTAGTTCTGTAGGATGTTAAAGTCATTAAAGCCCTCACTGCACTTCCTCTTAGGGCATTATTAGTTCCTAATATTATATTGTGCTGTCAGTCAGTCCCTTGTGAAGTAAATAATGCCCTAAGAGTAAACACGGCACTTTAAATTTGAATGTCAAAGGGATAAATTGTTTTGATAAGTTCCACCTCTTTTATCACACTTTTAAAATATATGTTTCTCATGAGAATACCTTTATTTTAATAGCTAAATTGAAAACTTCTAACAGTGCCCGTCTCTGGTTTGTATGGCTGCACAACCTAGCCACATTATGTCCTAGATGTATAATTTGGCCAGCCATAATTGATTTAAAGTGATGTTCTGAAGAGGCAATTCTGTTGTATTTTTTAAAGTAAGACTAACAAACATGAAACATTTTCGTGCTTGCCTATATCCTGCAACACTAGCTCAAAAAAAAAAAATCTTATTATATTTTGTATTGAAGTGATACGGTCAAGAATTTTAAGATCAACATTTAATGTGACCAGAAATTAACTTTGATGTGCATCTTAAAAGTTCAAAGCCAATTTAATAGAAACAGAAAAGCAAACCAAAATTTTAGCTTCTCTGAAGCTATGCTTATACTGCTGCCAGTGGAGATAGTGTCAGTCTGCAGGTCTCCAACCAGTTTCTGTAGGGCTCATCAGAAACAGAACACTAAATTAAGAGATGGTACAAATTAAAAAAAAACAGCTTCCATCAGGTAAATACCAGTATTCACACATTGGCCTCACAGGGTTCAACTGACTTTTACCCAATTAGCAATGAGGATTATGCTTGCAATTACGAGCCTACAAGAAAGATGGAGAGGAGAGGCTTTCCACAAGCACGTGTAGTGACAAGACAAAGGGAAATGGCTTCAGACTGAGAGTAGGTTTAAATTAGACATTAAGAAAAAATTCTGTACTGTGAGGGTGGTGAGGTACTGAACAGGTTGTCCAGAAAAGCTGTGGATGCCCCATCCCTGGAAGTGCTCATGGCCAGGATGGATGGGGCTCTGAGAAACCTGATCTACTGCAAGATGTCCCTGGCCATGGCCCAGAACTAGTTGAAACCAGATGATCTTTAAGGTCCCTTCCCACCCAGGCCATTCTTTGATTCAGTGACGTCTGATGCTTCACACTGCAGCAGGAAAGTGCAGTGACAGTGGCAGTGCTAGACCAGTAACAATCACATTCCATTAAAATAAGACATTCTGGGCACTGGCTTTGGTTTTGTTTAAGTCACAGATACTGCTAATTCCATTTCTTTCCATCTAAGTATGGTGGCTATATTTCAGACAGGGGAAGTCAGGAAGAGGAAAATCACATTCCAGCTTCTAAACCAGGATATGATTGCTTGAACTATAATGTCAAGCAGCACCACTTTTATAAGCTATTTTTCAAGATCCTGCCTTTAGAAAGAAACTTTTATGTAGCTCCATGACAGAATGGTATAAATTTCCCACCCTGGGGAAGTTCTCTTCCCCAGACATCATCAGCTCAGAATTGTTCAGGTCCCAGCATGAGAGACCACTGGCAGAACCTGTCCCAGGTACGAGCTTGATCTCTAGCAATGCTACCAGAATCATAGCCAGAAGGCAGTGATGGAATTTGGGCTAAAGGCATCTTCAAATCATACAATTTAACAATTCAGGGTGTTTTACATGAACTGCAGGCACTCTCTGGGCAAGTGCTGGGTGTCTGCCTTTAACAAGGCCAATACTGAGGATCACACTGCCCGACTCTGTGCCTCCCTGTGGGCTGTCACACAGACAGATGCCATCATGCTCTTCACATGCAGGGGCCTTTTCAGCCACCATAATTTGACTATGCAGCCAAAAGCTCACCATGCAATCAATCAGTAAGTGGGAAAAAACGTCAATTTCAAACCCTTTCATTGCACAAATAGTAATGGAAGAAAACAAAACAAAATATATTTTACTTGATGTAGAAAGACTCCTATAACAACAGAGATAAAAGTTCACTTGGCTTCCACTGGCTCTTCTGCAGCTTTAAATAAGCAGTTCTACTAGTAGCAACAGTCTGATTGGGAATTTCCAACTAAAAATAGTATCAGATTTTTTTTTAAGTGGGACCAATCACAAAAATAAATTCTCCAGCAAAGAGCACTCAACAGAACAGAATGCTAATCAGGTCACTGGTAATAGCCCACTTGTACCTTGCTTGGGATAGAAAACTTGGTCTGCTCAGCCTTGCCGGGAGTGTGAATAGCAGTAAGAGGAGGAGGCCAGGAATGGGTCATCTCCTAGGAAAGAAAGAAAAAGTTTAGAAAACAAATTCATGAACATAAAGAAGAAAGAGAGCTAAAAACGGTCACATCTGCTCCATTGAGCCTGGAGATGCAACTGCTCAAGGAAGCAGCCCCACCACCTCACACCCTTAGGTCGCAGATGAACACCTTAACAACCCCACAGGCAGCACATCTTTAGAATGAGAGAGAGGACAGGTTTTACCCTTGAAAATTGTGACCATCCATGTCTTCACCAGGGGGCAACTGACTCCACCTCCATGGTCAGCCTGCCAAGCTGTATGAATAGAGCAGGGTTTCACCTGGAAAGCCCAGGCAGGAAGGGGGTCCTCCTGTACAGCACTGAGTGCAGCCCTGTAGGGGAGTGCATGGTGGCAGCATGCAGCCCTATTCAAGACTGCAGAATGGGAAAATAAACAAGAGGCAGGTCTAGAAAAATCTGGAATGGGCTTGCAGCATGAATGCCTGGTGTAGGAGAGAGCAGGGACAGTGTCCTGTGCACCACAGCATCTTCTCGTGGCACTGGCCACAGGCTCTTACTGTGGTAAGCAATGTCTCGGCCTCAGAGCACTATTGATTCCACTTTAAAATGAGGGACTGAGAAATCAGGTGACTCGCACAGAGTTACTCAGAAAGTCTGTACTTAACCAGGAAATCCAAGTCTCCAGTGAATCCTGCCTACCAGACCATCTAAGCAAGGCATCCATTTTCTGTATCAGTGTGTTTATTCATCATTTCTACGCTCATGTCCCAATTATCTTCAAAGAAACAACCTGGGTGCCCATGGCTATCAAACACCAGCAGAAGAGCAGTGCACACCCGTTCCTTCCCAGGGCAGGGACCTGCTGCCCCAGCAAGCCTGACAGGAGCAGAGTGGGGCTTGTGTTCAGAGCAGGGCGAAAATCACTAAAACCAAGGAACTGCACAAGTGCTGGCTTGGGCAGAGCTTGTAAATGCCCTTCTAATGTGTGTGTTTTATGGGAGACACTGCTTCTTTCTCTCTTATCTTTGTTTTTAATTTAATAAATATCCAGAGGGGCAGTAATAGCTGTCTCTGGCATTCTGCTGTATCTTTGTCTTGGTTGTTTTTCTTTGCCTACAAAGCTCAGAAGGAATTCTTTCTTGAGCAAGGGAGGCAAAGAGCAGAAGAGCACCCGATCTCGGATCGTATGTGCAGTGGCCCAACTGCAGTAAACTAAACTTCCCAGCTGCTATTACACACAGGTCAAACCCAGGGCTAGTCACAACAAAGCTTATAAACAGGCCAGTTTCTGTAGGTTAGATGACAACCACTGCAAATACTCCACAAAGAAAAACAAAACATAATACAATTAATTAAAGAAAATATAGCTGTTGTAAAAAGGGCAGTGTGGTGGGTGCATTTTGGCTAAAGACATGATCTGGGTGGTGACAGCTGATACTAATGTATAGTTCACTGAAGACAGAGACAGCAAGTTTCAAGTCTATAGTTGTCCCTCCCAAATTATGTATCATACAGGAGGTTAGGAGAGAGAAAGGAAAGCTGTGTGCCATGGTCCTCAGTCAGTGGGACAGGCAGACATACAAACTTCCTTGGGCAGACGGACCAGGGGCACAGGAGGGTTTCTGCACTCCTGAAAGAACTTCTGGGTATCTGCTGTGGAGCTCAGGGCCTGTTTTCACTGCACAAAGCCCAAACGGTGGCAATGAGGAGGAAAGGAGCAATTGTTGAATGGCTCATCCCTCCCGGTGTGTGAGGCAGTGGCAGCGCAGTGCCATGGAAAGAAGAGCACTATTAAATGGCATTGATTGTCTGACCTCCACATGGGGAAGGCAGAAAAAGATTTCAGCATCCCGTGAACGTTTCTGTGGGGTAATATAATCCAAATCCTGCATGCCTCTGCCAAAGCCTATGCCATAGAGGCTGCTTTGTGGCACATCTCTTCATAGCAAAATGATGAAACAGAGACTGTATCACATCATTAAAAGAGGGCCAGGCAGTCTGACTGAAGGCTGAAATGAAGAATATTCTAGAACTACAATTATAGGCTTGACCTCAGTCTCTTCCTGCCCACGTAGAAAATGCTGTACAGAGAGCCTGGGATTCATGGGGAGGTGATGCCAGCAAACATTTCAGAATATTGCCTGTCAAAACACATGTAGTATCCACTGCCTACCTACTTGGCAGGCTGAAGCAAACCCAGTCATCTCCCTGTTGGGGCACACGTGAACATAAAACAGTGGGAAAAAGAGCCTGCTATTACTTGAGGAAATTCAATTACAAGGTAAGAAATCCTGACTCCACTTAGGTTAGGACTATCCAATCTCTGTGTTTACAGAGTGACCTCGTGAGCACCAAAATCTCTTACAAAGGTACAACGTAGCTACACTGAAGCATTTCACTTCATTCAATTTTCACTGCAGTGGAAATTATTGGACAGAAAATCCCAGATAGGATCACACACACAGAACAGCACAAACATTTAAAGCTCAATTTACAGACAAACACTGCATGTGGAAGGAGTGAGAAAGTTTATGGTTGCCTAAAGAAACATATGCATGTCTACCTACAGACAGGTGCCAGAGCACTGCTGACCAAAGAACCTTGAACGTGGTAGAGAAAGTTTTGAGTTTACTCATCTGAAAAATGTCACTTCAAAATATCTGGGCAGCAACCCCACACCAACCACCACACGGCTGCACGTTCCACTCACACAGAGCTGAGCTACAGAAGGACATGCAAAAATGGCACTGCACTGTTGTCAGTGAAGGGTCAAAACCCCACCCCACACCCTGCAGGGATGTCACTGCTTAGCTCGCTCCTACTCTGCTCCTTAAGCACAGATAGGTTACTCTGGAGCATCAGAAGAGAAGATGTCATTTGTTTAATCATCCACATCACTTCACCATTCTTTCTCATGCCCCAATTTCTTTTGGAGGTCCCTCATCTTTAAGTACTTGCTAAGCTCTGTTTTGTTTAGCCTGTGAAATCTGATATATCTACCTTCTAATATGTTAAGACTATAAAGAACCACACAGACAGTGTGTGTGTGTTGTGTATGCATCCATTAAGATGTGTCTATAACCACCTTAGTTTGTAAATACCTGGTAAAATAGACAGGGAATTGAATTAATATTTTTTCCAGGAAAAGTTAAAACACTTTAATCAGTCCAAATTTGGAAGTATTTAGAAATTCCTGGAAGTAAAAATAATAAAAGCAAGCATATGAAACACTTTAAAGAGGAATTTAATAGCAACAAAGTAATCCCACCAAATTGAGTTAGGATTTATTTTCACATGGTTTGGACTTAAAATAATTCCAAAATTATGTTAACTGTTGGGAGTGGGTAGATGACTGCTATAGAAGCATGCATTTTTTTATAGAACTGGAGATTAAATGAGAAAGTAAACCTGCGCCATTTCTTGGCTTAAAAGTCACTGTGGTCCTCTGATGTAGTAACATGAAGCATCCTCCTTTCTGAAAATTATTTAAACATTGTTTTAATTGACTCCATGTGTTTTATTTATTAGAGCTAGACGTGCTCGTCTCTTCAGCTAAGTCTGGTTTTTTTTTAGCTATAAAAGCCCTCAGGTAAGTAACTAAGAAGGACACATGCAGACACAATCTAATGAATCACCCAAAACACAAATACCCCAAGCAAACCTTCTAAGGGATGCAGAGGTACAAGGCCAAATAATGATTTTAATGGAAGGAGAGGACTGGGGAAGGATTTATACCTGCAAGTTTCTAAGGAAAAGGTCAGAGCGAGAGAACTGAGTACAGGGGATATGGGGCAGATGGTAAATGGCTTTACACAACCAGTCCCTAAAATTAATACCCGCCTTCAAGATTTATTTCCTGTCTCTGTATTTCATTTTTCCATCATTTCCTTCTTGTTCAAAAGAAAGTGTGCCGTGTTTTTAAGTATACATAAAAGCACTGAGCCAGGCTCTAAGAGGTCATTATGAAAAAAAGGAGCAGGATTGTGCACTCTGCATTCCTACAGAGGCAGCTTCCCTTCCTAGTGCGCTCTAAACTGCTTAGCCTGATCCAATTTGAAGTCTCCCAAGATACAGGGCTCATGCTACTTCCCTTGGGAGAACTGAGGGAAGACATGAGAACAGCCTTCAATTACAGAAAGAGCTGTTCCTAAAGGAGAGAATAATCTGTTCTCCAGTTTTATGGAGGATATGAACTTCAACTGCAGCCAGAAAAATTCCAGTTAAACATAAGAGAAAGCTCTTTAATGGTAAGGATCCTGCAGGACTGAAACAGATTGCTCAGAGGGCTACACGGACTCCATCTGTGGAGGAACACGCCTAAGAACAGATAAGCACACGTCAGTCAGGCATGGCTTAGGCAGAATTGATTCCTACATTGTGACAGGGATGTGTAGCAGATGATGAGATTTCAAAGACCCTTCCCAGCCCTTTTTCTTGTTCTGTAGTTTTGAGAGATCACGACTGGTTTGGCCAAGCCCTTCCCTTACTGCTTCTCTTGTGGATACATGCACAAAAAGGCAGAAGAAGAAAGCAACAGTCCCAGTTTTGGTTTTTTCTTCCATGGCCACAAAGGCAGTCTCAGGACCGACACTCATCACTAGAGGGCAGCCAGTGGAGCAGGAGGACCAGCCCCACACTTATCACTAGCAATAAATTCAATCTGAGGCCACTGCTGCTAAAGAGACCTTATCGGTGGTAGTCTGTCAAATGCCCCTCTCAGTCCTTTCACATCTTAGCTAAATCTGTTGCTTTAAACTTCCTCCAATTTTTGGAGACACAGTATGCTAAAGTTGCATTCAGAAAAAGTTAATATGTGATGAATAGATGTTCTAAGGTTATTACAAACTTGATGCTACAGCTGGTGCTAAGCAACCTACAGCCTTGATGGAATAAAGATAGCCAAGTGATTTACCATTTGTTAAAGACTCTATTAATGATTTATTAATGTTTTATTAACTATTTATCAATGCAACCTTAGTAAAAAGCCTGTCTTGTCTCATAGCATCTTTCTGGTTTCTGCATTTATACAAACCTGACCAAGCTCTCTCTGCTAGGAAGCCAGTAATGCATGAGGGGCAGCCACACTTTCTGTGTGCGGTGCATACTGAATTAAAAACCATCTTGGCCTGTTTCATCTTTGGGGGAAAGGCTAAGGAAAGAATGAATATATAGATATATATTTATACATGAAAATTACAAGCAAATGACACTAAAGACTAAAGGAACACAAAGACAGTAAACCTACGGGTTGTTTTTATTTGTATTCCTTATGAAGGAATGGAAAATTTGCACAAGCAGTTGGGAGTATCCTGACCAGTAATCTGGCCTGCTTTATAATGGGTCAGAGGCTTCCATAGAAAGGGATTTTGATACATTGTTGGTATTGACATGGACATGATAGATAAATTCATTAATATACACTTGATTATGATGTCTCAGCATTTTAAAAAATCCCATCATCAAAGGGATACTGCACCTTTTTCCCTGTAAGAGGAAAAAAAAATCCAAAAGACTTCAGTGATGGCCTCCAAAGAAAGCTATTTTTGCTCATATGAATATTAAAGCCGAAAACCTTTTATTCATGCAACTGTTTTAGCAAATTTATTATGAGTGGCTGATGCCCAGCACATATATTTTGAGGAACAATGGGGTGGCATCTACAATAATGTCTTTGTCATATTAGAAATTACCTTGTTACTGTCCCAAAAATTGCTTGAAAGGCAATTGGAAATACAGTGCATAAATGCCTGAGTTTATTATTGAAAAACTGAAGTTTATTCTACAAAAAGCAACCATTTTTCTGACCACAGCCTAAACCACAGTGTTCACCTGTGGGTTTTATCAATGATGACTAAGAACCCTTTTCCAGCTGGGGAATGGGATGCATTCCATATCATCCCATGGTAAATTAATATTTCTTTCCATTTTAACAAGAAGGGGACAGACAAAAATTATATTCCATGAAAATGCATATAGAAATTGCTTTAGAAGCCAATCGTGGTTGACTATAAATTTTACAGCATATGTTTTCCTTTCCTACTTTGTTAACATCTGGAAATCCACAAAGAAATATAGGTATTTTCTTTTTCTGTTGAGTTTCTCAGTACTCTATGGCTCTTGTATACCGCAAACTTTTCAATATATTTTCCTCATACTGTAGCTTTTATAACTAATAACACTCATATTCTTTGCTTAGAGCATTTACAAGACAATAAAAACAACGTAAATCATGATTGATGCCCTTACTGCTCTAACCAAGAAAAACAATGCTCTGTTACAGCGAGAAGGTATCTCAGCTCAAGAGGCTGTTTTAGGGGGAGAGTAATGAAGCCACACCACATGAACCCACCACTGGATTCAATTTCACAAGCCTGCTACAATCCCAAGGGAAACCATAGCCCATGTAACAGTGTGTGTGCCCTGTCAAAGGATTCAGCTCCCTGCTGGCTCTGGCCCCAAATGGTCCCTGCTGTGCATCCAACAGCTCACCCCCGAGGATCCTCTGTCAAACAGGTTGAATACTTTTCTCCAAGGTGGGTCAGGATAATTTTCTTCAGGGTCCACCTCAGGAAGATTACACAGTCAAAAACTGGCCTGAATGTCTTACGCTGACCAGGACAATCCTTCAGCTCAATATCAAGCAGGTTTTCTGCCCTTCAGCACCTTCTCACGTGTTCTGGACATCTTCAGTAGCATGCAGCACAGTCCTCTATGGACCCACCAGAGAATCACCCTTACGGTGAGCTGCACAGAACCAGAGATCAGCAGCAGCTGTATCCCTATTCCTGCCAGGCTTAGGCTCCCTGTACGAGTAAAGTGCATGTGGGACATGGGGAGTTCACAGAATATAATCAGCAAAAAAACCCCACACAGTGTAAAAAACAAAGCAGGACCTTACAACAAGCACACAGGACAGCTTTTTTTACAAGTTTTATGTGATGAGAGAATTAAGTGGCAAAGGGGGGCTTGGAACTCCATGAAGTCAAAGGTAGATACACCCTGCATGTAAGACCTCTCTGAACCATCATGTCTTTGTCTTACACCATTGTCTGAGCTTCCAGTCAAAGCCCAGGAGAGCAGCAGGAGCCAGAGCTGTCTTTGTGACGAGTCACGGGCTTCCAAATGGTCCAAAGACAGGCACGTACTGACCAGGAATAACAACACTGACTGGAGTGGTAACTCTGCTTCCTTCCCAGCCAGCACAGGCAGGAGGAACCTTGTCAGCTGCTGGAATGTGGGGTTTGTTAAGGACAAGCCACAATGCTTGTGTGCAAGGAGAGGATGATCAAAGCTTTGCCAGGCACATGTGAGATGCTGGGCCACAGGAGGTATTTCTATTTCCATGTAACTGTTCCTCTGCACAGACCTACTGAGAGATAAGGGACATGAACTGTCAGAATGGGTCAGACTCGAGGTCCTGCTCCTCTGGGATGCTGTGGACAGTGTTTGGTGCTGTGTTTTCCACAGAGCACTTCAGGAACACCGTGGCAATCATGAGGGTAAAATCCTGATCTTCCATACTTACAAATTCTCAGCTGTGCTGAGACCTCTTCTGTTTAATATGGAATCCAGAACTGGATATTCCATTCACACCAGCTAACACCAGCTTTAGAGTCCTAGAAGTCAATGATATGCCCATAAATACTCAGGTACTTGCAGTCACGTGTACCAAAGCCAGTCCCAGGAGGTGAGGCATCCTTCAGCTGTCACTACTGGTAAGTAAATGAATGGCTTTGCTGCCCAGTACCCAGAACCAGAGCCCTGCTGTGGACAGTATGGCCAATGCAATGCCTCCTGTTCTTGGCAGCTTCTCATCCCCACTGAGATGCACAGCCATACCCCATTGATTTTATTTATTCAAAATAATACTTGTTGGTAACCATCCCTGGGGATGGCACATCTCATTTTCACAAGGGCCCCACGAGGTAGGATGTATGCATTGAACTGTTAAATGCAACATAACATCCTGGCACTACAACAGTATAGTATAAACAAAGGCACAATAAGTCATAAAAAGCTAATTCTTTCAAAAGTTACTAATACCAACATATAATTTCATCTCTGCAATTTAAAAAACATTGGCAAAAAAACCATTCTCCAAGCAAATAAGCAACTCTGTTTTGAAACTATTCACTGCTGGCACTTGTTTAAGGGAATCTGGTAATTTGTTCCATCCATCCTGAGCTTCACAAGCAAGAAAGCATGTCTTGAATCGCCTGTTTTCTTCTCTGAAACTTAGGGTTCACACCAAGAGGAGAGCAGAACTATAATTTACAGTTACAAAACAAGACTACTCCTACCCTGAGGCACTCCACTGTGCACATTTATACAATACATTACATCATCTCCTTTACATTGCCAGATGTAATCAATTCATGGGTTTTTTTCATACAAGTACAACAGGGAATAATATAGTCACAGGACAAGACCTTATCAATGGTATTTATTATAAAATGCATTAAATTTCTGGAGCAACTTATGGCAACATAGTGAAAAAATAAAATCTCCAAATTCAACATCAGGCAAAATTAGATTGCTAAACTACAAAACCTTTTGTTCTGTAAGCTTAGCACAGAAACTGTGTAAGTTTAATATTGTGCAATAATTTTTAGACCCATGTAACCAGCTTATAACTTACATCCAGACAATATGATGAAACTGAGTCCAAAAATCATCAGGAATTTGAAAGCATTAACTTGTGCCAGAAAACACTGGCTTTGGCCTTAAAACAGGAGCATTAATTCTCTGAAATAGCATATAGGGGAAATTAAGAAACCAGGTTAGGCAACTTATAGGAGTTTAAAGCCCAATTCTTTTGTTTAAGCCATGATTTGCTTTCATTAAGATTGGACTCCGAGTTGTTACTCATCAAATACAAAGAAATGAAGCTACCACACGCTGCTGTACAATACACATTGAAATCCTTTACAAAAGCTGTTTCTTTGCTTTCCAAACTAAGACTCTGCCAGATCTCTTATTCTGCTTACCACACAAGCAGTGTTGCAGCAGGGTTTTCCTGCGTGGGTGTGCCAGGGTGGCATTTGTTTTTAATGTTGTTCTTACACAGTCTCATCAACACCTCCACTGTAATGCTGCTAAAGCAGTGGCCTGAGGCTGAAGCAAAGACACAGTGAACTCCTAGAAAAGCTGAAACCTGCCCCTACAAAGCTGTCTGTTTTCACCATTCCTTTTCCTCGTCTATGTGATGCTCTCCCTGCCATGTGTCTCAGTTGAGAACTTGCTTCTCCCTTCACGTATGAAGAATTCACTTTCCCCTGTGAAGCATGGTTACCTTCCCAGTGCCTACTTCAGAGACTATGAATACTCTGCAGGGCACAAACTGTCTCATTTTTTGTCTTATGCAATGCCTAGGGCAGTGGTGGAACTTCTGAATATTGGCTGGAAATTTGAAACAGAGATTGTGGGCTGAAAAATCCAATGGATGTGTTCAAAATGTATGGACAACATAGACAGCTTGATCAATATTCAGCAAGCCCTGGATGTACAGAGAAGCTCCAAACTTAAGCCTGATCATTGGTTCCTCTAATTTTGTCACTTTGGTTTCTTTTGTAAAGTTAAAAAGCTTAGCATGCTTTCCAAACCATACACTATGGGTCCCCATCTGTAACAGAGAGGCAGAGTTCTTGCTGCCTCTCCTGCTCAGCCCTTTAATTCTATTCTCTTACAGAAAGACAAAACCAGCCACCTGAAACCCTCTCATGCAACCTGGCATTTATTATAGTAATTTTAGCCTTTAGAAAAGAACAAACATTTCAGTCTGAATTTCCTTTTCCTCACTTGTGCCTTGAAGCAGGTCTGTTCCTGCATCTGTGTGTCCTGTAAATCATGCCAACATTCCCCTTTGATCCACTCCTGCTAAGCTAACAGGTGTAGAAAAAATAGATGTATATTATAGAAGATGTTTTGATACAACATATACTTTTTTGGCATGTCAGCCTTACCCAAATAAGCCAGCTTTAACAGTAAAGAAAACTGAAGCCAAAACATGCTGAGGTCTTTTTTGATCTCCTTTAAGGTATGGAGGCTTCAGAGTATTTCTGGTAGACAGATTCCCACTGTTGCATACATTTGATTCCTCATTTCCCAGCATGTTCTTTCTTACAAAGCTAGTTGGAGGCTGGAAACATTTAATACTCAGGACTGCCACTAAGACATACGACAGCTGAGGATGCCTGGTCCCACACAGAGCGGTCCTAGAGTCTGAAATCAGCGTGTTCTGACTGTGTACCAGATTGACAGAACCTCCTGTGTCTGCATTTTTAAAAAACTTCTGACAGCAAACTACATTGAAACAAACTAACTCCTAAAAACAGGGCTGAAAAAGGGCAAAGTCCGTAACCTTCCTGTCTCAAAGCACTACACTACTTTTTTTCCCACAGGAAAATCAATGAATAGAACACAAAAGCCACAGCACTGAAATGCTGTAAATTCAGTGCTCCGGCATTTAAAAATTGTATCTCTACATTACTAGACGATGACATGTATTGTCTTTTTTGCTTCTAGATGGCCCAAAAGGAATAGCAAACTGTTCATTAGGAATAGTTTATCAGGGATCGTGTGAGCAATTTGGAATAGACTTGGAGCAAGCCCAAGAAAAGACCACCCAGCAGACCCATGGCTGCCTAGTTAGCTCCAAGCAGTTTGAGCAAGTCACAGCTCCAGCTGGTGTCAAACACTGACAATTACCAGTTACCAAGCGAAGATGAACTGGAGTGAACCTGCCAAAGGACAGTTTTGGGTTTTTTTAAGTACAAAGGGCAATGTATTATTATGTTCAGGCAACTACCAAAAGGAGTAGCTGATCTCACTTTGCTGGAGACATACAAAGGCTGGATGCAGTAACAGGGCATTCTTTTTGAAGGGTAACTTGTGTTATAAGTGAAAGACGCTAGAAAATGACAATGCTGCTGCAAAGTAGACAGAATGATACATTTAGTCAAATTCCCAGCCTAAGCCTTTTCAAAGAACACAAGCAGTTAGTGCAACATTCCTTAGGGCTCCTGTATCCTTTCAAACGTGATAGCTTTCTTGTAGTTTACACTTGGCATATTAAGAAAAATGGTAATGAGGAGATCATGACAACCTCTTTAAAAAGAAACAATGACTCAATTGCCAAGGAAAAAAAGGAGTGATAACTATTTTCATGGAAAGAAGCCTCCAGCGAACGCCTCACTGTTGAAGCTATGTTCTTTGTTTTTGTCTGAACTCAGGAATGACAAGGGGCTGCTCTTCAAAAAATTCTGAGCATCAGTTTTCATTTGATTGGTACAACACTACTTTTTCAGATAAACCAGCAGTTCAGACCTCTTGTTGAAAAGATTAGGGACTCAAGAGGTTAGAAATGATAAAATACTGGAAAAAGTGGGAAGGGATTAATTGGCTTGATTTAAAAAAAAAAAAAAAAATTAAATCAGAACTGGGAATGTTCTCCTACAAACCAAACATGAAGTGTTTTTATCCTAAGGCTCAGAGCAGTATTTTTAAAGGTTACTGTACCTTGGTGCACACAACATATTCTTCAGTAGAATATACTCATGGCAAAGAAATTAACGGACTACAAAGCCCAAAGGGGCTTTTAACACTCAGTGCTTGTGCAATAAATGCCAGCAGAAGATCTCAAAACATTCCTCACAAAAGACCAGTACCTTCCATTTTCCAGCTTGGCTCTACAGATGAAATTTGGTCCACACTTTAAACCCCTCAGTCAACCCACAGCAAACACAATGAATACAACTCTGCCCATTTTTTTTTCCCATTAACCACCCATGCCAGTCTCCTATGCCCTTGTGGGTTCATGATGCTCCTGTTTCACCCTGCAAAGTACTAACAGGTTTTTCCACCTCCCCCAAACAATATTTGCTTACACATTGCACAGAAATTTTGGAATAGAGAAAACACTTAAACAAGAGCTGTAAAGTGCTGATAACAGGGTTTCTAATGATGGCTACACCAGAGCCCTGGCGCCAGGAGGTGTGGAAGGCCATACAGTAACACTTGCAGCAGGCAGAATACACAGGGTATGCAGAATGTTGAAAAAACAAATTTGGGCACTTGGGTCAGACCTTCACATTCATGTCTGGAGACAGTTTTTCTTGCTTGCCTCTGAACAACGGTCAGTAAACACCTCGATGCCTTGAACTGATAAAATCATCTTCATTTCTAATGCTAGAACCTGACATTTTCTTCAGCTGACTTCTGCAAGGCTTGTGCCTGTATCACTGCTTTTAAATCAAAAATAAATGTGAGAAATTCCTTGAGAACAAAAAAAGAAAAAGAAAAAAGAAAACACAAAAACCATCCTGGTCAGATTTTCCAGCTATCCAAAGAAATTGTTACACTGCTGACAAATCAATGTGGCAGGATCTACTGGCTAATTAAACAAATGTGACAATTTTACTGTGACAATTTGAAGACACTCAAAAGTGCCACCTATCCACAGTGTGCATTCTTCTCAAACGTATATTAAAACCCATGTAGGGTAATAAGAAATTGAAAGGAACTTACATATTCAATAAAAACACAATTATAAGCATAATTTGAAATGTACAGCTAAAATAGACTGGAAGTTCATAAGGTTTCTCAGAACATTAAATTCAATGACACACTTTCTTTAAAGAAATGTTAGAAATTCAGATAAGCCACAGTATGGAGCATAGTTTTAAATATCTGATTGAGCCTTGCTTTTGCCCAATTATCACACCAGTAATTCCAGCTGAGGACATCAATGCATTTTGTTAACAACTAATTTAACTTCTAACAATGGCAGCGTGGGTGAGGTTCTATTTCACCATTTCACAGAAGGAGACATAGTGGAGCAAAGGGGCATCTCAAGGTTATTCAGGAAGATTAAAGGTATGATGTTTTATCTATGTATTCAAGGATTTATTGAGAGGGTGTTCAAAGACACGAGAAGATGAACCACACCAGTCTTTCACTGGCAGGTTTGAAGTGGAACACTGACAGCTGGAACGATCTCCACAGGTAAGAAGGAAGATGCCTTCAGAAAGAGCTCTGCTGACTACGGTGCATGACAGAGCAAGGGCATGAAGCAAAGACATGAATTCTCTTCCCCAAAAGGCAGCTTCCAGAACTATTCTCACTGCAGAATGTAGAACAACTTGAACTTAAGGCAGATGACGACCACGTGGCTGCCTGCCCGTGTCAGGCTGCTTCTACAAACCTCATGGGGGCTGGCAAGTCTGACTGTGTGTCACCACATGACTCCTCCCAAGGAAAAGTTCACCTGCTCGTCCAAGGGGTCTCTCAGGAGGAAATAAAATAAGTTTTGGTCCCTACATCAGTTGGTGTCTGTATTCTTGCCTTAAGAAGAAATTAGGAGTGGCTTCAGTTAAGCTTAGACTGCAATGCATTAAGGAAAGGGCAGCAAGCGTTCCCGGTATCTGCTGTAACAGAACACTTCCACCCATCTCCTCTGAGCCCAACAATGAGATTCAAAGTTGAAACTTCAGGTTTGCTCCAGGTGTCAACTTTGTCCTGTTCTCTTTACTTTACTTCGAGGAGCACAAAGCAGTAAAGCACTAAAAGTTGCAACGTGTGGGGGTCAGTAGAGCATAAAGGGGGAAATTGAGCATGCCTCGAGTACCTGGCGTCTTTTTAGTCCATCACTTTAATTTCTCTAGTTCTTTCCCTGCAGATGTTTATTTTAACCATCAACTGTTTTTTGACTGTCATGGCCAGTAACGTCAGAGGAAAATTTCAAAAAGGTAAGCTCTTGAAACTCCTTCTGAAGGTTTGTTTAGTTACATCTCCCAGTCCAGTCTTCCCTTGGACACTGCAAGTGTCCCAGCCTTTTCCTCGTCTGTTCTCTTGAGCAATTGTGATTAGGCTGATTTATCCTTCATGGACCCCATGAGCCTCCTCAGCAGTGCTGACTCATGGGGAAGCTTTATACCAGGATTCAAACCCCGCAACACTTGCCCTCAGGGCTGCAAAAATGGAGCTCTTCCCATTTGTGAGAGAAAGAGCCACAGAAGATGTTACAGACATTTCAAACCAGAATTGTTTCTAAAGCATGCATTCATTTCAGAAAGCCTAACTCGATTTTAATGTTTTCAATGTCTTCATTCTGTGCCTAAAGCAATTTGTTATGCAGAGTACACATTATTAATCTATTTAAGTGAAAGGTAACTTTGCTAGCAGTTTAAACACTCAGTGCCCATATTTAACCATGTTTCACTTTGACGGGACAAGATGAAATAACAGAAATGATTAATCTGAGACCAGAGAAATATTCTACTACCTATAGCTCAAAATAGGACTACATTTTTTTGTTTAATGCTGTGTCAGTAAGCTGCGTAAGTGGAGTATGGGAGCTTCAGACGGCTCTTCTGCTTGGCCACACTGCAGACTGGGTCATTTTGGAATCAGCAGCAGCACTCCAGGACAGACACACAACAGGCTCTGAAGTTCTTAATCATGTTTTTATACAGCATAAACTTATGCAGCCCACAAGGTCCTTAACGGAGGATACCTGGTACAGCTAGAGCCAAACACTGTAACATCGTAATAGTGTTTAAAATTTTCCATCCAGATTAGCACTTGGGGCCTTTTTCTGTTCATGGGAGCATACAAAAGGTCAGAATTGATCTGACATGCCAGATTCCTTGTGTCTGTTTTCTTTCGCACTTTCACTCCAAGATAAGGGAGTTACTCTTTATTTACAAGGATGAAAAGGGATGGGAATTCAGATCCCATGGGTCTCCAAATCGGGAGGAGGAATCTTAGTTTTATGACATGCTCCACTCAACTACAAGACTCCACCAAATTGTTTTCCCACATTTTTTTGTCTCTTTCACTTATTTCTGGAACTGCAAAACATAGTGGTATTTGAAAAAAGTAGTATATAAAATAACCAATGCTTTAAGTGCTGCAGAGAGTGCATCTGATCTTCCACAAGAGTTGCAAAACTTACTATCTTTTCCTCTAAGACAATGACTTTGCTTCAATTGCTTTCTAGTTTGAACTGGCTTTAAAACAATTACTTTGTATAGTCTTATAGAAAGTAATTATTTTTATCATAACAGAGTACTTAATCAGAGTGAGGATGCTGAGCATGTAACATTGCAATACATAGTGGATTGTTTCTGAGCTGACTGTCAATGAGGGAGTGAAACTAAAAGTGGCTGTTTTGGTGCAGAAGAGATGCTAAAGAGCTTGGAAAACAAACTTCACTTCTTCACTGGCAGTCACTCACTTATCATTTATCATGGGAGTACTTTGTTTCTCTTCAGGAGCAGCAATACATGTCCAAACTCTTGTGATGTCAGCTCACTTTGCAGTAATTTTAGTAGCAGTGGTAAATCTGGCAATGATGGCAGAACTATATAATACTACTGAAATCAGCAATATTTCAATTTGGCAGTACAAAAATACATGTTAAACTGTTATGGTAAAGGAAATAAGAAAACAGAATTGAATAGTGAGTCTGAAATAGGTACACAGCAATCTCTCTCGCTTTTCCTGAATACCTTTTGTAATCTTTTTTTATTGTTACAGTGTAGACAGGCTGCAATAGACCCAGATAATGATCAGATTTTACATTTCAAAGTTCTTTGCTAAATAATTTATTTAATACTGCTATGAAAATAAAACCTTTATTTGATAAATGTGCCTGCAAGCCAGAATCAGACCTTGCTTGTCTGTCCTGACAAAGGTCTAATCTTTTGCTGCATTACATCTTGAAGAGGCATTTATCCCCGTAACAGGCAGGTGCAGAACACCAGCTTTGGAATACAGGAAACTCTGCACACCCACGCGCAGCTGTCAGATCAGACAGTCAGCCTTTCCTCCCCGCCACCTCTCCGGCAGCACGCAGTCTGCCTTGCCTTCAGCTGGCAGCACAAAGCAGGTTTATACTATAGATCTACATCACAAGTGCATCACTCCCCTCACATGTAACCTGTGCCGTGCCAGCCGTGCAACGGGGGCCCACAAAACAACCGCCTCAGCCAAACACTCGGCATCCACTCAGCTTCCCCCTCTGCCTAAAGTTAGTCTGAGCTTCAGACAGCATGCACCCTCAGGTTAATGCACACAGCTTTGGCACAGTGCTCCTGAGGTGCTTTTCTCACGGGTGCCACCATAATGTTGTCACTGTAAAGGTGAATGGCCAAAAATTTGGATAATCCACTTCTGCCACGGTCAGGTGCTGCACAGAGGGGCCAAGGGTGTGCTCTAGGCTGGGATGACCTAAGACTGCCTTCTCCAGCTCTCAAAGAGCCTTTTGCACTCCAAGCTTGTACCAGGCTGTCCTCAAATGACTCCAACTATTGATCTCACCCTTTTTGTGTGTATACTGGACAGTGCACAAAATGCTGGGAAAAGGCTTCCTTTGACCTTCCTGGAATTGTTGCTGGATGGTTGTGGTGATAATGTTTGTGGTGATACTGAGACCAGAATTGAGCTGATCACCTACCAAACCAGGAAGGAGCTGTTCTCAAAGAAATACTCAGCATTTCCATTTTCTGGAGGGAGACCACATCTAGAGAGTCATCAGAGCAAAGAAGTGGTCTCTGCTTCTATATATACCTAAAGTAATGCAAAGGTAACTCCTTTTTATTTAATAACAGCAGCAGCAACATAAGTGGAGCTGCTGCCAATTTATACCAGTGTGGGAGGAAGAAGAATTCAATGAACTCAAATGAGATCAGAGGTCAGTGGAATTACCTCTTGATTTATACTGATGTGAGAGCAGAAACTGGTTCTGCCTCCATTGAGAAAATGCTGATAAAAAGCTTGAAAATGCATTGGCTTAGAAATTGCTAAGAAATTAATTGTTTTTATCCATCCAAATCTTTGTGTACATAAGCAAAGTCTGAAGAAAAAAAACAATTCTCAAAGCAGGCTATTACCCGTTTCTTGCACGCTTTCAAAGGCTGCACGCCAGAGCAGGGACAAAGGCCACAGATCCACATTTACACGTGGGTTAACTTTTCAATCCATTTTTTCATTTCAATAGAAATAATAAATCACCTTATCCAGGAGAAAGAAGCAGCTTGACACAAAACATACGGTGCTGGGCTATTTTTATAGCACACCTAAGACGTATAGGGATTCATTTATTTACTCAGCTATTTAAAAGTGGCTACTCTTACTCATTCTCTGGACAGCTAAATGCCAGGTTGCTAAGTTACTGTTACTTGACATCATCTCCTCCCCAACGTGTTCCCACATTTGACAGGTTCACATGATTTACTAGGCCAGTCAGCTCGTTATTCACTTGTCCAGTGACGTCTGGATAATCATTTTAAATTCACATCATGTCCTCCCCAGCAAGCCCCCAGACTCCACATGAAAATATTTAAACTACTCGTCAGCTACTAAGTGCATTTGTAACCACACTGGACAGCGTACCTGTATTTTTCAAATTACAATTATTATAATTAGGTTTAGCATCATTCTTCAATGTTGGTTTGTATTTTAGAAGAGAAAACAATTACTGAGGGGCAAATAATGGGCTGTATCTGTTACAGTCTAATTTTGCTATGTGAACAGCTCACTTCAGCTGTGGGTGAGACATATTAAATCTGTTAGTGCTTTCAATTGGCATGAGGAAGGTAATCCTACACATAATTCACAGAGTCAAGGGCATTTTCACCTGCTGATCAATTTACATATTCTCCAATGTCATTAGACAGGAGCTAGTCACCAGAAGATGACCATACAAATTACAGACTTCGCTCATTTAACTCCAGTAATTTTTACACTTATTACAATCTGAACTATATTTGAGATCTGTTTTGCTTCCAGACTAGAAAGCTTCTAATTAGTGTCACAGCTGTCCACATAACATCAGAAGTCCATCTAGTTACTTGAAGCCTTCCTACAGTGAATATGCATGTACAAGACTCCTTTTGTTCCTCTGAGCAGGGACGGATTTCCAGGCAGCAGTGCCTGCCCAGATGGTTGCGACACAGCCACGAAAGCTGCAGTGCACAGACCAGGGCTGTGCTGCTGCTGGATTATGTCCAATTGACTGCCTCAGCACCCAGCCCAAACTTCCAATTTACACTGCGAGTCCTCCAGAAAATTGAAACAGAATTTCCTTTCTCTCCTGTGCAATGTTATGCACTTACCAATCTTTAGCCAGAGGTAAACCAGTGCTAAGGAAGGTCCCTTCTGTGCTCTCCACAGACAGGAAAAGGATCAGTGCTTGTTCACCCTCAGTGTAACCTACACACCCCCTTTGCCTGGGCCAGCACATGGTTCACATCACATGCAGTGACAGCAAGGCACACTGATGGAAAGCACTGGTACAAGTGGCACAAGTAACAGCTTTGGAAACTGGTTTTAAATGTCAGCTCTCCCGCCCCATCTGCACTTTGGATCACAGCACTTCAATGAACTCATTTTTCAATGGATGCACATAGCAAGTGACAACTTAATTTAAATCCATATTAATAAAATGTGAATTACACACACATTAATTGCCTGTCTTCCATATTATCCACACTTTCAAAACTATTGCATTGGCTTGAAAAAAATAAACCCAGACACATTTTGGAACAGAAGGAAGTGTTGACCACCAGGTATTTGCCTTTATCACTCAGTTTGCTATTAGCAACTTGCATTAAATACAATCTGTGCTATCACTACTGTTTGGCCTTAGTTGTAGCAGAGATGATGATTATTATTATTCCTATTACTTATTATTATTTTTCACAACCATCTCAGCCATCCTGCTTAGAAAAGTAAAATCAACAGGAGACTGGTTTGCCATTAACCTTTGGCTGTATTATTGGGAGCAGTCCTTAAAGCATTTACACAAGATGACATAAGTAGCTAAGTGTTTCAGGAAATCTAAAGGACTGTGAAATTTTGTCTCTGAAGACTCAGGGGTCTGAATGGAGTCAAGACCTTTCCCCTCACTCAGTTGAAAATTTAAGAATATAAATTCAATTAAACTTTTTTTTTCCAAGATGAAAAAAAAAAGAGAAGACAGGTTAGGAATTACAAACCCCTACAATTACAGAAACCATTAATCAAGTTCAGTTTGAAAAAAGAGCAGTGTAAAATCAGAGGTCACAGATCTTTGCAGGAGTACTCCTTCCTTGTAAAGTCTAGCAAAGAAACCCTTGAGAGTTACTGTGTCTTTCTGAGGGATGGAACTGAATTAAATCACTTAATTCCCCAACTTAAAAAGCCAAAACAAATCAGAAACAAAAACAGAAAAAAAGGGCAAACTTCAAGGTATGCATTGCTCCAAGGGAGGGTGGCAGGCAGAGCACCCTTCCCCAGCCCTTTGGGGAGCACAGCCTGGCAGCAGACACGGCCCAGAGCAGAAACTGCCAGGGCTTGCCAGTGGTCTGGATGGGTAAAATGCACAATTACAGCCCAGCTGTCCACCTTTGGGGCTTGAATGTCTTGGAATCCTTTGTGTTTACCTCTATAAAGGTACAGGACAGAAATATGAATAACCTGTTTTTTTACCGAGGGAAGCTGCCATGAGGGAGCTGAGACCCACACTCCCAAAAGCTCATCAGAGCCTATGTAAATGGCCCTGAAAGGCCAAAAATGTACCTGTCAGGGCTGGAAACTTAACCTAGGCTCTCAAAGTGCAAATTTCTGCTGAAACCAAGGGTCATTCTTTCATGTGGAGCATGAAATCTGAATCTTCTGACACAGGGTTTCCATGGGGAGCCCAAAGACTGGATTTTGACCACTGCTGGGCATCACACTCTCTTACTTATTTTCTCTCCATTGACTGCCAAGTAGAATATGATACCCTGCATGCAGCAAAAACACATTTCCTGCTAGCTTGTTCTGCAGCATAAATTCGAGAAGAGCAAAGTAAAACTCTGACAAAACCCAGGCACCTCTACTGCCAGGTATGCTTCAGCACCACACGCATGGAACCCTGAGCCGCTGCCCTGACGGCCTCCAGCTGGGGCTGAGGTCTGCTGGGTCTTTCTGGGCAGTCCCAAAGCAGCTCTGTGGTTGCTGTGCTCACACAGGCAGGGCCGTGCAGCCCAGGGCAGGCAGGCTACCAAAGGCTGCAGGCAGCCTCTGGGCACCCAGAACAACCCAACACTGCCCCGAGGGCACAGAGCCCCCGTGAAGCAGCACCAAACCATGTCCTGCACATGGGAGGGAGCACCCCGGGGGACCCATGGCTGAGGTCCACGTGCCAAGACTGTATCTGCACCCCAGCACAGGTGCCATGTGCTCAAGGTGCCTTCTGGCTATGCCAATGGCTATGGTGGACAGGTTTACTCCAGGCTGGGCATGGGGGGTGCTTCTGGACACCTGCAGCCGTAGTCCAGGAAGATCTGCTGGTTTGTATCCCTTCTGCACATGTCCTTGTGAAAGAGATCTCCAGAGACATGGAAACCTGCTAAATCCCTGCTCTGTCCACCCCAAGAGTGCCCTCAAGTTCAATGGCCCACTGGTGGCAGGAGCAGGGACTCTGCAGTTCATCCCCATCCTCTGAAGGCAACAGAAAGTCCTGCTCCAATCTCAACAGGTTTCAAAAGGAAGCCCAGCATATTGTGCTTGTTTGTTGACTCAAATTACAGTCATGGGGTAGGAAACAGGGTCACTGCTCTTGATTAGAAAAAAGAAATTTCTGTTTCCTGTGATTAATACGCACTGTTCCCACATTAAAACTGTCACCTGGATGACTGATCCCTGAAATTCACCACAACACATTTTCTTTTGATGCTGTTTGCTGAAAACAACTGCTTTCCCCAGCCAACAAGTCATTCATTCCAAATATAGTAATGAACCTAACTGAAATATATGAAGAGGGGAAGAAGACATTGAAAACCGATCAAGTATTTTGCACGGACTTTCAACATTTCCTTTGCTTTTGCTCCCTTAGTGTTCTACAGGTAATAAACCTCTTCTCACTTTGAAGGTTGAAAGTAAATGTTATTTATTTCCCTGCATTCACTGCTCCTGGGCACTTATGCAGGATCTCCTCCCTAACTGCAGGTCCGCACGAGCATGCCTGCCCACTGCCTCAACACACTTCTGCAGCAACACTGCCAACCCCTAAGGACATCTAGAGCAGTCCGAGATAATGTGTGAACACAAACCAGGAGAAAGTTTTCCAAACTATTTAACTCAGAATTGCAATGAATAGTGAGATGCTTATTTTATTTTATAAGCAACAATAAGTCTTTGCAAGCAAGTTGGCAAGACTTACACATGATTTCAGGTCTGGGTAAGTCTGCAGCACTACCTCCCAGTTATAAGGACATGGGTGGCACAAATTCCCACTGAAATTTTATCCCTTCTACACTGAAAACCAGCAGGTTGGCTGGCAATCCCAGGGAGGTGGCTCTGGACAGATGGGAAACTCAACCCACGACGACAAAAACCTAAATCTGAGAGGGACTGGTGGGTTGCAAAACTGCCCCCAGGCAAATCTCACTGCCAACAGGGAACCCCAAAGTCGGGGTGTCTGAGGAAAAGCCCATCTTACACCTGAAGTAAGGCATACAACTTGTGCACACTCCCTTTTCCTTATTACATGATCTTGTTGCAATTAAGCCATTCTCAGTTTGGAGTTGCAATTTTGTGTATTCAATCACTGACCAAAGATCACAGAAAAAACATGTCTGTAAGGCTTTAACAAAACCATGAATGATGAGCAATTGCAGTCTGGGGGAAAGAGGAAGACAATAGGTCAGTTTGTGAGCGAGAGAATTAAGGCAACCCCACCTCAGGGTAGGAGAGAAATGTGTCCTGGATAGACTCAGAGACTGAGAGCTTGAAAAGAAAAGGAACATGTGTAAATCCTGACTCAAACAAGCTGGCACATGCAGAGTATTAGGTGAACTGATCTTACTAAGGAGCACCCTGGGCCTACCCCTTGTCTGTGTCTCTTAATACAGACCTACTGATTTTATTATTTAACTACAGTGTTAAAGACAGCCCTATAAACCCTCTCCTTGGAAGATGAAAATAACAGCACTACAATTATACAGGAGATAAAAAAGCAAAGGGTATTACTTACCCGCAGTATTTCTTCCACACAGCTGGAGTCATTGGGAAGGGCAACCTAGGTTTAAAGGAAAAAAAGAAATGTTTAGTCAGGTGCTGGATGCAAAGTTCAGTGACTACAACCACACAGGTGAACAGCTAACAAGCAACTGCCTCTGTTTGAAGACTGCTGTATCCACGCTTGCTGCCTACCAAATTTTCCAGTTCAGATCAACATAAATCATCAGCAGGACCCATTTTGTCAAAAGTTGTTTTTTCCTTCCACGCTGCTTTGTGTTACTAACGACACTTTTGAAGCAATAAAGTACTCTGATTTCCTCACAGTTGAGAGCTGGCAGTGGAATTGCCTGAAACTTCTGTAATTGAAGAAGATCCCACTGTTACTCCTATCGGCAGCCTTCAGAGAGAGGGCGAGGTTTGGTTTAACTTGCCACATGCTGCAGCGAAGGACAGAGGTGATAACAGTTAGGAGAAAGCTGTTATCATCAACTATCTTATCCTACAGCTTAATAGGCTAACAGCCCAGACAGCTCTTAAAACTTAAATATATACTGTAGTAAAATACTGGTTGGACTATAAGGGTGGTCGCTGATTTTGTTGTCCCTCACTCCATCAGCCCGTTGCAGGTTCAGTGTCCTCTGCAGCCTGCACAGCACACAGGTATCTGCTCAAGAGGCCTGACAGCTGCTCCTTCTCCCCTCAGAAAGATGCAATTTACCTCTACACCCAACCACACCCACGCACACACACAGGGGATGCTGCTAAGATATTCCAACTAAAAATACTTGTTAAATGGTACTTACAGCATTTGCCACAATCCCTCATTCCAAGGATATGAAAGAGCACAAAATCTTTAAATACTGAGAACAATTACAGAAACAACAGGCAGATGTGACCTGTATATACAACCATTCTGTGGCTCTTGTAGATAGCTATGGTGGCTTTTACCATGGGGTAAAGCAGGAGAGGAAGAGGCAATATTCAGGAAGGTACCAAAGTACAGGTAAGTCCTTCGTGCCATAAATATTCAGTGAGACTTTTCTGCCTGATTCTCCTACCTTATTGCCCTTAGTAACTAGTTTGGTGAAAGACACTCATGACTAGACTTAATCCCTCTCATCCTAATCTGCTATAGAGCTTGACCAAAAGCAGCGACCATGGCCTTCTGCCTGCGTTTCAGCCAGCACTAAGCTTCAGGAATAAATCCACACAGCTACAAAAGTCAAAGACCACGGAGACCTCTTAGATCACCCAGCTCACACACTGCTAATGTAGCACATTTTCCCCGTATCTTGTAGTACTATGGCTAGTCTGACCGAAAAAATGTAGGGAAATGGGTCTCCCATCTCTTCCTTTAATAAAATCTGGACTGTTGTAAACTACTTGGTACTTTCTTTATAATGGTTAAAATTTTGTTTTCAGTGTCACCTCAGCTTTTCTGTAGAGCTCTTCCCACTACTGGAAGTAATTCATTACCTCCCTTCACATTTACACTATACACAGACACGCAGAATTATACTCCATTTTTCTCAAATGCCGTATTTTCAACTTCTACCTTCTTTCCTGATAAACAAGATTTTCCTCCCCTTTGGCTTATTTCATCACTGTTCTCTGAATTCCCAACAGTTCATCAGTATCTTGGTAAAGGATTACCCAAGTGAATATGACTACACCACAGGGGTATTAGTGATTCTTATCTATTATAGATTATAATTTTCCACAGTATCACTTTAAAACTGCAAAACAACCAAAAAAAGAGCCTTACCTTTTGTCCCCAGTTTCTACTCAGCTCAAATTACCTAACAAGCCTGGCTCAGAACTGCCAGTGGGTGGTCAGCATGAACTGCAACAGGCATGCAGTCCATCCTTACACCACAGGACTTGGACTTCATGAGACTTCCTTCATCTCCCTACTTTTCACTTAAATCACTGTTTTCCCCTCTCAATACCTTTTAAGTTCTCTGCTAATCTGTGTTTTCCATTCCTCATACCAGCTCCCCACTCAGAGAGGAATATGGTTAATCAGAAGGTTAGCAAGCAGGGGTATTACTGCACTGTGCAGTGGGACAGAACATGTGTCTCTAATACACGCCTCATTTTTTGCGTTGAAAAACTAAAACGTTGGAAAATGAGAAAACAAAACAAACAGTCCCCCAATAAGCTGACAGTGTACACATCAACCACAAAATTCCTCACCGCAGAAACAGGAGCAGCCCAAAATCCAGCTGAGTGAGTCAGACTGGGAAGAGTGAGAGCAGCAGAGGTACAGAAGCTCTCTTTATTTAACACCCTTCCCTGCCATGACACATGCCAGCTGTAATGGTTAGCCAAGGTACCATGTGTATCTCTTAGTTTAGAGAAATGATGACTGTGTCCCTGACTATTAATACAGGACAGAGCATGTTCTTAGTTGTCTCACAGTCCTCTCCCAATCCACAGCCCTGTTTATGTTACTTCAGAACTAATGATGATAATAACAACAAACATACCATTTTACTTTAATAAAGCCCACTATATATTTTGCAATCGCAACCAGCTTCTGCTGGCAGCACTTGCTAATAACTTTAAATGCTCATGCATCAATTTAATTGTGTTAATGGCAAAGAAGATTTTAATGGCTTGACAGAACTTTTGTTCCCTTTGGCATTGCTTTGTTTTGAATCACTGGTATTAAAGTACTGCAAGATGTCAAAGTGCTGTGATTGTCATATAGGGAGATCCAAGTAGGAGTGAGCACAAAGAGGAAAACATTTAGATTGATGCAAACATTAAAAGAATAATTATTACAACATGGCTATCAGAGAGAAGATCAATGTAAGAGTCTTTCAGTACATTACTATTAATGGATTTCTAAAGAAATGAGACCATTTTTCTAAATTCATGCTGCAGTTGCACATTCTAAGAGACTTGAAAGGCACAGATCTATTAGAATTTTAGTCTGTCTTGGAAAAAAAAAAAGAAAAAACAACCTCTCAACCTTTCAAAGTGTGAATTAAAAATTGCGAGTTTAATTGTCCATAAACACTGGCGTTCAGCTAACAAGTGCGAGCGGGCCCACATGGCACACCACGGCTTCCAAGCAGAGATTCATCGGGACAGAATGAAGCAGAGCAGATACAATATTCATCACTTTCTCGAGTGCTAGCGCTGTAACAAATTGTTATTAGAATTGCCATTAATAAACTGCCGCGTTCCTCCTGTAGTTTAGTCAAGATTGGACATTCATCTCATACTACTACTTTCCTAATCTAATAAAAATCAAGCATTTTAGGACCCATTATGTGATTCTCCATCCCCTCTCTCTCCTCTTCAACTTCCATCACTAATCAGAGTTTAAAAAGGAGGGCACAGCTTGCACTTGTGCACGCTTTTGGTGCTTTTCTTCCTTTGTGAGCAGCGTGGTCTAACTCAGCTGAAAGGACAGATTCCAGGAATTTGGCTTCTGCAAGACCGAGTGGTTGCAATTCACATCATGAGCTCTTCTCTTGGCCGGCAGTGCATTCACAAACCCCACACTGAAGAACAGTGAATGCTGCATAAGCTACACACAGACGTCCTGAGGTAATAAAACTTCAATCAAAGCAAGAAGATTTCACAACAGCTACATGCGACACTGAACTCATCTTCCAATTTCCTTTTAATCTGGCAAAACTTTTTCATCAAAAAGCTCCATGTTTACTTTTAAATATTGCTTGCTAAAAAAAAAGAAAAAGAAAAAGAAAAAAGAATAAAGGAAAGGTCAGATGGTCAAAATATTCCACCTAATACAAGCCAGTACTCTACAGCTTTCTTCACTATTCGGTCTCACAGGAGAGAGGAGAGAGCTTAAATGATGTGGAACCAAAGGTTTAACGTATGGCTTGGGTGGCTCAGTGCTGAACTTTAAAGGGAGGGAAGGAGGGCAGAAATCTAAGAGTGAGGGAATAGTAGGCTTTAATGTTATACAGATCAAATGACATTGGGTGAATGGTTACAATATCTGATGAGTCACGTTTGTCTAACCTTCCATTTATTCATCCTACAGTTCCTTGACTACTCTTACCTCCTGGACAATTTATAACCTGCATGAGATCAGATTTTGTTTTCATGGCACAGAAATATCATATAAAGACTCTTTCCCCTGTAATTTACATCCAACAGCAGACATTTCTCAGAAATGTTAGCAACACAATCTTCCAATAGACTTGTAAGAATAGTTCCGAAAATTCAAATGTAGCGCCATAAAGCAGAAATACACCATGAATAAGAATTGGCCAGCTACATTCTCATCTGGATAAACTGTTCATGAACAATCCCCCCGGTTTTATTGACAAGCAATTGGCATTCAACAAGTAATCTCTTCTTCCTATCTTTGTTTTATTGAAAAGATAAGTGTAGCATGTAAAATGAACGTAGGAGCCCACTCATTTCTTGCACATGAACACCTATGTGCTTATACATCAAGAGCTCAGCTCTCCTTGTCATCTCCTTTATCAAGGAATCCATTTTGACTCTGGGGAAATGAAGCTCATGCTACTGTTTACTCCTTCGAACACAAATTGATTTTTCACTTGCCAGCATGAAAAGATCCTGTGCATGAGCCTTGATTGATCATTTCCAGTGTGCACCACACAGTGATAAGAGGAAAACGCTTAGAAAACCAGAAACAGCAAAATGAGGACAGTCAGCAGAAGCCTTGTCCTCTGAGCGCCTTCAGCTCCTGCCAGGCTTCCCATTAACAGAGAGTGCTTGGTTTTTCTGATTTTTTCTGATTAGTACAAGTGGGAAATGGATGGGCCAACACTAAGAATAGAAGAGCTTCCAGATACAACGTTGGACTAGATGATCTTTGAACATCCTTCCAACCTAGATGAACCTATGGTTCAATTCTTGCAGTATGCCCATTACAAATCTAAGAACATGCAATAGTTCCCCTGCACGTGGAGTACGCACCCATGTCCTTCCAACACCACCTCTCCTTCGACTGCCATCAGTATTTTCTTGCACACTGAGGCTTCATTTCCCCACCTTAATCGCTCCCAACATTCTCCTCAGCTACCATCTGACTACACATTTCTCCTCCTGAGAAGGTTGTTCCACATTTACTTCAAGTAAAGTTCACACCGCTGCTCAGAGCCCACTGTTCAAACCTCCTTGGATTGTTTCACAGCTCATGATTCTGTTTCCTATCTCAATGCTATGTCCAAAAAGTGCCACTCATGTTAAAGACACCTGGAATAGATGCCAGCTAATCTCACTAGCTGGGAGGCTCTTGGCTCTTCCTTACTAACTTTAGTGCAAATGTGTAAGAATGGGAGCAGTAAAAGAGCAAGGAATGAATACTGCAACCTCATGGTAGTTTTTTTCTGATGTGTTTGATTTTTGTGGAGATAACACCAACATACTTTAGGGCTGTATGCTTGCATTTTGGAGGAAACTGAATGAAGTCAAACATGGTGGTATTAAAAAAAAACAAACCCCAAACTGCTCCCTTGGTATTCAAATACATATACGTGTTCTTCACAGGTTCATTCATTTTCAAAGGAGCCATTTGTGGCTCCTAAATAATGTATATCCACTGTTTTCTTTTAGTGCCTCCACCATTCCGGAACCAAAATACCATGAGAAGACTACATTTCCCATTATTTTAACCCCAGAAATATCTCCTGGGGCTTATTAAAATGTCTGTGGTAATATATACTTTTTACATACATAAAAAATTAAGAGAAAAAGGAAAACTATTGCCTAAAACAAAATACAGAAAGCTGTTCCTCTGTTCTCCTTTAATACAAATACTGAGGAAGCTGTGTTAAATATGCATTTACTAGAGAACCTGAAAACAAGAAAGAGTTTTAAGGAGTGAGTTAATTCATTTGTTAAGCTAAGGCAGCCTGGCCTGCAGTCAGAGCTGCTCTTCCAGTGGTGCCTAAAGAAGTTTATGCCTTTTCCCCCAAGTAAAGCACCTTAGCTAGGAAAAACAACTTACTAGTGTGGTCCAAAACATGACTGAATCAGACTCACACCGATTTTAGTGACCTTCTCAAAAAGTCTCTAGCTCAGAAGCCAAAGCTGCCCACAGTGGGTACCTTTAGTTTCATACAAAAGCCAGTGACTCTCATTTGCTCCTCTCCAGTCACCAAGAGCCAGACAAACCTGTGCAGTCACACCAGGGGGGGTGACTGACCCCACACTGAAAGGGATTCAGCTTCATCTCCCTACAAAGAACTCCACTTACAATGACCTTTTCTACCAGTCTGAGCAAGCCCAACTACAAGGACAATGTTTTTTCACTGCTACAGCAACTTTTAAACCAGACTGACCTGGATGTGACAATTGCACTTTTCTTCTTCTTCCTGGTATATGTTGCATTTAGTCCATTTGTTCCTTTTTTCATTTCTTTAGTGTTTTCTTTTAACAATACCATTTCAGTGTTGATCAGCATGAAATAGTCTCCATGAAAGCACAATATGCTGATGTTCAATTTAAACTCAATAGTTCACCATTATTTTTATGCAGTAAATTGCCAAACTCTATTAGAGAGAGAAGACTGATAAAGTGATCTCTCACTTCAAGGTCTCCCGAGAGTTTCTTAATGTAGGTAAGGCTGCACATTTTACTTATGGAATATTCTGAGTGTAGTATTTTAGAAACTCACCATAATGATAACACGAGAGTATCTTATAATGTCAGTGTTAAGCCAGAACCCAACAAAAGTGGCTTTTGAAATACTTAATTTATGACCAAAACACTGGATTGCATAAAGGCTGTTACAATCATTTAATAGTGATGAAGAGCACGGAAATTTGGAATGTCAAACTTATTTTTCTTCCTTCCTCTCTTTCTGTTCCTCCTTCTCTAATAACTTCAAGTACTTATTTACTTACATAAAATATATACATTTTCTTATGTGCCGTGGCATTTTCACCTTATTCTGGAAGATGTTACCTTATACATTTCCACTAAAGTGATGATAAAAGGCACCCTGACCTAAAATGCCACCCTGCACTTGTCCACTTGAAACATCAAAGCCTGACTAATAGACTGTGCAACCCTCTGCTGCAGTGAGATATGTGGTGTGGCAGAAATAATGATCAAGTGTCTGTTTCTTGTCCTCCTTTTGCCAGTGTGAATGAAATTTAACTTCTCCTAAGACAAAGAAGCAGTATAAAAGGCATGAAGGGAGCTTGGCTTACAAGTCCATTTGCCCTCAGTTAGAGGGATGTAAATTAGACACTGTATTTATTCCCAGTGTAACCCTTTGAGTAGAACCTCTTGGAAATCATGCAAAATCCCTTTACTATACAGACACAGCTGTCTAAATTTAATATAAGTTGGAATTGGATCTCCTTTAAATCTATTTCACATTAGTGGGATGTGGTGTCTGCTCCCAGTATGTGCCAGCACAAGAGCAGCATCAGGCAGGAGTTGTGTAAATTCCTGCTAATACAGTAGCAAAGTCACCAGGCCAGACTGGGGCCTTGGTGACAGGACCAAAACTCCCCTGGTGTCAGTGAAGCTGCACCACTGTAACCTGAAGCATTATCTGACCCCGTGAATTCAGACTGTACCATTTATTTGGAGGTTTTTTTTTTTTCTTAAATGTGTATTTACATGTGACAGTACCTCTCCTGTGGCTACAAGGATACAGTGGGTGGTTGTGTTGGTTACCTGTTTCACTTCTGCTTTTCAAAGCAGGTATGAATGCCCTCACAGAAAAATGGACTCCTGGGTATAATTTGTACTGCAGTTTGCACAGCTGCAAGGCCAGTGCTGGGACCCAAACTAATTGCTCAGAGCTTGTTTGCAAATTAGTTGTTTTCATACACCCTTCCACCACAGTCACAACGTGCAAGTCATGACCTCAGACTGTCTTCAAAATAGAGGGCCAGAATTCAAAGGGCAAGGACCTGTTCCTGCTCCGGGGGAAACAAATGTGTTTTGAAATACCTTAGGGTTTAAATACCAACTCTACCTGTTAGCATAATTAGTCTAGACAGATAAATTTTTTAACATATAGTTCAATCAAATTAAATTCTTATAGGAAATAAAATATATTTGCCTTTTATTAATACAAAGTAGTACAATTGATGAATATGTTTTTATTGTGATTGCATCAAAACTCAGACTATAATGAGTGCCAGATCTTATGCTCATTAAATAGTAAGACACACAATTATCCCAACTGCCACTGAATGTCATGGTTATCTACTAAAGGGGAGTGAAAATAACACTTTTTGGACAGTATAGAATTTAGAACAAGGAAAATCTGATTTTGAATGGGATCTTTATGGCCCCTCTTTTAGTTACATTTCTAATTAAAATGCTTTGATCTATTAATGCCAAGGGACACTGCTAAATGTATTCAATGCAGAAGTTGCATACTTTTCCTGAGCTCCCCACATCTCTTAGATCTGTGTGCACTTATGCTGTGTGCAGTTAAACTGCTCACTAAAATGAAAAGATATCTAAGAATAACTCACTTCCATTAGATTTATAAATCACATTAATTAATTCTACATCTCCAGTGGTGTAGAGACCAAACTCTAATGCGAGATCTAATTAAAGAAAAGGGAAAAAAAATTGCAATTGAAACACAGAAGTAACTGTTTAGCCTCAAATTAATGAGGCGCTATGCTAAGCAAGAATGTCCATAAATCCCTAATGAGGATTTTAAACACATTAAAACTTCCTAATACAAAGTGTTTGCCTTCCTTTTATCCAATAACAAATAAGCCAATAATTTTCTGCCTCTAAATGACACTATTAACTGTCATGGCATGTTTTATTTGACAAACCCTCCATTCAAATACAGTAAAACCAATTAATTTGCCTGCTGTGAAATGTGTTTCTTGATAGCTTTTATGTGATTTTTCTTCTCAAAGAAATGTAAATAGGAAGTCAATGTAGGTGCCTGATTTTGCTTAAAAATACGAGGCAATAACTATAGATTTTCTAGTCAGTTTGCATTTCAAATGAATTGAAAGATAACCTCCATTTTCAGGTCATCAATCACATAATGGTCTCCTGATAAGTAAACAGTTACAGAGTAATAGTTTTATTACTAGGGAAACGGCCCCATATTTGAGCTGTGATAGTTGCAAAATTACCACTTTGTTTCTCTATAAATAATGGTTTGCAGTGGGGGCACTTGGCCTCTGCCACCCCTGGCACCCACCACGGGACACGCCGCCGGCCCTCCAGGTCCACACCACAATTAAACCACACGTCTTGGAAGGGTGAAGATGGTGATGTAGCACATTTTTTTTTGGTCAGAAAAAATCTATAGAACAAATAAAAGATAATTCTGTGGTTTCAATGGTCCCCTGGGCCCCACTTAGCAGATCTCAGCAGAGCAAAGCAAGACCCTGTTACGACTGCCCCACATTAAGCAGTACCTGAATCTCTGAAGCTCCTCTAAGGTTTTGCAACTGGGAGGATCAGCCTGCTAAAAAGTACATGTCACACGTCAGAAACAGGCTTTTGTCTGTGCCCACTACATGAACTGAAGGCAAAGCAGAGGCTAATGCCCTGCTTTATGGGGCCTAACTGAATGCCAATTAATCTTTACAACATATGGACAGTCCCACCAGCTCTTGCACTGCATCATGATCACATGGAGACGGTAGTTTCTTTGCCTTAAGATGGAAACCTAACTGGAAAAAATCCCATGATACCTTCCCCCCCCCCGCCAGGAACAAGGAATTAAATAAAACAAAGATTTACCAGCACTGAACAGGACACAACCACTCATTCATTTAATCATCTGTAATGGATTACCAAGCAGAGCCGGGTAATTTATGTAGCATGCCATGATGGCTGATTTTCAATTTGCACTGTCCTGTATGTGTGTTTCTTATTGAAACAAGCAAAGTGGATCTGCAACTTCACTTGTGCAGCAGTGCCAAGGCTGCCTGACATGTGAGGAGGGCTGGGGAGAAGCAGGGCTGGGATGGATCAAAGGCAGCAAAGGTGCTCTGGAGCTCTGCTAGCCACTGTCCCCACCACTGAGGCACACAGCCCCAAGCCCCGATTTGCTCCTTTTTCCCAACAGAAATTCCTGTTACTATTGCCACAAATTTTTGCATAGTGACCTTTCCGCAGGGATGGCTGGAGAAGCAATTTATTTTTATTTATACATTATCATCATATAAAATTATGTAAGTATGTATTAGAATAAGAGAAAAATGCATTCTGCAAATATCTGCATTTTGCTCCTTAGCCACAATCCTGTTTAATAAGCTTAGGAATTGAATTGCAGCAGCTTCAAAAAGTAAATTGAAGAGACCTCTTGCCCTGCCTCAACAGTGGGAAAAACATGGTCTACTATACATTCTCAGCTAATAAAAATTCCCAAATTAAACTTTAAAAATATTAAGTGAACTATCCTTGACACAGTCGAACATCAGGAAATCAATTTCAAGTTGATTGAAATCAAGCTTTTGAGCTTAAGGTACCGCATATTGTAACCTGTATTTTGCTCGCTTCGCAATCCAGTGTTCCTAAAGGGTGAACTAAGCTCCACCTCTCCCAAATGCAGCTGTCTGCATCTAATTTTGATGACAAAATGTAAATAAAAATATTTATATTTTTGAAAACTATCTCATATGATATCCCACATCAACAACTTTTACATCTACTTCTTAATCGAGACAATGAATTGGGCTAAGACCACCTGACATTATTTCACTTCTGACCTTTTCAACTGTCAAAGCAGACAGATTTTTATCCTACAAGATTCGAGCCAAAGCCTCAAAGGTGCAGTGCCAGAGCATTAATCCATTTCACTAGACAGTCATTGAAATTATAATTGAAAGTTCAACTTACTTTAGCATTTTGTGCTGAAATACTTCTGGCAGCCCAGGGCAGAAAGTCGAAATCTGGTTTCCAATGGAGACCATTTCCAATGGTTTTTAAATGTTGGCAGTGAAATTCTTTATTGTCAAAGAGATCAGCAGATGCTGGCTTCCATTAATTTACTTTCTGTGACTGCTGCTCACTTTAGGAAGCCTTTCTTTACCTAAAGATGCTGACCTGCTGCCGAATCCCATCAGAAATGGACTAGGAAAGACAATGATTTACTAGGAGATGGGGGACATGCCAAAAAAATCCCCTATAGCAGCCAGGGCAGATCCCACCCCTCCATTTATTCTGACCAATGCCATAAGAAGAAAGACAAATCTGCACAGAAGACATGACACAGATCTGTAAAAGGCCCAAATTCAAGCTAAATAACCTGACCTATGTGCACCATGCTATAAAGAATAACTCCAGAACCTGAAGGATCAGTAGGTAGCTTTTCCTCTTTACCAAAAATTGTTATAAAGGCAAAAGGAATCAGAAATTTTGCATCTGAAAATAACATCACCATTTTAAGTAGTCAGTGGGCTGTAAATCCTTTGTTCTGGTATTCTGGAGCTGCCCAGAGGTCTCTGGTCAGGAAGTTCCATATAAAGAACAGTTTATTATTCTTAGACTAATCTCAGAAGCTATCTAAACAAGCATTTAAGTTAACTTAGAAGACATGTTTCATTAAGCCTAAACATTTTTTTTTTCTTCATTTTTGAACCTGGGATTGACTAGTAATTCTTGGCATCTTATCCAGAGGCTAAAAAGCTTCCTCTTTGGGAGCAGGAAGGGGGAAAAAGGAACATGAGTTCTAATACCTGTCATACAATGATAGGCCATTTTATCAACGCTTTCAAGACTACTGTTGTATTTGCTCTATAAATTCTGCTGTCTTTATCTGCACAAGGTCCCTTAAATCCTGAGTGCCAGGATATGAACTCGTTAATTCAAAGCACTGAGAAATAATTCTGCAGCAGTGCATGAGCAGTGGGAAGAAAACAGCCCTGCAGACCACATTTACTGGGCGTTTGCTGGGTCTCCTTGAGGCACGGTGATCTCCAGGCTCAGCTCTCAAAGTCACACCATTAAGGCAATGAGAAAACAGACCAGGGCAATGCAAATCTCACAGAGGGCATCAGAGACAAATACCAGAACTGTAAGATACCTTTGGGACATCAGCAGTGACATTAGCAAACCTTGTGTACCCTTGGTGAGGGTGACTTGGCACTTTCTGCTTCAGCACCTTTAATTACTTTGCTGTTGCCAGCCTGAAGTGTCTCCTACTCTGCATGTGCACGTGGGTGTTTGTGCATGTAACTGAGTGTGTATTTCTCCTTCCCTCTCCTCCTCCTCAGATCTCAATGGCAAAGATCACCTACAGCTCTCTGGACTGCTGCGAGGGTTATTTCACACACAGTGTGATGCTCCTGCAGCACTCTGTGCCCAGGTCCTGGATGCCACACAAGTAGCAAGTGCTCTCTGGATCCCTCTCTGGGCTCTTACTTGTTTTCCTGCACTGCACTCCATCCATAAACTGTCAATGACCCAATGCACAACTCCCATGCCTGCAACAGGATCAGGACACAGGTGCTTCAACACTCAGCTTTCAATGAAAACAGTTAATTTCAATCAGTTTTATTTCACAAAAATATTCTGAAAAAAATTATTACAGTAAAAGATAAAAGAATTTTGAAGCCACAGAAAGAATTCAGGAGTTTTCATTTTGCTAGATGTGTACTGCAGCTTTGGGCAAGTTAATTAACTCTGTATTTCTATGTTTAAGGCATCTGTAGAAACAAAAGAAGCCACAGATAACTTGCCATCACCTAGGTGTAGCAGGAAACAGTGGTTTGGAGATCGTCAGCAGGACGGTGTCATATAGGAGTGACATATATACACAAAGCTGTATACGACTGGAGATTCCTGACTGCTGTAAATGTCAATCCTCAATAAATGGTTTGACCTTTTTTATCTATTATTTCCATTTTATAGCTGAAATCAGGTCTGACACACGGAGCATTTCAGGGGAATAAATGCAGCTTGGGGGTGACTTTGCAGTCTGGTGTCTCACATCACACCCTTGAAATGCATGATCTCCCCAGAAATACAATGCTGTCTTGGTACTTAAGCCCCAAGGACCTCCAGCATCCGTTTGCTGGCTGACCTAACAAGCCAATGAGCCCATTATCAGCATGCCTCTGTAAGCCAACGAGGTTTCTTTTAGTGGAACTGCTTAAAGCACACAGCAGCTTGATCTTAGAGAAGTTATTCTTTAGGCATTTAATTGAGATATTCCATGGGCAGAGTCACCTTCTGGGTGAACCCACTTCTGCACTGACTACAGAGAGAGGCCAGGGTCACCACTGTGCTTAATTGGGGAGTCTCAGCTAAACACTGAAAGTCAGGTGAATTAAATATGGATCACAAACCCCACAACTGTGCAGCAGGCTCATGTGCCAGGCTGAACTCACAGGGTAGAAATGGAAACAGATGGGGAATAAATTCCCCATCAGACAGTGACTTGGAGATCTGAATGCAAGATTGACACTCATGTTAAGCCAGACAATGAGCAATTTGCTGCCTAATGATAATTCTGAATTGGAGGGAGGAAGGGGAATTGCTTTGATTTGGACTTAAAACAATATTTTAAAACCCTAACAGAAAGATGAAATTTTGAAATTATTTGATAATTTAAAAAAAAAAAGTGGAAGGGTTTCCTACTGATTTCAACCTGTTAAACCATTTTCAAGAAGGAAACAAAACAAAATAATGGCAGGAGCTCCAGAAAGAAACAACACAGAATTTGTTTTAGTAAATAAAAAAGCCAATTAGGAAAATGCCTAAATGTCTGTTGCAGATTGTCACAATTTCCTAGAATTTTTAAAACACAGTAAAATAAAACAATATTAAAAGAAGTGGCAGCACTGCTAAATTTGGTCTTTCACTGCAGAAATTGTGTCCCTCAAGTTGCAGAGCTGCAAGGCTCAATTTCAGGCTTTCCTCACCAACAACGTTGCCAGTGGGATAACAGAAAATCCAGTTTCCCTTCCACATACAACTCAGTTTATTAAAATCACAGCATTGTTGCAGGGCTAAATGTGTGGGTGGTGTTTTGACACAAATGCTTCTGTTTGTGTGCAACCAGTAAGCTCAACAAAATGAAATGAAAGAAACTCTCAGAAATTATCGAATTGCCAGATTTTGCTCATTGGCTTTTCCAGAGAACAGCCCTGGTTTAACTGGCTGAAGAGAAAAAGCTGTTGTATCTGAAATGGCCAGAAGAGAGAAAAAGCTGGCAGAATGATGTCTTCCTAGGTGAGGATAGTCCACGACTTAATTCCATGTGTCAGCTCAAGATAACACACAGTCATACGCACATGATCTCATCAGCCCTTCAGGAGAGAGGATTTTACTTGATGTTTGGTAATATTATTTTAGAGATTTTCTTAATATGCTTGCAGAACACACAAACAAGGAAAAAAAAGCCATGCAAACCTCCATCTAGATACCACTTAAAGGGATATGCAACCATTATAATCAGAGTAACTGCAGCATTATTAATTATGAGAGGAAAAACAAGGAAAAGACAATCAACCAGTGGGAATTCTTGGTGTTGGCAGAAGCACTCACTGTCCATCATCGCTGTTCACATCTCTCCCAAAATTATTTGCACCCCCATGTCTATACCTGGGCACCACTTGGGCCAGCAGCGTATCCAACATGCACCAGCTCTGTGTGTTATTCAACAAAACAGGGTGAAAAACCTTCCTGCTGCCACCCCTGCCCTGCCACCACGAGCTGCTCGCAGGGCTCGTGCCTGTCCACCCTCCTGCTGGCCTCCAGCAGCCAGGCAGGTCAGACATGTGATGGTGTAGCACTGGGATGTTTTGCAAAAAGGCATTCCAGAGCTTTGTACCGACTCAGAGGGAATTCAAGGTCAGTTACCAGATCACTTCACATTTCTTGAGACACTGTAGGCATTTCCAGTGCTCCTGCCCTGAATGTCTCTGCAGGGACCCCAGGCAGGGGTTCCCCAGCAGCCTCAGGGCAAACCTGACCTGGTTTCTGCTGCCTTCCCCAGCTCCATCAGGGTTCACTGGTGCAGCAGCACAACCTGAGCTGCCTCACACGAGCTGCCCTTTGGCTCCCGCTGGAGCAACCTGCCAGCCCTGAAATGCATCAGCTGGCCACACCGGCAAAAGGGGCTGTACAGGTTTGGAAAATCTTCTTTTAAACAACAAAAGCTAAAAACTCAGGAGTTGATTCTCTGTTGTAACTTGACAGCTAGAAAGGAGGTAATACAATTGTGCTGGCAGAAGCTCCCTTCTCAGAGATGGCCTGGCCAAGCTCACAGGAGCGCTGGCTGCCGGTCCCTGCTGAGCCATGTGCGGGTCCCTGTCCCCAGCACTCACAAAGAGCAGCTCCCCTGCAAATTGCCACCCCTGCCCAGAGCCTGCTCAGGCCCCCAAACACAGCCCAAAGCCACCCTCAGCCTCAGCAGGGTCAGAAAAACTAACAATCAGAGCTTTCTTTTCAGCCATGAAAGCATAAACTCTGCAACGCTCGACAGCAGCTTGTGCTCGCAGCAAAGCCATCAGCCTTTCCAAGCCTTAGGGAGGGACAGAGATACTTGTGGGATTTTATATATAAAGTCATACATTTGTGTAAATGTAAATACTCAGATGATTTCCTTATACGCCCACTAGCCACACAATGCAATAATAAATTATTTCAATAAATGGCATTACTCTAAGAAAGCAAGAAGGATAAGTATAATTGCACAAGGTTTAAACAGGATGTAAATCAGCGATTTAAAAAAAAACCCCAAAACCCCAAGTTAACATGAAGCTGTTTACTCCTAGAGAATCTCCACTGCTCTAACATTTCAGCAATAGCCTCCAGTCGTGAGCGTGCTGCAGGAAGTAACAGAGAGCGGTTCAGCAGATGAAACAAAGAGGACCTAATTACCATGCGAAGCACAACATCCTTCAGATGTGATGAGAAACGTGACTGCATGAAAAACTGGTCCTGGGGAAATTTCAAAATATGACCACCCAAGCATAAAGAAGAGAGTGGTGAAAACCAGAAAAATTGCAACACGAGGGTATAGTATTTCTATACGAAGAATATTAGTTTAAAAACATTTACATACAGATATTGTGCATATACACACATCCATATGCACACAGACCAATACAAGGAACTGTGTGATTGTGGATGAAAGCTATAAACATATAGAAGCTTTCTAACCACATGCTACAGATTAATCAAAAAATCACATAAATTCTTCGTATGCTGATCCATGGAGATTCTTGACAGAAAAGCAAACAAACAGCCAAATGCATGAAAAACAACCAAGCACCCTGACAATCCAGCACTATCCTTCCATTTTCCTCATACTTGATCATCTAATATTCATTTTTTTCCTACAGTTCTACAGTGTGAATGTTATTCATTTATGAATATTGTCCATGAATTATTTTGGGGGGGTTATTGTGTATGTATTCTTGGTTTTGTTTTCCTAAAGAAGAGGAACATGGATGGTAAGAACTGACATGACGGCATAAGGTAAAGCCTTGATTCTCAGTTACAGGTAGAGGAGTCGTGTCATTTGCACAGAAGTTCAAGCAGGTATTTAAAGCCACAAGAGAGAAAAGGCTGGCGTGTGCTGTGGCTGGGCCCAGCGCAGGGGCCATGCTGTGGGCTCTGCAGGTCACCTCTGCCAGCCACACAGAGCTCCCACGGGTTTGGCACCAGCGCAACGGGGGACACCGAGACCCCCAACACCAGCATGATGTGAGGCTGTGCTGGGCAATGGTCATTCCTCCCTCCAAGGTGGAAATACAGTGCACCATTTCTGATTTTGACCTACCAAAAGCATGCTTCTTTGGACAGGAAATTGCTAAAAAAGGTATCTCCTGAATGCGCTTTTGCTAGAGAGCCAGAGCAAGGCAGACGTTCACCCGCTCATTTAGTGCCCCAGCCCAGGGGGTGTGGGTGTGGGAGGTGTGTATGAAGCTGATGGTGCATCTTGAAAGGCTGTTCAAAGTGTGCAAAGGTTGAGAAACAGAGTTTGCAAATTCCTTGGCACGATCAATACTGCTCTCCAGCTCCAGATTCCCGTTATCGATGACAGGCTCTCTTGTTGCAGTGATTAGAGATTCTACATCTTTTAATCACAACGAACATGACAACTACACCCTATCTATAGCTTTGTGATTTACAGCAATTGATGCACTATCATAATTGCATTAGTGCAATGATAGCTTTTGGGTGTTACCCAAGCAGCTGAATTTAAATATGGTTGTGTTTGTGACAAAGTGACAAGGAAAATCTGATGTTTGAAGCTAGCACTGATTTTAACCCATTCAGCTTCCCTTGCCTCCCTCTGCCTGTTAGTGGCAGGGACGAACCATTCTTTTCCTGCCTCACTAATTTTAACCATAAAAAAGGGGAAAGCTGACACGTGGACTAAACAGAGAAGGTTGTCTTATGTATGTGTTGACAAATATATAAGTTTCAGGAGCAACACCCCACTCTATTCTAATAAAGTATTGACTCCTTTTGCTATGAGTGAGCAGATTTCAGCTTAGCCATGTACAGGCCTTATTTTGCACCTTTTTAGACAATTCCTCACTTTATACCATGAACTCATCTGAACACTGACGCTTCTTTTTAATTTCAGGGGATTTGTTTGTTTTATTTTTAGCCTGATTCCTGACAGAAGAGACGCCCATGGATTGCAGTCACGGGAGTCTGAAATAATGCATGTGTTTGGACTCTCACACAAAAAGGGTGTTCAACTCACCCCTGCTGTCCAGCATCAAGGTCAAAAGATACAGAAACTCTTCGGAGTTTGAAAAGAAGGCCGTGGGGGAGAGGAGAAGGACCCTACTGCTGTCCCATTTCAGGAAAACCTAATAAAGCTCACCCTTTGTAAGATATCAGAGGATCCACATGAGAGAGAGACATTACAAGCCAGGCTTCATTAGCTCCTCTGCTCACAGAGCGACTTCTTTTTACAAGAGAACAGAAGATTTCAGTCTCCTAAGCTGAAAGAAAGCACAGGCTGGCAGGGAAGAATGAGACTAGATGAAAAGCAGGTTCTTCTTATCTCTTTCTAAATATTTTCATACAAAGTATTGGCTTGCATCCCCCCTGCAGTGTCCCACCTAACAGCACTCAAAACAATGAGCAAGTGCCAGAAGCTGGTGCCTGCTACTTGCAGGCAATAGGAACCAATTCAGGGCAATCTGCAGCTTCCCCCAAGGACTGCCCCAGTGCCTGAACAGCCGTGCCAGGTGTCACGGGCCTCTCGGGAGACCCCAGCTTGCTGCTCTACCAGATGCTTCCCATGCAGTCCAGGAGACTGCACTCCCTGTCTGACCCTCAGCTTCTCCCCAAAGGCTGGAACAATGGCACAGGGCCTCTGGGAACACCACATCACATCTGACAGGGGAAAGCCACTTCGGGATTCCCTACAACAGCACCTTGTTGCAGGCACATAGCCAGCCATGGAGCATTTCCTTGTGAGAGCTTTGGCTTTACAGCAAGAACCCAAAAGTCTACTATGAGATTGAGGACACTCTTGGTGGCCTAGATGGCTGTAGCAGAAGTGTCCCAGCACAACCCTGCCTCACCTCCCAGTGTCTCCGTTTATGCAGTTAAGGGCTGGCAAGCGCAGCCCTGGCACCAGCTCCAGCACACTCCGCTCTTGTCAGAGCAACGGGCAGGGCTGGCATCGCTTCTCTGCTCACTTTGGACACAAAGGACAAAGCCCCGAGTGACCAGCCCAGTCACCAGACTCTCAGCAGGGCAGAGGAGGAGGACACAGGGAGACAATTTCACTTACATTGATATGAAGCCTCAGAACTAACCCACAACATTTTATTAAACTGTTAATTTACATCCAGCATCCTGGCAATGTTTCTGAATATTCTGAATGATGGGATTATGAGGATCTCCAGACTTCAGGCAGAAGTCTATGAAGCAGAGACACCTGGTCTCTCCCTCCCTTGGCAGAGATCCTCAGCCAGTCTGTCCAGCACTATGCTCTCCTCAGCCGCTGCCTTCTAGGAAGGTCCATTGAGCAGGAGGTGGTAACAAGGTACCTGGGATCAGCCTCATGAGTCTGGCTGTAAACTTGGCTTTGCTGCTGGAGCTAATAGTTTTCCCCTGATGACAGAACACAGCAATGGGACTGAACTGTGTGTTTAGTTTGGGAATGCTTAAATAGCTGGAAGGAGGGTGCTCCGCCCTAGTGTGGGTAGAGTTGTTATTGTTCTAGACTGAAAGTCAGTATAAAAACACATACCTTTTAAAAAATCCACTCTTTTCCTTAAAGCTCGGAAAACACATCCTGTCTATTAAGTCTCGTCTCTGGGATAAAATCTCTCTATCATGGCTGCATGCATGGCAAGACCATGGCAGGGCTGGAAAAGACAAATTTTTCGTGCAGCTGTACCAGCCTTGTGCCTGCTCCCTCTGCACTGCCTGAGCTGCCGCCTCATTGCTCCCCAGGTACCCACTCAGAGGCACAGGGCTGTGACTGTGCTGTGACCCAGCTGCACTGCTGGACTTGCCCAGTCCTCTGTCTTGAGGCTCTCCTGACAAGTATCTACTGAGCCACTATGCCGAGTTTTAAGAAACTTGTTTTAGACAGCTGCTGGATATTCTGCTGGATACCCAGTTTGGATATTCTGCTTCTGGATACAGCTCCCTAGAATAAACAACTGATGTAATCACAGTAAAATAAATACTTTCTTGCAGTTGAATAATGTTGGTTGTAATTACAGTATCATTGATGTATTTTCCTATTAGAGGAAGATTTCCACTTATTCTTTTCTATATTTATTTACCCAAAACATAATACTCAGTATGATGTTTGCAATTGGGCTGCTGCTGCTCTTTTTTTCTGCCAGTTTTACAGCTGGCTGCTAGGCAAAGTTGATCTCACATCCTTCCCAAAATCAAACAGGTAACAGCTTAGCCCAGATAACAGTCTCAAAAAGGGCTTTTCCTATGCCCTCTGGGGGTTAAATCTCCTATGACTGCTCTAACATCTGAACAGGAGTCTTTTCCAAGGAATTAAAAAAGCCTTCTGGATCAGACCTAACAGGCATTTAACTTTGTTCTTAATGCTCAGTTGGCTGTGTTATGAAACTCAGGCTGATATTTTGGTATAACTGGCTCTTTTTTGCCAAGGAGATACCCTACGGATTGGCACTTAGTAGGAAGAGAAAATTGCTATGAGTATTGTTCCTTCGAGTTATTTTTTTCATTGGTGCTGCAGGGGAAAACTGCAACCACTAAAACATGGGACAGGCAAGGTGTTGAATGAGCCACAGCTTTATTTCTGAGTGTATGCTGTGGGTTACCTGCAAAATCCCAATATCGTGTGACTCAGCTGCAATAATATCATATATGCTGGCAGAGGTAAAAAGCCAGCTGATAGCCCTGTTGCTCCTTCCTAGGGGTGCTCTTCATCTAAGCTCCTACTGACTGCTCCTTCTCACCCTGTTCCCATGTGTTTGGTGGTCTGGATGCTCTCCAAGGATGTGAGACACCTGAGATTATAACCAGAAACCTTTACAAATGCAGGTTTATAAATGGAAAGGTTCTGTCAGGAGTGGGTTATACAGGAAAACAGAGCAAGTGTTTCTACTTATTCAGGCAGTCTATTGTAAAACTAAGCTCAACAAGAACAGGATGATGACAATAAATCTGCAAAGTGCAGTTTAACAACATAACTCCTTCAGCAATGATGACAACACCATACCATAACCTCAGCAAACTGCAGAAACAGATCAGGGAACCATTGTGCTACAGGGGCCATCCTAGAAGCAGGCTCAGGACATGTTTATATATGACTCAGGGTCTCTGGGTAAGACAAAGGAGTTGGAAGGAGATAATTTACTCATCTCCATGGCTTTGAAAGCACACTCTCTCTATGCTGGACTAACACATTTATTCAGAGAAAGCCTTAATGCCTTTCCCTCCTGATCCACCTTTTCTTGGAACCATTGCTACCAACAGCACCAAGATGCGAAGGGGCTTCCTGATGCGCTGGAAGTAAAACACCTCCAAAGACTGCAGAAGTCTGCCTTGGGCTTGGACTTAATTCCTAGCAGATGAGTTGGGATAGAGGGAGAGAATGGAGGCACGGGAGTGTGACAGTCGCTGCTCCATAGAGCAGAGACAGCCACATATCCAGGGACCTGAGAGGAGCGAGAGTTTTCTAGAGGTTGAACAGGAAACTGGGAACTGAATCCAGGGTCTGAGACCTCCACTGGCAAAATTGTCAGTGACTTCAAACACCATTGACTCGTAACAGCTGCGACAATTTACAGGAGCTGAGGACCTGCCCCCAGGAGCCCTGCCCGTGCCCTCTGCTCTTACTGCTGGAGATCGATGACTCTTACAGGTCAGATTTTTTGTTTTGTTTTGTCAGGCTTAGATTGCTTCTTTGTACACTGCTGAGATCAAATCAATTACTTTCCACTCCAACCATCTGACCAAAGTAATTCTAATGGAGCAGAAAGCAGAAACTCAGATAAAAGAAGGGACAACATATTTTTCACTGTTATCTTTGTGCTGAACATGATAAAGAAGGAATGAAGGCTGAAATAAAGATCATTCTTAATAATTCCCCTTCACGTAAGAGTAATGATCTTAATTCCCACCCTTTGTCTTTGTTGTGGAGATCGGGGACATGAGTTTAGATGGAAGATGAACCCTGTAAGTCTTCAAACAAAGAACACTTATAACAGAAATCCTGTTTCCCTGATAATAATATCTAGGAAAACTATTATTTTGGAACATGATTGCATTTTTCAGCTACCTTAATACCATTTTTACTGTTCAGCTGCATGAAAAATTACCTAACCTGTTGGAATGGATTTCTTGACCCACACATAGCTACATTAAAGGGTGTAATTTAATGCAATCTAACTAAATTAGCACCAATTAGACAGGCTAAATTAAAGGGCATGTCACTAATAAATTTTATGCTAAACATATTACTGATAATAAGCTCACTAAAAATTGCATAATGAAATAAAATATTCTTTTTAACACTGCTCAGTCTAAATATGAATATATAAAAAGTCATGAAATAATGAAATACAGTATGCTAATTCCCAGTTGCCTTTCAGGATAACATCACAGCAATATTAAAATGCATCAATTACAGTGGTGTTTAAAAACAACAGGTCAAATCCTAGAAGGAAGCAGAAAGCCAGGCCAAATTCCATGCACTATGTAGGATCCTGATCCTGCAAACATTTACATATATATGCCCAGCTCCTTTGAACTCAGCAGGCCTGCTCCTGTACATGAAGTTGTTGGCTTGCTGCTGTGCCTGCTCAGAGAGCTGAACTGCAGCAAGGAGCAGGGTGTGATGGAGGGCTGCAGACAGTACCTGGATTTGCATTTGGATGCTTTTTATGGAGGATAATTTCCAAGTTCTAATTTCCAAAATACCACGTACCAAAGTTTTACAGTACACCCTTCCTCCGTCCTGTATGTGAAGGTGTCCCACAGTACACAAACTAAGACGAAGGAGGTTATTCAAAGCTTGCAGCCACCAGTCTTTGATCAGTGTGAGGAAGGTGGATTTCCCACAGGTCTGAGTGTGCATCTGCCTGTCCCCTCCTAAGTGACTGGGTTCTCTAACAAATTACGAGAGCTGGGCCCACACCATGGCCCTTTTCCCCACCACAGCCTTGCGGGGCTCTCTCTTTCCTAGCTGACTGCTGCTCTTCACAAAACTTTCCACTCTGAGAGTGCTGCCATCTATCCCAGGTTTGGTGGATATTGGTCAAGAGGTGGTGGGTGGCAAAACCACAGAATCATCCCCCCCCCACCCCCCAAATGCGTAATCCCCACTCCTACCAGCCAGTGGTGGAATTTGGTGACTCAGCCATGAGCATGGTTTGAGAAGTGCATGTTTAGCAGACTGAACACACCACATTTTCAGCTACGCCCCAGTGAGCAGCTGGGAGAGGTGTAAATAAACCATTTGTGACTCCATTCACTTCCATCCCCAAAGCTCTTAGATGCCCCTCACTACCAAGGGCTACTAAGGTACCAAACAAAGCCAGACAACCTGGCTGCATCCCCACTTAATGCACGTGTTCTCTGCTGGGTAGACCCAGAGGTTTACGACCCTTTTGCATCTTCTTTCTGATCAAAAGGCCAGACAAGCTCTGGCACTCTATGTACCATTAATCTATCAGATATTTCTTAATCAGTAATAAAGTAAATTAGGGATAGTAAAGTGGAAGTGACATCTTTATTAAGACAGACCAACATGTCCTGAATAGTAACGAGAATGGGCTTCTGGAACACATGCTCTGCATTCACACATTCCCTAATTAGGGCCCTCAGCAAGGACCTTGCTTACAAGATGTCTTTTCTCAGACTGGTAGTCTAAAGTTAATAGGCCCATTCATGTGAGTAACATCTGTAAAAGCATGCTTTAGACTCCTAGTCCCTGTCTTCAACTCCTCAAAAACCCAAAAACACTTTAGGCAGAAACAGAGGTGCTGTTTTAGTAAACATGAACCAATATGTAGAAAATCTGCATTACAGTCCATCTGGACTTAAATGCAGATGTTAAGTGGCTTGTGGACATGTCGTGCACAGGTTGTAGCCAATGCTTGATGCAAAACTGAGCCTTAAGCCAGAGAGGAAGTGCATTAATGTACAAGTAAAACCATATGGGGAAGTCTTGCAAGTTAAAAAATTAACATACATGGACATTGCCCACTTTCTGGGGCTGCAGCCTAATCTCAGACAAAAGGAATATTTCATATCAGAGCATGCTTCCCTCCCTCCATAAATACATCCTTCCTCTCTCATTTGAAAGCAAATAGGATTTTCTGAATTCTGTTCAGGCCACAGCAAAAAAAAGAAAAGAAAAGGTGTAATGACATTGTGCAGCGTCCATTAAAATCCTGAAAAGTGCTAAAGGCACCTGCAAACTTGGCATTTCCTGCTAGAGTGCTTCCACTGTTCAAACAGGGTTTTAAAACAGCTATGAAACCATGCCAAATGATCGCTGTTAATCAAAGACTCCTTTCAAATTGTATGAAAACAAACCAGCGTCAAAACAGTAAACGGCACACTTTACTACATGAGGAACTGAAAAATGAATGAACTCACATTGGTGCATATTCTGAGGAAAAATGTTGGCTTTGGAATAAAAGGCATGTACTTGGGGCTTTTTAGGAGTGCTGTGATTTTTTTTTTTTTAAATGAATTCCTGGTTTTCAGAGGGTCTTTTTCCCAGCCAGTCTTCAGATCAGCATCCATGTGGATGTGAACTGCCATCATTTCACTTACTTCAGACCAGCTCTAGGGGTATTAGCCCTGCAGGATCTAGCCCACTGGACACAGGAATACCATTCCAGGACACTTCTGTCCATTGTGCAGTGTGCAGCAGAGAGCCCCAGATGGTGGCTGCCTCTCTGCAAAGTGTTCTTGCTAAATCAAAAGCAGCCCTCTAAACATACAGCTTCACTATCACTTCAAAAACAATACACAAGTGATTTATTCTCTTTAAAGAAATTATCAGTTTGGTTCATTAACCTATAGCTGTACAAAAGCAGGAGTCAATTACATTGCCACATCAGATGTGTGTAAAGATAATTACCCTGAAAAGAAGATGTAAAGGTGTCCATAAAGGCAGTGAAATGTGACCTATTAAATCAAGCTGTAACCTATTATGGGTCAAAAAACACATTTGTAGGGCTAACAGGCTCATGGCAATGGCCAATCTAGCATGAATTCTGCAGGTGTCCTTTTCAAATAAACATGAAATCTATCCTTTTCATTCCTGCCATGCTGCTGTCTTCTTACCATCCACGCACACTTTACGCGACAGACGTATGCAAAGGACACACACAAATGTCTCCTGAAAATTATGCAGAAGAGCAAACCATATATGAGCACTTAAATAGCAAATATGACATAAAATAAGAAAGAAAATCCAAGAAGAGCATCATTACCCTGCTGTTTTACTGGTCCTTTCATAATGCCATTAGTCTGTCATCTTACACAAAATACCTGATGCTTAGTAGGTTAAATCTGCATTGGATGATCAACATCTGACCCAGCTGTCTATACAGACGAATAAAAATCTTGTAAATGTTCTGAAGTTCTTTTTTTTTGTGACATTTTCTAACATTAGCTTGACGTTATTAAAAAGAAAATTAGCATGCAACTTTCGTTGTCTGTGACTAACTTGTGAGTGATGTTCCTCTTGATTGATTTAAACCACTTCATTTTCTGTAAGCACCTCTAACACTTGAAGGACCTCATTGAACCAGTTTAGATTATATTTTGCCTCATTTGTACTCACTGCAACAAATGGGTTGAAAAAAATCTGTTTTATGTCACATGCTAAAACACACAGGTATCACAGAGGTTTGTCAGAATGCCTCTCCTTTTTGGCTCCTTTGGGATCACTCTGGATAACCTTTGAGGTTATACTGGGCTTGATTCTGCTTTCACTTGCACCAGAGGTCTAATCAGAAGTAATTAAATAGAAGTCACCAGAGCTCTTTCATGGCAATCCCAGTAGAACTGAGTCTGTAATTAAACTTGCAAATTTTTGAAGACAAGTATTGCCTTCATACAGGTGTACAGGACTGAGGCAGAAACACTGATGCCTTGTAAATAGTTTTACCTCAGTGCTGGAGACTGTCCCAGTGTGGGAAGCAGATGCATTTCTGATTTATGGAGCTGCTGTGTCCATGGCCCTAACTGCAGTCATTTCAACAGAGCTAAGCCACATGACCACTGTGAAGGGTCTCACCCCTGAAGGGGGCACAGAAAAAACCTGCAATCTGTGCAACACAGGAATAAATCACGAGAAACCCATGCTAAGTCACCAGAGTTAATGGTGTCAAATCCACAAATTTAGGTAAAGACCCAGGGCCAAAGCATTTAATCTTTAAATATATTTACATATTAAAAATACTATTTGATTAAGGTATCCATCAGAGAAAGAGCATACACTTTGAGAAAAAAAAAAATCTATATACAGATACTTTCTGGACTAGGCAGTTTTATGGGTAACAGACAAAAACCCACCTCTGTCTCCTTCAGAGTTATTACATTTTTATTCTTATCTAACATACTCCATACTCCTTTATATCCTTCACGCTGCATAGCAGGCTTTTAACTGTTCTAAAAATAACAGTCATTAAAGGAGGCACAGAGATGTTCCAGTCTCTTTGCTGAATCTGAATTCATACCAGCTCTGTCAAGGAAGGTTGGCCACAAACCTGTCTGCAGCAGGTGTGAGGCTGAGCTCCTTTTTGGAGAATTAGTCTCATCTATCATATAAATTTGTTTTGGGTTAACCGGTATGTTGCTCACAGCAAAAGAAACTGAGAAGCCTCCCACCCAGTGCAGGAGAAGTTTAAAGTATTGGTCAGTAAAGTGAAATGATTCTGCAGAGATATCTGAGGAGATAAATTGCCCACTTATCTACCTTAATTTGTAAGACACATCAGGTGTCATACAAGACATTATTCCTAAGGGAGTAAGTCACCTTCATAATCATCATAGAGGTGAGACTGTTGGGCAAACACTAAATCAAAACAAAAATAATTTTCTTCAAGGAAACATAATTTGTGTAACTCAGAAGTCCAACAAACCAAGACTTAACAAATCCAGTGTCAATTGTTCGTTTCTCTATGCATACCTGTATCTGCATACATGGCTTTTAAGAAAAACACACTTAATATGGTTATGATGATAGCAACACTATCCTCTGTTTTCCTTCTTAAGCAATTCCAGAGAAGAAATTAGGTATTGATTCTCTCCCTACCTATGTCATCTTTTCTCTTTAAGAGATTCATGGCTTTCAGGCTTTAGTCCCACAGACCAGTAGGTAGCATCTAAACAAGATTCACTTTTCTGAAAGGAGCCCTGATTGCTATTAATTCTTCTGCTTTTCTTTTTTTTCCTCAAAGTGTTGAAGTGCCTTTCTAGAGAAGTTAAGAATTAAGTGTTTTCAAGTTTCACAGAAAAAAGCCAAGAGAGTTTCTCCTTCACATTCACACCAGACCAGTCATGATGTCAAAACAGTCTCTTACAAGTTGGGAAACTAATTTCGAATTTCCAGCCCCAGCTGACATTTAATTATCCTGCACAGAGAAGAGCACTTCCAACATGCTCGGCAAAGAGGTTCGAGCCTCTGAGTTGAATTCAAGAGATTTGGAGCACAAAGCTTTGCCATCCATACCCACAAGAGTGCTCAATTGCTGGATGGTTCCTCACTGTCCTCTACCAAAATGGTGCCCCTGTCCTGCCCAAGCAGGGACAGTGTTACAGTGGCAAGCCCTCGTATTTTTCTCCTGTTCAATGAATTCCCTCAAAGGAGTTGCTGCCACTTTGCTGATGCCACACACCAAAGTGGCACCAGCTGTTGGGAGTGTCCTGTCTGGGACTGAATGGTCAGGATCAGCCAGAGGTGTGCAAGCCAAGGGGTAACAATCTTGTTTGTCACAATTTTACCTGTATGTGATAAGCACTAACCCCAAGAATTTCAGTTGTGCTGTCAGGAAGCCCTGTCCTGCAAAATGAATTCCATGGGGAAAAAAGGCATTTGCTGTTACGTTCTCCAGTTTACCTCTGCCTCAAGTCAGCTTCAATGGAGATGGACTGATTTATATCAGCTAAAGATCTGCCCTTGTTTCCATCCAAAAAAGACGAAACAGACTCTTCTTCAGATCAAGAAGTGAAATTTTATAATTCACTTAATGAGGAAGAGTTAATGTCCATAGAGACACTGGTGGTTAATATCAGATGTGTCAATCAAAATCTATTAATGTTGAGTCGCTAATTTGATTTGTGAAATACTGTAACAAAGATTCATATAATTTATCCTTAAGGGATATTCATTGGGTATTAAATTAACCTAGTGGATGTTTGTCCTGTTTTCCAACTAAAAAGAAATGTGTTCACAATAGTTTACTGTACAGGGCAAAGCCACTGAGTATAGAAAGAAAGTGAAGAACACTTTGGTTTAACATTCATGTTTACTCTAGTTGTGTGTCATTTAAATTTGTCTTATCTTCCTCAGCTCTTTATAGAATATCTTAAAATATGAGTTCGTGGCAAGGTTAATTTCAAGAGTCAACAAATAAGGATTGTGCTTTAAAGAAAACTAGGCATTTAATAGACCATTCTGATCAATGAACTCTTGCTGGCACAAGGATATCTATTTTGGGTCTCCTCTGTAACCAGGCTCACATTTTAGAAAACTGCAAGATGACTTTCATCAGAATGATGCTGTTGTCTCTACTGTTCTGTTCTACACTAAAGACTTGAGAATCACTCTAAATCTGTATTTGGTGTAACAATAAAACACATTGAAAATTAACTGATTAGTTTCACAAGCAAATATACCTAGGCATAGACCTAACTCAAGTTTTATAGCTACAGTGAAGTTCTGTATTTGGAAGAAAATGTAGGGAAATGAGAATTAATTGAAAGAACAGCCCTTCTTCATGCAGCTGTATAAATTTACATGTGGCCATTTTTAGGCTTTGGACAAATAGTATGTATGCAAGAATAAATTTTGGTTTTACACCGAAGAGCAGTGCCTGGACTACGCTTCGCTGTGCCTGACAAAAGCCAGACTCAGAGAGCTAATACCACTGTGTATACTTTGAGCTGATTTCCAACAAACCATCCTATGGCATCAGCTGAATGAAATTCCTAGTTGCTAGATTATTTCTTTCAGCAAAGTGTTCTTCAAAAATTACCACAGCTCGTATTTATCATTTAGGGACTACATTGTACAAACTCTGCACCAAGTGTCTTTGCACTCCCTGATTTAAGTGGGACACTTCCCAGGAGAAAAAGCACTAATTTACAGCAGTTATGGCAGCACAGAGCCCATAGAAATGCTACAGTTTACATTTGTTTTAACCATAATGGTTATTTTTGTTACAGCTAACATAAAAAACTCCCTTCTCATTCGTATTTGTCACTATTTTTTTTTTATGTAAAATAATAATCATTATAATAATAGTAATTCCAGATGTTCATGTAAAGGCAGCTCATTAAATCACAGTTGTGCACTCTTCCATGTTGTAATTTGCTCAGATAAATTCCTTTTTCTTTAAGCAGGTAATAAATACATAAAGCTTTTCTATCTATATATCTTTTAATCGACTGCAGTCATTTAACCTAGACCCTCTAACCAAATTAATAATAGAAAACGTGTCATAACAATTCCTTACCACAGGATGAATTATCATTATTGTTTTGGCATTGAAAATCCTTTCTGCTACCTCAAATTACCCTTCTTTTCAACAGTGCACAATACATGAATCGCTTCCCTAATCCTACATGTTACTAAAAATCACATCCCGGTACAATAGAGCCATCTGACAAGCTACTTTCTGACAGCATGCTAAACTACTGTGCTGGTGAATTCCCAGAGACCCTCTGGATCTGTTTCATTAATAAAAGTTGCAAGTGAAAGCCGAAGGAGGAACTGCTCACAGCCTGCGAGAATCCACCCAAAGGCTGAACTTCACATCCCAGCTCTTCCCATCATCCTTAATGTCACAGAAACAGCTTCCCTTGTGCCAGGGAGGTGTTAAGCAGACAAACATCGTTAGAACTCCAGCTATATTTCTTTTGAAATCTAAAAATTTAAACATCTGGATTTTTTTTTACAGCTGGGGGCAATTACAGTGCTGTTTCCAAACACCATGAATGTCTGTCTATCCATAGCATTATACATACACAGGCTCTGATCCTCAGCTGCCTGTTAAATTAGTCACATTTGACAATGTCAAGCGAGCCATATTGGATTTACAGCACCTGAGAACCCAGCCTTCCAATTTGCAACCATTTATAAAAGGATGAGTAATCTGTGGAGCGAGGGTATAGTTGAACACCAGTGAATTACAATTTTCTGTGTTGTTTTTTGTCCTGATACTGACACCCTCCACGGCTTCAAGGCAGTTTGTTTTTGTTTTTTTTTTCTTGCAGCAGCATATTTTCTTTCCTGGGACTTAAGGAGCAGGACTTAGGCCCTGCATCAAAAAACCTGCACATTCAAAGATCTACAACACACTAGCATTAGTGTTGCCAAGTCTGTTTCTATTACTATTGTTTTTGAAAAGATAGTAAACCATCTGCCCTCTTTATGGTCTTCTAATCAGAATCAACTTGTGCTTCTACCAGACAAGTATTTAAGTGACTTTTTATTGCAACAAACCAGCATTCATCAAAAGTGGTGTATTTTTAACACTAATTCTAATTATAACAAGCAGTGCATTTTGTGTGCTTTCCAATTATGCATGAGAAAAGTCAGTGTAAGTGTCCTCTCTTATCATAATTATCTGTTTCTAATTTCAATTTTGGCTATGACTTTGCACTCAGTGATGTAAATGTAAATGTTCCTGTCAGATAAAGATTAATTTGATTTAAGCCCTCTTTGTTCTAATTATATATTCTATTTCTGCTCACCATGCAAGTTTCATTTGAAGGCACATCTGTATTTTATCACAACAATGAAGAAATTCTTTGGTATTTAAAAAGGTAACTGCAGGATTTCAGCTAGTCCTGTCAGGCACTGTTATGACAGTGTACGCTAGGACTGTGCCAAATGAATTAATATTTTAGATGACTAATGCTTGAATTACTGTAATTATTACTTGACTATTAAAGCATGTGAACTTTTATCAAATGAAATAAAACTTGTTGCCCTAATTGCTCTCTGTACTCCTAAGGAAACATGACCTTTATGGGCTTTGAATCTGAGCACACCAAAAATACTGAATAGCACCTTGTAGGCAGAATAGGAGATTTAACAAGGACAGAAAAATCATTTTATTGGAACTGACTGACTGATGCGGAACATATCTCCTTGATATTATCCTGTCTGGAGTCAAGGCCTTAGGAATAGTCTAGAGAGATTTCTATCATTGAGCACATCCATGCTGGTTGGATGTCCCGGTAAGAAGGTAACAGAAATAGTGAGTGGGTAATTCTGCAGTATTAGTCTGGACTTGGAGTGAAGTCACACACTTACAAGCACCTAAAACTATTTAAATACAGAGTTTTGTGGGGCCTACACTAAGGGAACACTTCAAAACCACAGGCTAGTCCTGGGTTTGATGAAAATGGGATGTGACCCGCTGGCCATGTCTTCTGACAAAGCTCTTCTGGAGGCAGCAACAGAACATGTTTTGGCAGAAAGGTGATTCAAATCAGTGGGTGCCAAAGCCCACTGTGTCTAACCTTGCTTGCATTCACATCCTAGAATGACATGGGTTTCCACCAAAACCATCACAAGTGAGGGCTAGCTGGCTGCAGAGTCAGGTCTCTAGGCACAGCTCAGAAAGGTTTCTGACATGTCTAACATAAACTGAGTTCAAATTCCAGTGCTAATGCTTACAGGGCTGGTAAAGAGTCTTTTACCCCACTTCTTTCACAGAACTTAGAGGAACTTTAACAGTATTCAACAGCTTCACTGACATTTGGGTGATACTGCCCCCCGGAATCAAAGCCTTGATACCTAGAACACAACCACCTACATGAACCTCTCCTTTTGTAAGAAGTTTTAATAATAAGACCTGAAGACTTTGAAGGCTTCACCGAAGCATGCACAAGTTGTAGCAGGTCCTGTTCTACAGTTGCAGAAGTCTGGCTTTCCATGCTGAGTTTGTTTGTAGCTCATCCTCCAAGCTGCTGTCTCCCCCCAGAACCCATTTCCCTCCCCTCTCCACAGGAAGAGCTGTGCACAGCTCTCTGCTGTACGACTCACAAAGAATAGATGATTGCATATAATTTTAAAAATATAACATTTCTAGGATTCATTAGAAAGCTAAAAAAATTTTATTTTTAGTTGAATACTAAAAAACACATTTAAAAATACTTATGGCAATTTTACAGTCCCAGTCAAGTCTCAACAATGCTGTTTTCCAACAGCTCAGCAACACAACATCTCTGAACAGTTTTCTCCTGCCATTTCTGTCCACTTCAAGGGGCAGCCACTCAGATAAACAATCTAACAACTTGAGAGATCGAGATTTAGACACTTACCACTCACTGACATTTAGACTTCCCACTTGATCTGTGCCAACTGCTTAGACAGTGACTTCTGAGCATGTCACAGCTGCAAATTGGCATTTAAGTGCTTCTGACTGGCTACTGTCTTCAGAATGTATTTACAGCATCTTCTGGCTATTCTACGGCGTAGAGAAAAACTAAGCCTAAAAGTGTTTTTATGAAACATCTCACCACTTCGTACTACTTCATTTATAAATGAAACAAAGGATGCACATAAAATATTGTTTGGGTTGGTGCTGTTATATAGTTTTTCCAATTGTTTTCATTTATAAGAATGTTGCTGTTTTACTTGCCAAACAAAAATATACTGCTGCAATATTGCTGTGATCTCGGCACAGTGTTTCTGGACAAGGGGTGACCTTCTGTACCTTTTATCTGGAGGAATTTGGCCCAGAGAAGCAGAAATCAAACAACATGTGATTCAGAGTTGCTGCAGAACCCGTCACCTCTCATCAGCTTGTGATTTAGTGTAACCTGAACAGGGACAGCCCTGTTATTTTGTATAGGAACCAACATGACATTATCCAGAGCCAGGAGGTCATTGGTTTAAATCTCAGCTAATCTGATGTGTCAGACCAAAGGCTCAGATTAGGCACTTGGAGAAAATGGAAACATTCCTCTGCAATTTAATATCATAATTAACTACGGACAAAGGATACAACTACTTCAAAAGAAATAAAGCTTTAACAAGAAAAGATAACGGGTCAAATCCACTGTTGGCATAAACTGCCAGAACTCTGCTGATCTCACAGATCTCTGTCAGCTTTCACTAGTGGCAAATTAGGCTACAATTAATGAATTTCAGTGATCAAACTCCAATTAATTGTTCATTGCTGCAATAATCCAGCTGGAGATGTGTGTGTGTGCAAACACTTTACAGTATCACTGCAGCAGTACTTCTGTTATCAAACAGCAACAAACAGTAAGAGGAACTGCAGCAACAGTTTGTAATAGCCAAACTTACCTATTCATTTTGGTCTAGTTAATATTTTAAAAACAGTCAGATACTTATTGCTACCACAAAAATATTCTGCATACTGGAGAGACAGAAAGGATATGGATTGTAAGGTTTTACCTAAAAGTCTAAATACTCCTAAATAAATGAATGACTTTTATTGAAATGGGCTGGACTGTATCCATCTGCTGATGAATACTGGCTGCATGTGCTTTCCTGGAGAGCATGCAATAAAGTGATTGAAGTGGTGATTAAAAGGAACACATTAGTAAAAATGTCTACCATAACTTTATAATGTACATTTTTACACTGAAATATCTCTGAATCATTATAAACATCATTAAAAAATGAGCAGTGGGAGCAGCTTCAGGATACTTGCGACCTTCTGCTGCAGACCTGATTATCTGAGCTCTTGCCTGATCAGAATGGCCATTAGAATTTGTTGGGGCTTATCTGTTAGAAAATACATTATTTGGAAACAAAGTCTTGATTTAGGAAGGCATTTAAACACAAGCTTGAGTGCTCTTTCCAACAAATGTGGATTCTACATTAGGACCTTGATTTGGCAAGTACTTGTAGACTTCTAACAAAAACATAGTTCACTTGACTTCAATTCAACAGCTTGAATACTCCAAGTTAAGCTTTTATGTCAAGTGTTTTACTGGAGAGGGGGATAACACACATTTTTTCATCTTGCAAACGTTTGGGCTTTGAGGACATGAACAGATAAATAATAATTGAAATTTCAGCAAATGCGTTAGTCAATTTGTATGAAAAGACAAAATCCAGTGTTCTGTGGAGCTCTCCCTAAAGCCGTAACTCAGCAGCCACTTCTGTTCAGGGGAGAACCTCTGGACTGATGCAAATGCAATGGGAAGAACACTGACATGCTGCCCCTACTTCCTAAATATATTTTCAGGGGAAAGAACGACACACAGAAAAGTATCTGGGACTGACAAAGGTTGATTGCTTCTGAATGACCTTAAATGTCTCTTCTTAATTCTACAGCCTTGCCCCCTGCTCTGAACTACTGAGTTACTTCTTAAATTCACTCTTATTATTTGCAGCAGCAGTTTACTCTGGCAATTTATAGCCACACTTAAAATTTACCCCATAGTGTGTAATTTTCTGTGCAAAAAACATGGACTACAAAGCAACCACTGAGCTAAAACAACTAGTGAAATAGTTTCTACTCATAGTTTCTCCTGGAGAATTTTAAATACTGTCACCCTAAAGCAGCTTTTTAAAATAAAACAGAAATAAACAATATTTTCCATAAGTTCTGCATACAAAGAAATATAATTAAAAATGCATAGTATGAAAACTGTGGAAACGAATGAATTCCATCATTTTCCTGTTTATTAAATCCTTATTACCCCAGGAGCAAAAAGCTAACTCTCCACCACCTCCCTGACGTAAGCCAAGCAAGATGGCTGAGTTACCCATTCCCTGAACTACCTTTTGTGGATTAATGAAAAAAAGGAGGCTGTGCTCCCCAGGTAAACTTGTGACAGGACAATTGTTCTTGAGATGAATGATATTAACTGCAGCACAAGGCAAGGAAGAAAAAGTGGATTTTAATGCTGTTGAAAATTATGGCCTTAAGAAATGTAGTGGATGACTAAAAGTCCTCTATTCAATGAAGAAATCATTGAGAAGTTCTTGGCAGGATGTCAAAAACTGCATTTAAGAGGACAATTAAAACAGTATAATGCAAACGCTATAATTAGAACCATATCTGGTTGAGCAACATACTATTTGTCTTCCAGGCTGTTAGAAGAAAAAATCCCCATGAACTGCTGCCAGTATTTATCGAGGTATTTACAAAATAATACCGATTTGGCCAGAAGATGAATTTTGTTACCATAAAGATTAAGTGAAAAATTGAATCCACCTTTGTACCTTGAAAGGTTCTTCTCTGATATTCATTTACCTCCCACAAGTAACTTGACTCACTTATCCATATATTTATGTTATTTTACAGGGACAATGACCAAGCCCCCTTCCAATTATGCAAACACAGGCCTGCTCCCGCTAAGGTGTCAGAGTTCCGTGCAGTTTAAGCAGACACAGCTTAATTTGCACCAGTTGAGAAACAGCCCGGAATTTAAAGTAGAACATGGGAAACCTGCCAGAAGTGCTACAGGGAGCCCAAATTTCATCTACACATAACAAAATAGGGCATCCCTATCATGCATTACGATGCAGAAACCTTGGAAGTAGTAAAATGGTAAGAATTTGTCTCAAAAATAAAGTTCACACTTCCCAGTTAGTGAACCCAAACATTAAATGGCATTTTCATGATATAGGAAGACATGTGAGGAGAACATTTAAAACCAAATGCAATACTTTCACGACAAGCCTCTCTCTTTGCAGAACAGTGAAGCCTGGATTCAGCACAGCACTGAGGAGTGAGCCGGGTGGCTGAGGCAGTAACGAGACCAGGGACTCCCAAGCGTGAGCCCCCGCTCAGGGGGGACCTTCCCACCTGCTGCTCCGAGCCGTCCCTCGTGGGCTGACACGAGAGGGGCTGGTGCTGACAGGGAGCAGGCAGAGCCATCCTCGGTCATCCCTGATGGAAACAAGCTGGGTTCTTCTCTCACATCCAGCACGGGCAGAGCCACCCGGATCTGCCCAGGGCACGGGGGCTCTCCCATTATTGCCAGGCCAGGCGGGAGATTGTTCCACCCGCAATGTGAGAAGTACCTATAGGAGCCCACAAGCCATTGAAGCTCCATGTGCTCTGGGGCATGACTAATAAGGGACTTCAAAGCTTTGAAAAAGCTGCATTTCTTGACGATTATCCGAACCAAATTTCAGAATCTTTTGAAGATGGTTTGTCTCCACTCAGGGGGTCCGTTTTACAAGGCACTGGGAGAAGTTGCAATTGCTTAACTTCATTTTAGCATGCAGCAATTTTACAGCGTGCTTTCCTTTCTTAGTGCTCTTGTTCCAAGCACAGAGGTTTGGGATCCCAGTGTGCTGGATATCTGAGATGGGGGGAACATGAGAAACCACATGGAAACCATGAGGAGGAGAGTCTAGTTTTCCATGCTGGGTCTGGGAGTCCCATAATTCGGATACACTGCCTTGTGTTCGATACTGCCTCTTTGTGGAAAAATGCTGTTATACATTGTAAAGTTTAATTGTTCAGGGAAGCTTTGAATCTGGTTTTGCAGGACAATTTCTCTGAATTTAAAACAAAATCTCATGGAGGATCTCCTAATATGGAGTTTTATTTCCTGTGGGAACACTTCTGTGGAGGAACAGGCAGGGGAATACATAAGAACGAGATGTGAATTCCAGTGGTACAAATAATCATAATGTTCAGCACAGTGATTATACTGAGCACAATGCAAACTCCAGCAGAGAAAACCCACACATTTGCATTTCTCCTACTGAAGAAAAACTAAGTATAACATTGAGGCTTAATCCTTGCTGGTTCTCCTCTCTCTCCCACACTCTGGACTGCACCAATTCTACAGTATATTCTACTTCTCTTTATGGGTCCTGCTTAGTCTAGGTGAGATAGGGGGATTTTTTTTTCCTAAGCCCAAGAAATCAGATGTTACTCTCAGCAGTAAAACATTACAGAATTAATTGACAGTCTATTAGGAATACATCCCCATAATAAAGAGTGCTACCCTACCACTCAGTCTGCAAAGAAAGCAAGCAACAAATTTCACAGTTACTGTAACCATCAAACTAAATAATAAGTCTATTATCTTCAGCAATGTATTGCCTTATACACATGAAATATAATAGGTATTAGTACAATATTTCTTTTGGTACATGACAGATTACTTCAGATTATTTCAGCATTATTGAGATCTCTGGAACATCGTATCAGTTATAAAAGAAAAAATATAGCCCAAATTTGTAAAGGTCAGCGAGTAATTGTTAACCTTGGAGGGGAAAGAAATCAGTAGTTTTACTGACAGCACTCAGAGCCTCTTGTAAATCATATTCATATTCATATACTTAAGCATTAATTTACATAGTTAATTTCTGACAGGTTGACAACTGCAGTCCTTCTATCCTCTTGGTGTAAAGTAAGAAGTCAATTGTTATTCAGTGTATCAGTTACAGTGGTAGTGCCACTAACTGTATTTTATATAATGTGCTATCTGCAGAAAAGCAGATAAGAATTTGATTTAACATCCAATTAAAAGCCGTCATTGAAAAATTACTTCAAATAAGCCTTTTATTTTCTTTAATCAGTCCTCAATTCAAGCCTTCCTTGGACCTACTGAACCAAGCATCAGGACTCATGAATTTTGATTAAAAAATTTGAGCCCATTTCTAACTTAAGCAGATTTTTTTTGTTGCACTGTTTGATAGAAATTTAATAAATCTATGAATCCTTGCCAGCGTCATTTATCATCTTTTTTTCCGCAAGACTGGCCTATTATGCCTCGGCAGTAAATTATGAGGAAGCCAGCAAACCAAAACTTTTCAGTCCGATACTGAAGAAGAGATATAATCACTTGCATTGAACCATATAATTATAGTAGAATATGAATCTCTGAAACATTAGGTCCTGTTTTGAATATGTAATGCCCATGCTTTGAGAGCCTACAAAGATTTCTAGCTGATCTAATATAGCTCAGTTTAGCATCATATTGAACAATTTGCTGTTAATGAAAATGACAGCAAAAGCCATAAACAACAAGCTGGGTGACTCAGTAAGAAGTATTAGGGAAATTCCCCTGTCTTTGGAAGAACAAATCAGGAAATGAAATAGTCACCTTTTAGGGTTCCAAGTCAACCACTTCCATTCTAAATGATCACAGAGAGCTTAACCTTGGGCCACGTTACCAATGGTTTACTGGTTTAGGCATGAAGTTGGGATGTGACTGAGCCTCCCCACCTTCCCTAGAGAGTCATAGGAAGAGACAGGCACCTCCAGGGAAGAATTTGGATAAGGAGTTGAATTAACTGCTCCAGTTCACACTGCAGAGATGCCCATCTCTGTTGATACCGATCTATGGGAGCAAAGTAGACTCTTCCTAATTTAGCCCCTAAATTGGGGGTGGGGCTCAGCAGTGCAAATGCCCCATCCCCAGCTGCCCCCACGTTGCCTGGGATCCCTGAATCTACAGTGAAGGACACCTTGCCCAAGGAATTCAAGGGATCCATGTACACACACCTGAACAGAGACACAAGACAGAAAAGAAATGGTGTTTAGGAAAAACATCCAGCCTGGGTTTTCCATTATTTTTGAATGGAGGTCCTTTCTTTGTTCAAAACATATTTTTTTTTGCAACCAGAACAAGTTGTTCCACAAGCTGTGGCAATGCCAAGGGCTGGGTTTGTGGCCCACAGTCCTTGCACAGCAGCACAGCCCAGCACCCCACACTCATGCTGGGCAGACAGGACCCGTGCAGTACCCCGGCTAACACCCAGTGCGTGCTACCAAAGACACCACACAACTGCTCCAGCCCGTGAGGCTTCCCAGAGAGTCTCACAGTACCTCATCTATCCTGTAGGAAAATTACCCAAAAAGAACTTTAATTTCTCCAGCCATCAAAAAAAGGTTGGGTTAGGTCCATTTTTCATGTTACCTAAACTGGTTCTTCCACCACTTGTAAACAGTATTCTCAGACTATCATAAGACTGTCTTTGTAGAATAATCTCACTTGTCCAGGCTTAAAGATTTTTTCCTAATATGAAAATAACCTGGACTCTAGTCCGGGTGATGCAATGAAACTCACTGTGTCAGAAGTGCTGTTCTCTGCTGTAAAGCAACATCAGTTTCTCATTTTACTTTCAAACCACATTGGAACTTCTGTGTGAGAGTCTGATGATATAAAGTATTCATTCAAAAAAGAAAAAGTCTCAAAAAGAAAGGTTAGGCTGAGCTGTAAGAAAATTAAGTACCAATGCACAAACAAGGACAGATATTCAAAGAGGGAAAACAGAATTTTAAATGAAAAAGCCTGTCAAGTATTCAAGAATTAATTAAGAATAGATCTAAAGTACATGAATATTCTACTTGAGTGGCTGTAGTATCATCAAACTTTTGCTAATAAAGCAGCCATTTCTTCTGACACTATCTCCTAAAGATTGATATTTCTTACATTATAGCTGCTCCACAACTTCTTAACTGAAGAGGTATTTTGTGATACTGTAGTTAGGGATGTGAAAATATGTGTTATTTCAGTACTGCCCTCTAACATAAAAGACACTGCTAAAATCGATGCATTTCATCATAGCCTGGAGATTCTTCAGACTACTGAGTTGCAGGAGAACCAAAAGGTCCCCATACAAAGCTGGTTTCACAATTCTGTATTATGACTTCTTTACACTCACATCAGACTCCTGAAAAGAGGACAGTCGGTTTGAAGTTGGTTTGTAAATATATTGCTTATTGCAGGCAACCAAGTTAAGCTTTGCAAATTCACCTGGTGTATGGACACTGAGGGTAACCAGATCCAACCAATCTGATGGGACTCCTGACATAAATCACTCCAGCTACCAGGCTCAGTTTATTTTACAGAACTTTCTGATCCCTCTCCATCAGATAGAGCTAGACACAACCACAGAGCCTCAGAGTATCTCTTAGGAAAACAACCCAACAGTTCCAGATTTCACAAATACCTGTGCAGGAAAGCATGCAAGTATCTGGCTGGCAGATAGCTGCCAATCAGCTCTGCAGTTTTAAATATTTTGAAAGCTTCTTAAAGCAAAAATAATGCATATTGCCTTTCCTCTGATCCACGGCAGGGAACAAAACTTTTTTTTTTTCTTTTAATAAGTTTGGTAAACGAAGTGTAACCATACCTGCTAAATTACCTAACTGATGATCTCCTGGCACAGAGAAGCGTTTCTGTCTAATAAAAACAAAACTGCCCATTGTGGGACATTTTGCATTAGGCTCAGAGGAGCGTAGGGAGTAGAGTTTCCTGCCCTGATTTTGATGCTCTCTACAGGAATTGCCCTCTGGCCCCTTGGCAGGAACTCCATGACCCAGCTGAGCTTTCTACTGAATAGCTCAGCAGGGTGCAGGAGCCAGTTGCATGGCTTCACATGGTGCAGAAAGCTGTGGAGATTTTCCCCTGAACAGCACCTCGGCCATTTTGAAACATCTGCAATAGCTACTATTGAGGGGATGGAGCGAGAGGGGAAGAAATTCTCCAGCTGTTACGTCTCTGCTGAGTTTTTCTTTATTCCCGTCTACTGCCCTCATGATGATTTTGAAGGACACCAAATGGTTTCCATTATTTAGAGTGAAATAACATCTGCTCAACAAATATTGTTACTCCTTGGGAAGCACCTCATTCAAGCAGCAGCTCTCTTTACAACATTACAACACATTTTGTTTTATATTGTATTTAGAAGACACAATCTCACAGACATACTAGAGAAAGAAAGGGGGGAAAGTAGAAAAACTGCAACCAAAAAAACTAAGATGGTGTTTGAAGAAATGATCTTGTTCTGTAGTTGAAGGGGGTGGATGGACCATGTCCCCCAGCTGTAGGGTAACTCAAGAGGAAAAATGACCTCTCTTCACTGCACCAGCTCATACACAAGAGGGAAAACTGTCACAGGGAGGTGACCATGCTGAGAGAGGGTATGTGAACAGATGGACATGAGGTCAGTAGCATGGAATAAGTCCAAAGAGATCAGTTTTGGGTTTTATTTAGACTTGAACTGAAAGCTAAGGAAGAGAAATGGAAGTTACTGAGCCTCAGTTTCTTTGAGCAGAAAAAGAAATCAGCTCAGAGCAGTGAATTGTAAAGATTGGACTTCACATTTTTGATAGACATGCTGCTACTGAAATCAAAATGTCCTTTTGGGTTGCTATGTCTTTCACAACACATTTTTTAGAGCAGACTAGTGCAATAATCCAAAAACTGGTGGCATTTAACACAGAACCTTGGGTGCTGACAAACCAGAACCCAGACACTTGCTGGACGGTACCCTATGACGTGGTCAAATACGTGTACGTACTTTAGCAGTTTAATTAAAATTATAAAAATCATATGAGGAAATTCCTGCCTAGCATGTGGACACCTAGATCTATTTATTCTCATTTTGCTACTATCAGCATCATTTGGATGAGGAATTAAAGAAAGAAATATGATTATGTGAAAGAATAATCCAGCATTAAACTGATCTAGAGGCATACTTTTTAGCTTAGTAATTTTTTTTTGTTTAGGGGATGAGTGAATTTAGCAACATCACTGACATTTCAATTTACTGAAGCTCCACTAATCCTGCAGTTCCTCAGCACCTGTCAGAAGGGCACTGAAGACTTCCCAGGACCTTCCTATGGAGATGCAGTCATCAAATTACAAGAGAAAGCACAGACATTTGCACAGATGACCTCAGCAGAGATCTTTGTAACAGATAAACCAAGGAGTTATTTATTGTACTTCTGGTGAATAACTATTTGACCAGATTTAGGGTAATTTTTGGACTAGAGATAACATCTAGCTAATGCTTATACATATAATTCTGTGTGATCTCAAGTTGTATCATTTGTACATATTTGTACAGTCATTATAAAGCTCGTGTGTTTCATGTTATCTACACCTTCATGCAACGTGCCAGATGACGTAACCTGTAGTATTTAAAGACATCGTGACACTGAAAGGTCTATTTCCACAGCCATTAAAACTGTTTAGAGGCACATAAAGCAATACAGTCAGATTGTTAAAAAGAAGTCTTTCATAGTTTATATTTTTTAAATGTTGATTCTGTAACACCGTGCCAATTCTTACAGATCTGGATTAGTGAACAGGGGACCACTAAGTTTTCTACTTGCTAATTCAGAGTGTTTACAGCCTCAGAAGAAAAGCAGAAGACATTTTCAGCTGTTTGTAAACCACAAACTCCTAACAGAGAGTTGAAAAGTCATATCTTTAACAGTCACCTCCAGCTCTTGTTTTGTTTGCACATCTAAATTCTATTTTGAGGGAGGTAAAAAAGCCTCAGATGCTATATGAATTTTTAAAATAATACCTCAAAAATGTGGATTTTACGTTTCTGCTAGCATTTCATTGTAATATTTTACTTCAGAATACATTAGAGCATATCTGTGGATTACATTATTTTAACATTACAACTGTGTTTAGAGGAATAGCTTAAAAATAATGTGTTTAAGGATAGCTTACTGCAAAGGAAGAAACTTGGCCCTGTGAACACATAACATATTAGGCTGTTGGTAACCTCAAAGTCAACACCAAAAGCAGCTCATTGGCTGCTCATATCAGGAAGGGATGTGCCTCTCAGGGCTCCAGCCTCTCCTTGTGTAATGCATCCAACAGCAGAGGAACCTCATTAACAACAAAACCTGGGGACGCTGTTGCCAAAGTTCATCCCGTGGCTCCTGCGTGTGCCAGGACACAGCCTTTAAGTTGAGTACTGAAGATTTTTCACGGCCAATGAGTGTTTCAGGAGAAGACAAAACAGAAGAAATAATAACTGAAGCGAGGGCAGGAAACACAAAAGCCTCACAGAGCAGCAGGAGCAGCAGGCACAGCAGAGGTACCAACAGACTGACGTTCAGCTCTCCGAGCCATTCAAATTAATGAGCTCTAGAAATGTGGGGTCCCACTGTATTAATACCCATTACATAATGTGCTTCCTCCCCCAGTAAATAGAGGATTCAGGATGCCTGGGGTATAGACAGTCTCTTACTGAAGATAATGGGCCCAAACTGATTTTAGACACAGGTTCCTTTCCCTGGAGACAGTTCCTAATGATCTTCAGTGTTACAAAGGCATGACAAAAATATAAAGCAGTCACATTAGCCCAGATAGATCTTTTACAATTACCTTGCCTCCTAAAAACAGTCCATCATATCTGTCTCACAAAATTTGTATTTTTCTCTGTTTGCACTTACACAGCTTTGGTTCGTTGTGCTACAAATGGAATATATGTTTATTTTTCCTGTGCACACCAAAATGCCGTAAATAAAAGAAGTAAATGTTTCTCAAAGTCTGTTCTTAACTTTACTTTTCTTCCCTAACAGTTAATTGTACCATAAGTGTTTTAGCAAATTTTCCACTGGAAATTGCTAATATTACAAATGCATATTATAATGGATGTGGATTTTTTTCTGAATACAGGTTCCAATCTGATATTTACTCATGTTGTAAACTCTGGAAAGGCTTTCCTTCCTCTTTGCACTTCTCTCCATTGCAAGTAGGTGAGGGTCTGTCCCAAAACAAATTAGTATTTTGTCAGCCATACTGTCAAATTAAAACATTTCTTTATGCTTGCGAGACTGAAAGCCACAATTTTCAAACATGAATTACATTCACTGGTGGTAGCGAGTGCATACATACACACTGATACATTAAGAAATTGGCAGCTTTCCAAAAATGCCTAGCAGCCCCAAAAAATCAAACATTTCTAATTTATAAAGAATGATTCCGAGTTTTACGAAAATACTAACTTTTTGCTCAACTGCATTTTTTAAACATAGCATGAATAAAAAACCCCCCATGCTTCCTGGCAAAATCTGCAGAGGGAAATAGGGCCTTTGAAACATCCAGGAGTATGCTGGTTTTGGTAGCTGTCATGAAACCATGGGTGTCTGGTAAGAAGGAACACAACAAAGACATTATGTTTTTCTCTCAATGACCTTTCTCACCCCTGTGAAACTCAGCTGGAGCTTTGCCACCTACTATGGGGAAGCTGGTGATGTTGCCTGCAGGACAGCCACTGCAGGACTTCATGGACAGACACCCCCTGAGAAACCTCACGAGGAAGCTCACCCCAAAGCAAGGAGCACAAGTTCCCTGTACCACATTACAGAATAGTCAGTCATGCAAAATGCAGCCAGGCAAGCAACCACCAGATCCTCCATCCTCACTCCTGGTTCCCTGCTTATGCCTGCCCATTTTCCAACACTCCTCAAATCCCATTGAACCAGTACAGCCATGAAAGAAATAGGCAAAGGGGCCTGACGGTGATAGGAAGAACAACAAATATGTTATGCTTCTGCTGTTTAACTAAAATATCTGGTAATAAAGCATGGAAAGATGGAATAGAGTGATGGACATGGAGTCTATCTGCCCAAGGTGACAGGCCTGGGACATCTGACAAGCAGTAGAAGAAAGCTTGCCTTTGGACAAGAGCAGCCAGTGTCCGGGTGTGCGAGGTGCCGGTGCTGTGCAGGTGGGAGCGTGGCTGCTGGATGCCCGGCTGCCCCCGGGGACACCCAGGGTGCCTGCCAGCTTTCCCTCCTGCTCACAGCATCCTGGGCCAGGTAAGGCACACAGGGAATCCACAGCCAGCACCTACCGTGGGTTGCAGCTCCGCTGGATGTCAGTGTTGGTTGCCCGAGTTGAGGCAAAACCCACCACCAGCCAAGCGGTACCTACCGCACCAGCACTGGTGTCTGCAGGGAATTAATCACTGCAGCAATTAGTCTTGGCCTCTAATGACTGTTTGATTGTAGGGCAGATCTGGATTCCCTGCTCAAGCCTGATTGAGTCAAAGGCATTAATATCAACTCAAAAAGATGTGGCTGCATGTTTGTGTACTTTGCTCTAATAATGCTCCAGGACAAACTCAGACGAACGACATCTGCAATATTTACAGTGACAAAGTGCTAGTGCAATGTGCCTCTCTCTGTGCTGAACAATTTGTAAATGTCTCATTAAAATGTACTTTTTGTTTCTTCCCTCCTCACCTTAAACTGGTTCATCTCCTTGGTTTTCACCACTTCGTGGGAGAAAATGTCAAATTACACAGCATCAAAACAGCCATTCTAGTTTGGGTTTTTTTGTTTTTAAGACATCCTTAGATGAATTACTCTGATACATTTTGTAGTCAAAGAAATGATTCTGAAATTCACATGTTTAGAAAGATTAGATATTTCCATTTTATTTTGTTTATTTCTAGGATAGGCTACTTATAACAGCTACAGTTGTCTCTAATGACACAAAGTAGATATAAATTAATATAAGCTAATATAAGCTTAATATATTACCTACAGTTTGCTGTGATAACATACTCTATTACTACATGCTTATACTTAAAATGTGGGAATATAGGTGAAATACATTGTCAATCTATTTCAAAACAGTGAGAGGAAAAATGATGTCAGATGGAATCTAAACAAGCTCAAAGAATAATTTAAAAAGCTATGGAGGAGAAACATACCTGTCTGGTATTGCATGTCCAGCAAATACCTTTAAATGGCTTTATTACTTGCCATCTGTTCTGCCATTTTCCCTTAGTGTTTATATACTTTTATAAAAATTCTGGTTATATATATGCAACAGATTAGTTTTTACAGGAATGAATCAAATATAATAGCAAAAGGTACTTTATTTTTATATGAAAGGTATGACCAGAAATACAGTGTAAGAAAGGTAGGGATGCAGGACTGTTCCTGTCCATTGAATAATCCTTTTTATATGTCCAATAAATTGACCAAGGAAACTGAGCATGCCTCCAGCCAGGCAAAGTTTTACTATCCTCCCATGAAACATCCACCCACTCCGTTCCTGTTACATTTCTTTGCAGCTTCTGATTGCAGGAGAATATAAAAACTGTAACTAGGTAAGACTGAAATGAAGCAGGGATACAGCAAAGCCATAAAACTGGGATACAAACTTTCCCAAAGTTTGAAGGTGTTTGAACCCCAGATTTTGGCTCAAAACCATCCTTAATTTGAAGCAGCATCTGGCAGGCCAAATGCTCTGCAAACGCTGGCACTATGAAAGATGAAGGCTCATACGACACAGAATGTTGGAAGAAACACTTCCCTCACGGAGGAAGCCAGGTCGCACGGGAAGGGTGAACGCAGGAAAGCCGGGATTTGCAGCTGCACGGAGGGACACAGCTCCCACCATCCCTGTGGTGCTCACTTCAAAGGAGAACAGACCTCCTGCTCGGGTTCACGTCGCGCTTGTGCTCCCTGCTGATCCTCTTGTTCCCACCCTGTTCTTTCAGGGACCCAAACAAAGTCAGGGACACGACTGCCAAGGTCTCTGGCACCGAGGTCTGTGTCACTGCACTCCTGGCCCAGCTCCTCGCAAGCCAGGCGCTGTGTCCTGAGCCAGCAGGGCCCATTACAGCACCCCAGCAGTCTTCCCACGCCTGATTTTCAAAAGCATTTAGGTGCCTAAGAGTGCATAGGGATAAAAGAAATTTCAAACACACCTTGAGCCTGGTGTTCCCAGTGACTTGGAAAGTCCTCAGCGTTTCTGAAAACCTCACACAGCATTAACCACTTCTTCCATATATGCAGAAGCTTGGTCTTCCAGCCTTAAAATCACATTTCCCACCCAAAACAGGTAAATGCTTTATCCTGGTATTTCTGCATTTAGTGTCAAATGATATTTAATTATAGTCGCAAAAGCTATCTGTGTATTTTAACAGCTTGGATGTGGCCAAAAATAAGTGGCTTATTAGCTGCTGTGAGGAACATTTCACAATAGGATCTGCATTTTTCTAGAACTCTGTAATTAAAGTATGCGTTAACGTGACCACAACTTCTTTAAACAGCTGGCACATGGAGCTGAAAAAATAATTAGTTTTCAATAAAAAAAAGTTGCTTTTTATTACCCAGGCAAAGTTCTCCAGTGACTTTTAAGGATCTGCCAAGTGAAATTCAAAAATGAAAATAGAGTCTCTATGCTGGCTGTTATCCAAGCTGAATGAAACACGAATACACTGATTTGTGCCAAGTATTAGACATGCTGAACTGAGGCAAAGTGGTTAAGTATCTCGCCAGGTTGAATGTTACACAAAACAGTGTATCTGCCCCCCCTGAAAAACGCTGTACTTGGGTGGGGGGGAGGGCAGCACTGTGGCTTTCACTCATTATAGCCTTCTTCTCCCAGCAGTCAGGAAATGAAAAAGCAGTTCAGGAAACAACTGAAATATTATCAACAAGAAGCCGAGGCCCTTGGCAGCAAACCCTATATATCTGGGCACAACTGTTACATAATTCAGGGTAGGGCAGAGCAGACACGGTGACAAGGGGAGGCTGGCAGCAGCCAGGAGAGCACTGCCCTGAGCTCACCTGTGCCACGTGCCCAGAGCCTCTGCCAGGGCCACAGCACAGCTTTGGCACCGAGGGGCTGCAGGAAAAAGCCCCGAGGGCAGCGCATCTCTGCTTCACCACCTTCACCCTGCTGACAAAAAGGAAACCTGGGAGACTTTTTATTTTATGTTATCAAATCTATAATCCCCACAGCTGTACCTGAGAATGAGCCTATGGATATCACCCACTCAGATAATGGCTTTTTATGTGGTTCTTCCAGCAAACTCCCTTTGCATTTATACTAATGATAATGTCCTTAAATGCAGGCAACCTACACAGAATAAGGCAACCATGAAAAGCAAGTGACTTCACCGGTATGTGCTAAAAACAAGAGGCTCTAAGACAAGCTGAGACCTTCGACAGAAAAACCTATATATTTGGTTTTAACAGTTACAGGTAGGGGAAAGCAAAAATAACAGATAAAAGATAGCACACTCAGACAAACAGGCACATGAAAGCTACAGCAATTTATGGACACATACTGAAAGTCTTCCCAGACTTGCCAGGTGTTCTCACCTTCCTCATTGCTTGACAGAATGTAAAAAGACAAAAATTAAGGGAAGTTGTGGTGTCTTCTCATCTCTCGTTTTATCACCACCATTTAATTACTAAATAAATAAGAAAACAATCACTTGAAAGCTTATAATTTATTATTCACAGCTATTGGGAACTCACAGGGCCAGTTCTTCCAAGTTATATGGTGGAATTACAACTGGCAATTGAGTGCTTATCTGAGAGCACCAAATACTCCCTGATTCAAGCCAGGACCTAAAGGTACCTTGGCTCGCTCCATCCCACAGCTGCTGTAAGAGTTATTTTTATAGTACAGTTTGTCTACTGATTTACTACTATTGTTAAATGAATTCTAAAATTTGCTTAAACATTTGTGCTTGAAGTTGAGGGAAAAATAGCTTCGTTAGCAAAGGTTGAGTCTAATAAAATGGAAATAGGCCGTCTGCTCCCCAACACCCCCCCTACTAGCTCTTAACAATCAGGCAAACTGTGGTAGATGAGTTCCAAGGACAGGGGGAAAAGAGGCAGATTTGTATTTCATGCTCCAATAAGGATAATTACCATGCTATTGTTAATTTAATATATAAATAAAAGCAGAATGGAAATATATTTCAGAATTAGAGTATTCTATAGGGTCCCCTTTCACAGCACAATTCTAAAGAGAGCCAAACCTGGAGCCAGTTATTTCAATATATATTTTAATTAAAACACATGGGCTATTTTCAGGTGGATAAAATCACAGTGGATTCAATGGCAAAAGACTGACTGAAGCTGCATCTGAACACTGAGCAAACCTGGTGTTAAATCATTGCAGCAAAGGTGCTCTGTCCAGAAGGCTTTCAAGTATCACAAGTAAAATAAGTCTGGGTTGCTTAAGTTCTTACAGCTGATCCCCTTTCATGGAAAAAGCCAATTACAGATCACAGATGTCTAGACTAATCCTTTTAAATATCACAGAGGCCGGAAATAATGTGAAAGTGCAATAAATGACAATTTGTATAGTTTGGGTAGGGGTGGAATAAGACGGCACATGAAAAACAAACACAAAAAGGCTCAAACGTACAAAGGAAAAAGAAAGGCTTATATTAACATTCAAGCTCAGTATGGCAAGACTGGAGACCATGGGCTAGATCCTGTTCTGATTTACAGCCTGTAAATCCCTTTCAACTGCATGAAGAAAAATTAAGCACAGAATGTCTGCCTGCTCTACTGAATTGCTTATTCCTCCTCCTTTCACCTCCTTCCCCTTTATTTCAACACTGCATTTTTTCTAACTTTTCGATAATTTCTGAAATTTATTTTAAACTAGAAAAAGGAAAATTCTGCTTTCTGATAGTGTCTGCATCTTTCCAAGGCATATGTCTGGTAATTAGCATGGTGAGATCATTAGCATAAATATACAAAGAAATTTGATCTTAGAACACAAATACCGTTTTTGCTACGGAGCAATATAGGACAGGTGACAGGCCCAGCTGGGAAACCTCTTTTTCATTTTTCTGTGACCACAAATCAGACATCTTGGGCTCACAGCAGGACAGGCTCTACTGGCAGTAATTGGCACCATCTGTAGCTGTCAGAGCAGTGCCTGGCATTCCAGCATTTCATCTTTCCAGTCAAGGCATTCATCACTAGTCCAAAACTCAGCCAGCTGACACTGAAAGATTAACTTGCATTGATTTGCTTGGATAAGCTCGCCTGTGCCTCAGTTGGTACTGAACGTTCCTGTTAAATAGCCATCACCATCACAAGATGTTTACAAGGTGATTGTCTACTTAGCTTTTTCCATTCCCTTTCTTGGTCCTAATGTGTTTTCAATTATTATAATTTAAGAGATAGTGAATTAAAAGAAAGGAAAGTGAACATAGCCAGCAATCAGGGAGCGTGACTTAATGAAAGGATTAGAAATTCACAGCAGTGGCTGTTTACTGGTCTTAAATGAGCAGTTTCTCCCACCCCTGTGTGTGTCATGAGAAAAAACTTGTTGATTTGGGGGTTCAGCAACAGACCGAGTCTCCTCCAGCTGTCAGTCTTGATGATAAAACTAAATGAAACTGTTATTATTTTCAAATGCAATTTTCCAGTACTCGGGTAATTTGGTTTGCATTTTCCAGGAAAGCTTTATGGTAGCTACACCAGATGCAAAGTTCAACCTCTCTCTCTTAATCACCTAACGCTATGCTACTTACCAGTGTTTTTAAGCCTCTGATGTGTTCAAAGCCCAGAGCTTAATCTTTCACAGTCATACAAGGGTCATTACTATTTCAATTTAAAAACCTAACATATTCTGTAGAATGTTTCTAGGTGAACAAATTGCAATTTGAAAGTTGAAAATTCATGTCTATTTTAGCAAATGACAGACAAATACAAGGACCTCTCAGGAAAACCTAAGACAGTGAATATTTGTGAGTTTCATATAAATGACAATCCTCTTGCTTAAAAATGAAAGCAATAATGGTTTTGTGAGTAAATAAAGGGGATTATTGGGTGTTTTTTTTATTCTCCTATTATAGCTCTATCAAAATCCTGCTCAGAAATGCTTATTACTGCTCTCTCCTAGGCATCTCCTCATTAATGACTTATTTCCCACAGCACAGGTGATACGTCACAGCCCACACAACATATCTATATAGGGTTCATTGGTAGTTTTAGTGTTTTGGGGCCTTCTTTGTGTATCTATTTCAGGCCAAAAGCTCCATCATCTCATGTTTCATTTTACACCCTTTATGGGATCAAACTGTAAGGGTTGACAAGTTGGAATTAACACTGAGAAGCACCTGAGCTGTTGATGTGGTGTATCTACAGAGAACAGTTAAAGAGGATGGAGAGATACTTGCTAATGCCACCTGTCTGAATGGGCTCAGTGGAGCAGCAGGCACATCAGCCCAGGCCAAGCACAGGGCTCACACCCCTGTACAGCACCCAGCTCCTCCCCTGGCCCCTGTCTGCATTGGCCACAGCTGGCTGACACTGAACTGGGCTGCACAGATGTGCCTCGAGGGTGTCCTGCTCACCTGGGGGCACCAGTGGAAAGAAAACTTAAAAAGCAGAGTGTTCACAGAGAGAAAGCACTGGGAGGGTGCACGAGCTACTGACATCAAGCTGTTAGAGAGCATCCAGAGGAGGCCACAACGATGGTGCAGGGTCTGGAGGAGAAGCTGTGTGAGGAGCAGCTGAGGGCACTTGGTCAGTTCAGCCTGGAGAGGAGGAGACTGAGGGGAGACCTCACAGAGGTTTTCAACATCCTCATGAGGGGAAGGAGAAGGGCAGGTACAGATCTCTTCACTCTCATGACCAGTGACAGGACTCAAGGGAATAGCATGAAGCTGAGTCATGGGAGGTTTAGGTTGGATATTGGGAAGTGGTTTCTCACCCAGAGAGTGGCTGGACAGTGGAACAGGCTCCCCAGGGCAGTGGTCACAGCACCAAGCCTGACAGAGCTCAAAAAATGCTTGGAAAACACTTTCAGGCACATGGTGGCATTGTTGGGGTGTCCTGTGTAGGGCCATGAGTTGGACTCTGATGACCCTGATGGGTCCCTTCCAACTCAGCATATTCTGGGATTCTGTGATGAAAGAAAATAGGTCAGAAATGGCCACAGAGCCCAACTGCAAGATCCTGCAGGGGGAATGGAATAGCAGATCCATCTATTAAATCTCAAGGTTCAGCTTTAGGGATGGCAGTCCCATCCCAGGGCATGGGAGCTCTGCAGGGCCAAGAACTCCCAAAAGCAATTTCAACTTTGCATGAAGCACAAAACACAGAGGAGAAGGCAGAGCTGTGTCAGGGAACATGAAAGCAGAACAAAACAGAGGCTCAGTCAGGGGCCTATGGCTCCCACAGAGCTGAACTTGCGCTCCTGAAGGTGATTCATTTTGCCCCTGAAAACAGGGTATTTTAGATAAAAGGGAATATTGTGGCTATGATTAGTGGTGCCTGTCCCAGCTCTGACATGGACTGCCCTGAGAACATCTCCTAACCTTAGAGACACATGTTAAACTAAGCTCATGACTTAGTGAGGTTTGTCCTTTTCCGCACACAAAAATAGCAATTTTCTCTCTTTTTCCAATGAAGACAGGATGTACCATACTTCATCAAACAGAAATGAACTTAAATAGCTTATATAAATTACATCTATTTTCAACTATCTTTGCTAAAAACATTTCATCTACTACAGAACACTCATGAGTGTTTGCAACACATCTGTGGAATAAAAAAAAGGGTTAAGCATGAAAGAGTATTAAGTCATCTGGTTTGGAGGGATTTTTGTATTAGATCTTGTTCATTTATTAAGTGTAATGTGATAGTGGCCAGATGATTAATACAGTGTGGTGGGAGTGATGTAACAGGAAAGATAAAAATGGATATCATGCGAGGAGAAGAGGATGGGGATGTGGAGGGGGTACATAGAGAGGGTTGGGATAAGGAGGTTAGTGTTTACAGTGTCTGAGTGTGACTGACTGCTTTTGGAATGGGCTTTAGGGAGGATTTACTCTTTTGGATGGTGATTAGATTCCACAGGATTTCCCAAGTGAGGGAAAAGACTACAGCATTACTCTGCTTTGAAACAGTAACTACGCCTAGCCCCAGCATGTTCAAACCATTTTTCTGCATGTATGGGGAGGGAGATTCTGGTTGCCTCCAATTGTTTTGATCAGTTCCCACCAGGTCACCCCACTGTAAGCCTGGCAGGAACTCAGGGCAAAAAAGGCAGAAGTGATGTTCTCTGGATAAGAGGACTGCTAAGAAGGCAATGACTGAAACCCTGATATTAATTAATAAAACCCTGATATTAATTAATGGGTCCAGCTGCCTTTGGCAAAAAGCACCTGGAGAGCAACCTTAGCTATCAACAGTGTTGACTGACAAAGATCTAAAATGATGGCATTTATGCAGAAATTCTCACTGCTTTCAGATATGTATTCTACCATAGCTGTTGACAAACTGTATTTGGGATGGATCCTTTAACTTGCTTGAACCAGAAACTATAAAACTCAGTGCTTAACCAGGTGCTCTGCAGGACAGTGCTATGGAATTCAGTTGAAGCTGTGCTCACTGTGTGGCCTGGGTCTGGACATCACCACCTCAACACCCTATCACAGAATGCCTCTACTGCAGGGCCTTCTCATAAGGGTCAGATTTTCAAACCCATTCAGCATCAGCCCATTTCACTGGTGATGCTGGGCAGATTTTCAAAGAGGCCTTATTACCCAAGAACAGCAACTGAGTACCTAAACCTGAGGGAAATGCAAAGGATTTTATAAGTCGACCGGACTGTTCAATGGCAATTTTACAGTATGGATGTGCCAATTCAGGTTGTGTGAGGTGATGTCAACACAGAGGAGAAGCAAAGAAGAAAGGAAAGTGCTCAAGGTCAGACATGGCCACACAGCACTGATGTGCTGAGATCCCACAGTTCTATCTCTAGTAAGCACACTTGACAGGTTTCTCCCAGAACAACCAGGAACATGAAACCACTGCTGATTAGAAGGAGGATTTCCCTTCAGAGTGGTAACTGCTCAGGGGAATCAGATTTCTATATTGACTTTTACATATACAGAAGGTGATGAAAGGAATTAGGACAGCCTGGATTGCTGCAAGGGGATAACAAGCCCCATGGTCAGATGGAAATGCATGTGGATTGTTCTACACCCTTCTCTTTCTAACCACTTTCACATACTATTAAAACAAAATGTACTTTTGTTTCCAGGTAATGGCTGTCTCATTACTACAGTCACAGCTGGGCACAGACCCAAGGAGAAGACCCAGTGCCCTAAGCCCCCCTGATCTCACACACACACCGTTCCATGCAGAACTCATTGCCTGAGCCAGAGCAGTGCAGGATGTCACCTAAGCAGAGCCACCAGCTGAAGGACAGCCGTGGGCCTGCCCAGGGAGAAGCAGAAGAGCCCAAGCCAGGCTCTCTGGCCACAGCAGTGCAAGAGCCAAAAACCAGTGGAGCTCAGCTCGCCACGGACCCAGGAGAACCAAACTGACCTGTGCTCTCTCTGATGTAGCTGGCACACTACTGGTAGCTCAAGACTTTTTGCCAACTCAACAAGCAGTAATGAAGGCAGTAGGACAATAAAGCCTACACAGAGGAGAAATTCCAGACAGCAAGGAGTAGTGGGAGCTGTCAGCATTTCTTACAGTCTTCACAAGGTCAGTAGGTGTCTGTGCTGTGCCCCTTCTTGCATTACAACACTGAGGGCTCTGCTGCTTCTGCTCCCCTCTTCTGACCTTTCCTGATGCAATGAGGCAAAGCCAGGGCCATGTCTTTATAGATCATAAGCAGAGCTCAAGAGCAAAACTGCTACTCACAAGAAGTCAGAGTTACGTGGAGCACTGGCATAATGGTCCTAAAAAGACAGCTCAGGGACACACTGAGGAACTAAGTGTGGGCTCTGTTTTTATGAACCTTAATATTTATAGCACTGGAAAGCTTTATACTCAGAATGTTTGTTTCCATTAAATAGCAGATTCTTTCCACACCTTGCTCTCCATGCACATGCACGTCCATTCCCTTCAGAACAGCTCAGTGTACAACACCTTTGAGTTACAGAGTAAAACAACAACTACACTTGTTAAGATTGAGGTAATCAAAGAGTGAAAGATGCAGAAGACCCTTTATAAAACAAAACCAAAACACCTTATTTATGGAATCAAGCAGAATCTTGATTCCAATCAATATTTGCTATCAGTTTTTTTTCCAAAGTAAGGAACTTTATTTTCAAGATAGCAATGACATTCTTTTTTAAAGGTATTTACCTTTACTTAGAAAGAATTAGAATAAATCTACCAACTTTGAAGAAACAGTGATAGCCCACCAGATTTACAGAGTTCTGAGACATTTGGTGTTTCACCTAAAGCCTAAGCTACTACATCATTTATTCACATGAAGAACACAGTTTCAATTTATTTAAGAGCTTTCTAGCTTACACAGTCCCAAAGAAAAGCTTCAGAATGTTATTCTTATTCGTTTGGAAACCAGAAAGCAAATAGGAGCACATAAGAACTTATTACATTTTAAAATGTCATGATAACGATGCCAGTCGCATGGTTTTTTAAGAAAGAACCTTTGTCTTCGGTTTTTTTATTTTCCTTTCCTTTTTTTTCCCCTTTTTTTTCCAAATGTGTGCCAGTGACAACATCCAGTTTGATAAATGGTTAGTTGCAAAAGCAGTGTAGGATGACTGGCAATGCAAACCACATTTTCCAAAATTATTATTGGTCTGTGTGGCTTAATTAGGGGACGTCCAACTTTAATTTCAAAATTACTGAATGTTTTCTGTAAAACTGAAGCTCTTTTTATAATCCCTTAGATTGTTCTGTTGCCTCCCAAAATAAACATTTGAAATTGTGCAGTGTACCCGAATACATGAGACAGAAGTGTGCATTAGAATGGAGTACAGCTCTCAATCAAACAGCTCTGAAACTCTGGGAAAAAAAAAAAAGTTCCCTGGAATTGGTGAAATCAACTATTTCAGATCTATTCTGCGTAACGTAGCAGAATTTGCTTCTCTTCCAGCAACAAGATTCTACTGATAAAAACTGTGGAAAGATAAATTAGGAAAATTCGTAGCACAACTCTAATTTACAAGAGATGAAGACTTTTCTGTACTTTAAGCACAGTAATAACGGTAAGAAAATACGTGAAATCAGAAAGTCTGATATGGTGTTTTGTGCTTCACATTGCATAACTTTTATTATGGAGTCCTGCCTGCTTTTCTCTCTACATCAATGTTGTCCTCATTAACGTCAGAAGGATTTATGTGTGCACATGGAAGCAAGAATCTATGCCTATGTGTTTGCAGTCTCACCTGTTATCTTTCTCTTGCCATTATCTAGCAACTTCCCTTTCAAAGGACAACATTTATAGCTCACTGGTAAATATAAGGCAGATAAATTTTATGTACTGAAGCAACATGAGTGTGAAGTCGGTCTGACTCAATTGTATCAAACCAGCCGAAACAGATATTGTGTACACAACAGACACATCTCTGGTTTCAAAGTTTTCATAAGGAAAAATTCCTCTGGGCAAAAGAAATCAAAACATTGGGATGAAAGACACTGGATCTCAGGAATTTCCTTTGTAACTACTAGGATCTCCACAAAAATGAACCATTAAAAAGCAATCCCTATTTTCCAATCCTATCAGCTATAGCACCTCATCAAGAGTTTACATAATTCTAAAAATCAGACACAAAATGTCAACAGACTGCAGCTGAATGCATTATGGATACAGAATACTCTTGCAGAGTTTTCATTAAGTCTAACATGATTTACAGGACTTAAGACACATTGCTTGAAGATTTTTATATCACTGCAGTAAGTACTCCAGGGATGTTTCGACCCACTCGAAATTGTTTTAGCTGTGCTATTACCTGGGTCAGAGCTGATGGCAGCATATATCAATTAGACTGCAGCAGTTTAATACCTGCTCCTATGCATCTGGTCACTCAGAGATTCACATCTAAGATTTCCATACCCTAAAAAGAATATTACAGCAGAGCCCTGGAATGGGCTAAGGTTACCTCATTTATTTAAGAAGCAGCCTTAAAGAAAAGACATCAGGAGACTATACCCATTCAGATTACAGATGTCCCTTCCATTCACCACAAAGACTGATAAGACTTCTTTTTTCTGATTACTCCTGATGTTTGCCTCGACCATTTTGTAGATTATGGTGCAGCACTGTAGCTAATTGGGAATAGTGGACTGTGGACTTTTTGATAAACTCAACTACTATCATTGACTTTGATTGACTCCAGTTTAGGATTTGGATTCTTTATTACTTTTAACCCTATTAAATAGAGAACATTTAAAAAACAGTGCCACTTGAGTATTTCGTCATACCTAGAGTCAAAAATACATGGCTGTTACTTCTGTCTAGAGAAGTAACTACAGTTAATGACTGTGTCAGTGATGATAACTGTGTGTATTTTATATGACATGGCAGTAGTGTAGATCTACTTTGCTGCAAATTGTTAACAGACACTTTTACTGGCAGTGAATTTGTCCCTGAAACTTACTGAGTTTGAGGATAAGTGCCCCTGTGACATAATTTTATTATTCAAGAGCAGGTTTACCCACACCTTTTTTCACCTATGCAGTACCACATGGTTACAGCTGCCTTTTTAGTAATACCTGAGAGGCTCAGTCTCTCAGGTAAGGAACTTTGCCTGGTGCCAACAGGTGATGCATTTGAGAAACATCTGTTGCTTACTTCTCTGCTGTAACAGTGTGAAGTTTTTAGATTGCTGGAAACACTGGTTTTACCTGGTCTACACAGCAAGAGACAGTTTAGCCAAGTGACTTCACATGACTCAGGGAGAAACCTAAGGGCACTAACACTACTTGTGGTCATGTCCTTATGATCTGTGTGCTGCTCTGCACCTATTACTACACAGAGGAGCCATTTTTAGCATAAAGAACCCAGGACATCAGCAACAGACCATAAAATCAGTCTCTACAGAGCTCTTCCCTGCCTCCTCTTTAAAACACTCTGCATATCTGTAACAGAGGGCCTTACTCTAGCAATATTTAATATGAGCCTTCCAGACCTCTTGCTCTGTACCTGTGAGTGCCAAGATGTGAAACAGGAACAAAGACAATTCAGAATAAACACTAAAGATACGGTTAGGCATCATGATCAAGAAAGACATCAGGCTTAAAAGTATTCTGTTAGTGCAAAGCACTGCATGTATAAACCCACTCAAAATCTAACTTGCACTTTACATGGCAGTAGCATTTTGACAATAAAGCTGTTAAGAGTTCAACAAAACCTTAATAAAAGATGAAGCTAGGGCAAAAAAAGATGAATTAAGGGTAGAAAGCTACAGGATTTGCCCTCCAAACTTTTCAATGGGGGAAATCCATCTCTTTTAGCATAAATGTCTGCAGTTTTACAGTGGTCCTGCTTCTGCATGAATTTCAGAATACATTTACTAGAAAATTCATTACATGAAACATTTATCCCATGAATAAATTAGAGACTCTGAATTACAGTGCAATAAAACTTTTGCTGCTAGAAAGATTTTTATGGGTGAAATAATGTGAAAATTAGTAACATTAAATATGATTCTTCTTAACCCAGAATAGTCACCACACAATTATTTTGACATGTTCTGGCATTCATCATCATAGATCTAGTCAAATAGTGTTACAGAACAGATTTGGAACCCTTTTATAAAGCATCAAGAATCACACAGAAAAGGGCAGGGGGGAGGCAAGTTTTCAATCCCGAATTGCTGAAGACAGCGATTTTTTCCAATACATTTCAGATAAGCAGGGTGACTTTTTTTCAAAAGAGTTTTGCTCAGTCCTTGATTGGATGAGCAAATAGTTTCACTTTTTGTATCTGTTTTGTGTGCATGTGATGCTCTAGGATGGCGTAAACACACTGAGGGCAAGCTTCCCATGGCATTAAAAGGGAAGTCTGCACGCTGTGCTGAGGCATAGGCTCACTTCTCTACTAAAGAATTCTAAACTTAATGTACACAGAGCTGCCCTGTGCCATTAGGTCAAGCACAGATAAACCCACTAACAAAGTGTCAGTGCTTAGCTTCTTGGGGGCCAGATCCCACCAACCTTCTTCATGCACAACAGGTATCTGCACTGTTGAAAGATGCTGATACTTCCTATGAATAAACTCATCTAAAACTTTAACCCCTTACTGGAAGGTACAGTACCAGGGCAGTGTACATTGAAATGTAGTCTCAAGCTACACTGACAACACGGGTGAGATCTTTCACCTACACTTCTCACCCTAAGACAATCTAACCCTGGACGAAATGCCAACATTTTAAGTGACTACAAGCTGCTGGGATGAAGGACACTACTAGAATTTAAATCTAACTTTAGATAGCAGAATTTCCTTCGCCTATGCCTTCCAAAGGCTGATAGAATTGCCACGTGTCACAGAGCTGCTATACTGAGCTCAGTTGCTTCCAGACACTCATGCCAGGCTTGCAAGAGAAGTGTCTCTGCTTTGGAATGCTTGCTTGTGAAAGAAAATAGATTATTTTTGCTTTATTGTGGAAGGTATTTTAGGCGAAGAGAGACTGAATCCATGTATTTTCTTTGGGCATCTCCCTATTCATAGATTTTTGTCTAGTTAGGTGGACCTTGGGTTTTGGCAGACTCACAGCAGACTTTGTTTATTGCCTATTCTGAAAAACAGACATCTGTGTGGAACTTTTCTGGAGGTGCCCCTTTCCAGACTCAAATGATTAAATAGATGTTTATGAGTATTAAAGTATGTCTCTTTCTTAGGAGGGGAAAACCACTGATGCAACAGAAAGTGCAAGGCTGCAGAGCACCCTGGGCACACTAGCCATTCCAACCCAGAGGGCATGAGCATGACTGTATTCAAAGGAGGTAAATCAGACACCCTTGAATGCTTTATCTCTCTCACTCTCTCTGTTTGGTTTCCCACAGCATAACTTTACACATTACCTCATGACATCTTTATAGTGGTGGAGAAAATGATTAGACTCCAGTCCTTGAAAAATCGCAAACACAGACTCATTTGTAGCATTTGGCTGCTCTAATTAGCACATCACTGAGGGGTAATGAATAGAAGTCTGTGAAGAAACTTAAAAATTAGTACCACTAGCAATGTTAGAGTAAAAATCAGAACTGTGAGTAACAGTACTCAAAGGATTTGGGTAATTACTGGTTACTCCCAATATAAGGTCTGTCACTTGACCCTAAGGGACTCTAAGACTTCAACAAGCCCCAGAGGCCCAATATTCTACCCCAATAAATGAGGCTCACAAAGTTCACTCAGAGTTAAAGACAGCATCGTGAGTCTATTGTTCTTGTTTCTTTTTTTAAAGGTGGTTCTTAAACAGCATGGAATTAGAAAACCTTCTTTTTTTGTATGTCAATCACTGGACTCCACCATCTGTAATGAGATATTATAGCTTCCATGTGTGTGAAAGCATGGAAATTACATCACTCCAATAACCAAATGTGTAAGGCCACATGGATTCCTAAAGCCCGACAAACAGCTGCAGTATTTGTGCTAAGGTTCTTTAAACATTTCAATGGTCTCCAAGCAATTGAAAGGTGGGGAGGGAAATATTACTCTTCAGGGGATGGTGAGAGACCTTGGCCATGTAAAGAAAGGGCAGTGCCTTCACCTGCTCGTGCCTGAGCACGCAGGCCATCCATTCCACCAACTCATGAGCAATGGCACACAGGGGCCAATGTGCTGCAAAACAGGTGCACTCCCCCCTCCCAAAAAAGGATGACCACTGGCCAGGGTACACCAGCCCACACTGGGCAGGCCGGGGCAGCCTCCAGAAAAGACCAAGCTGGCACTTACCAGCTTGGAAGAGGGGCCAGCCTTGCACTTCAGAGAACCCTTCCTCAGCTAATCAAGGGCTCCCTCCTCTCCTGTGGTGGGAAGCTTTCAATTCTGACCCACTCTCAACCTGATGTAAAGGGGCTCCAGCCTGTATTTTATAACATATATTTTAAAAAGGCCCTGTAGGATCAACAACTTTTGTTGCAACTTTCAGCTGCACCATGCTCTTGTAAACCCAGATTAAGCTGGGGTCTAAATGTCACGACCCTTTCGTCTCTCTCCTCTCCACCTTCCATCATCTTTGTGTTTATCTCTAAGTGATTTCCCTCAAGATGAAATTAAAAAAAGAAAAGAAAAAAAGAAAGAGAAAAAGAAAAGAAACAAGAACCAAATTCTCTATATAAACAATGGCAGCTTTCAGGCTTGCTTTTCATCCTGAACCAAACGGGCAAAGAGCATCCGTGCATTTGCAAGCTTTTCCAAGTGAGCCTAGAGGGGCCTGTTTACCAGAGATCGAATCTCTGGCAAACAGCTCATTGCAGCTCTTCAAACAAGCTGAAATTATGACCTTATGTTATTGTTTCTCAACAACCCAAACCTTTGATGTAAACTAATGTTGACCTTTCCAGCATAAATTTGACATGAAGCCACTTTTGTTTCAAATGCCCTACGAAAACTCAGCTACAGTCTTATTGGATAAAGCCTTTTTATGAGATAATAAATAATAGATAATAAAAAACTGGAGCCAATTTACTCATGGAAGTATTTTTTTTTCCTGACTGACTGTCATAACGGAACTTTTCTAACTTGGCTTGTTTTGGGCTGTCTCACACCACACTGTGGCCCCATCCAACCTATGCTAAATCCTAGTGAAGTCAAAGGAAAGTCCTCTCAAGAATTTCAGGTCCTCAGCCTCTGAGTGAAACCTAGATTAAACTAAATTTAACTGGGCAACTCCCATGGATCTCTGTGGATTTTATATATTAGGAGACATTCCTACCACTCACTTTAGCGTTAGGTTTATCCAGGGTAAGCTGGTGTCTCCAGAAATGAGCTCATACAATTTGGGCAGAAAGGCTCCTAATTCAACCTCAGGAAGTGCTGACTGAAAGCATGGAGAGGTGTTCTGTTACTGAAAGCATGGAGAGGTGAGTTCCCAATATAAGCACCTCTGATCTAGTGAACTGGTGACTCTATTCGCTCTTGTTCCACCATGCCCACCCCTGGTGATCTGCACATGTGCCCACGCTGCCCAGGAGATGCTCCTGACTGGTGCGTGCAGGTATCTGCACACTCTCTTCCAACAACGTCTTTCATTTGCCATGACTAATCTCTATCCCTTATTGTTTTGCCTATTAACTTTTAAAGTAGTAAAAGGGAATCAACAGACGAAAAGGAAGGTAAGTCTGCTAATTTTTCAAAGTGGTGCTATTAATATTTAGTGCTCTCCTCACCAGCTTAGCAGTTTTAAAAACCAGAAATTTAGTTGGAGAATCCAGATAAAAAATGAGCAACCTTTATGTGGAGTCCATTAACTAATGCTAAATTAAAGTGGCATTGAAATGGAATTAAGAGGGATGTGTATAAAAAAGAACACGTGACAAGCACATGGATACCACATGAATCCATTATGATAAGTATTCTTCCAGTAAGAGCAAATGAATCCATTCTGACCACATACTTAAAATGAAGCCAAACCTGTTGGGCTTTTTTAATAAACGTCAAAGTATCATTCAACCGTTAAACTAAGCTTATCTTTTGCTGAGCCAAAAGACTCATGAGACAGTGCTTCAGCGCAAAAAAAAAAATTACTGTATATCAGTGTAACTCACTGTACAATCACTATACATCAAATAGTAAGAACCTCGCTTTCTTCTACAGATTTTGCACTCCAAATTGGGGATTCAACCCTTAGCCGAGCCTGTTACAGTAAATCTGCTTTGCTGTGTGACACACACTTGAAGTGCCTGAATTCTGTTCTGTAGAGAGCTTCCTGTGCTGCTTCCCTCCACACCTGAGTAAATACAAGCTGCAAAACAAAGGTGATGAACTCAAGCATTTCAGGTAAGCTCCACTGACAACACCTCATTGCCTAACCTAATAACTGCTTTCAGAGATCACCTGAAATAACCTTCTCTTAATATAAGAAACATTAAGCCTTGTGTCTACAGTCTTGTTTGGGGGCAAGACTAAGAGGCCATGCATTTTTTTGAGATACGAGATCCATGCAAATAAAACACACCCTTGTGAATTTTTCTTGATAATCGTAAAGCAAGTCCCATGCGAATCACAGAAACAGCAATGACAAATTTCATGGGTTGGTCATGGCAAAAATAGCAGATTTCACAGCATGACACTGATTAAAAGACACAGACAGGAAAATCACAAATAAAGACATTTAATCTGCCAAGAAAATGATGTTTTTAAGTACTGAATTATTTCTTTATTAATAGAGTTATTCTGGAAGGATATTCTCCAAAGCAGCAAAACTGTAACTAAACAAATCTGTAACCCAAAAATACTCCCAGTTTTAGGAACAGTTCAGTCTTCCTAATTCTTAGTTTAGATACTGCTGAATAATGAAGTGGACAAGAATCCAGGATGACACAATAAACTACACAAAAGCGTATTTTCTGAGCACAGGCTTCCCTGAGCTGGCGGCTCGAGTCTCTCTGCCAACATCAGTATAAAGGGTGCATTATACCTCTGCACAAGGAGAAACCCCAAGGGAAGCCAAGTGTCAGAGCATAAGTATCAGATAAGCTCCCAGCTCTCCCTTATGGACTAAGACTTCATGTTTATTTTTAGAAGCATTGACTCATCAGTCATTGCACTGATGTTCATGTCCAACTGCTTGTCCAAAATGTATGAAAAATTCAAAGCCACACATAACACAGCTGCTTTAGTGCTCAGGTCAGTGCCAAACCACTCTGTTTTGGTGTGAGAATGGAGTTTCCATCTAACCTCAAAGCTGAACCCAGGAACAAACAGTTAAAGCTCAAGTCTCTATTACAGCCCAGAGACTCTGGTGGGAAGCCAGACTGTGCTTGTCTTCCACAAAGACAAGTGGTGGTCTCCTGCCCCATCCAGGTCCTTCTGCACCACCAACTCTTCCTGCTGTTCTCCACATTCTGTGAAAGAGGCTGCAAAGGAAAATTACAATTCTGGAGAAAAATAACGCAAACTGCTTACTCTGTCATCATTCTGTCTTCTGCAACTTGGTTAGGAACTAGAATTTGCACTCAATGGAAAACTTCACTTTAAAAAAAAAAAAAAAAACCAAACAAAAACACCACAAAAAAAAAAAAGACAAAAACAAAAACAAACAAAAAACCCCAGAAAAATCAGAAAGGGAAAAACATAGCCAAGATCAAAATAAAAATTCTCAGGAAACCATTATAATGTCCATTAATATTATATATAAATTCACAAATATTATGATATTATGTTCCAGAAAAAGATGTAAGAACTAGAAATAGTTCTGAGAATGAAATGTGTTTTACTTCAATTAGAAAAAATCCAGTATATTCCATTTCAGTGGTTTACTTAACCACATGTATTCCATTTAATTTATCTACTGTATCAGTTCTTAAGTTTTGGCCTTCCAGCCCCTCCAGCAGCTCTGTGTGACAAGCAGAGGGGAAGAGGGGAACACAGCTGCACAGTTCCTACAAGCACACGAGGAGGAAGGCAGATCTCTCTACAGCACCATTCCAGGGTTCATCTGAATGTGGCCCTATGCTGCAGGACCAAAAAGGACGTGGTCTCCTATGAGAGTTCAGCACTCCCCAGGACCATGAAGACAATGCAAAGAGAATTTTGTGAGGGGAGCCTGAAGGATCTTTCAATTTCCTTATGAAGGACCCATACGTATCCTTTTAAAATAAACCTCTTGTGGGGCATCTCTGAGCAAGGGGAACTCGGATGTCCTCCCCTCTGAGGAATGTGGCGCGATGCTCTCAGATGAAGCACATTAGTGCAGCATCTTTTGTAGAAATAATTAACCTGAGGCTCTTCCCAGAAAAGTACAACACACAGTATGCTGGTTACTAGTTTTTCATACAAGTTCTTTTTAATAAACAGTGGCAAAACCCAAAGAAAACGTCATAAAAATGAATGGTTCTAGCACTTCCTGATGAAACGTAGACAATTCCTCATGCAGAAACAAAAAATGACCCCATCACTCATTTCTCAGAGGGAGGCAGCAATTTCACGGCATAGTAGCCACACAAGGGACAAAAACTAAGATCTTCTTCATTATTATCCACCTTCTAGTTCTGCTCATCTGTATCTGATCAGACAGCAAAAATGTTCAAATTTATTTGGAACTTTAAACCCCTGTTGAGGTTCAAGACTTTAAGCCAACAGGCTGTTGACCAAGAGTGGAAAGCTATACCTGAGCTGGTTTATGGTCAGGGGTGGGAAGAAAGCATACTCTCCTGGGGCTGAGTTTTCTCTAGTTTTTTACACAAGAACAAAGATTAATTACTATCCATTTCAAATCATTATTTCATCTGTCAGTCTAATGCTCTGACTTTTCCTACAATGGACCTTGGCCTCTAGCAAGGTGAACACAAAAATCACTTCCAAATACCATCAGTACACAATATGGCATGATGGACATTTTTCAAAATCTGCTGCACCCCTACATTTTTCTTGATTGCTCAACACATTGGTAGTCATTACTGTAGCAACTTATTTCTAGCCAAGAGATATAAATGTCTGTCTGTGCTGACTGGCAGGGTGCTGTAAAACAGCGCTGCCAGCCAATCAAACACACACTCTCTTCCTCCTTGGGGTGACAGTATATATTTTCAGTGGTATAGCTGGGACTGATTGCCATCAATCAAGACTTGGATTCCCGGTCCATCTCCACAGCATACACATCCAGAGTGAAAGGCCAATCTAACTCAGTATCATTTGGTAAACTCCTGAAACTTTATTAGATTAACATTTTAGGCAAAATAATAATCAGTTCATCAATGCAGGAAAAGACCTCAAAAGTCTAAATGCTTCCAAAATTGGATCTTCTCTGCTTTTAAAAGCAGGCAGATGGAAAACATTTGATTCTTATTTATTACCAGTTAAATTTATGTTCCTTATTTCACCATAAACTACAAGACTTCACAAAAGTGTATCTTATTTCACTGATCTTTAATAACCTGAAAACCGGTAACAGAAACCTATAATGAAGCACCCCATATACTGTAAATTAAAAATAAATAAGAGACCTCAAAGAGGTTTTCTTCAAAAGCTGCTTCAGTTTAGTGTTTCATTTTATATATACACTATGAGAGAGACATCTGTAAACATTTCTAAAGTATAATGCAAAGGAACTAGCTGTGCTATTATCTATTCTAAGCACATGGTTCAACATTTGTTTATGCAAACCATATAATTGGAAACTCTGTCCATTTTCTGCTTGTGCTAAATATTCTGTGTATAAATACTTTTCATAGTAGATAAATAAGGTTTTTATTTAGGTCTTATCACCTTCATATTACATATTCATTGATTTCTAAACTGCCTTAAACAGCTCTGTAGATGTGAAACATTATGAATTCAGTTTTGGCACCTTGGTATTAAATTTGCATATCAGGTCACGCACCGCTTGACATACATGCAAAATTGCACTGCGGCTATTTTATTACAACCCACAAAAGATATTCAGAAACTGCATGCAGCATCAAAATAAATTAAAATGGATAAAAGACCCAATAGTGAACCACATTTTTTTTACTGTTTAGTAGTGCCTGAAGCCATTTATATGTTCTAGTCAATAAACAAAAGTTAGACTAAAACAATTTTTAGACTTTCTGTTATTATATTTTAATTGCAGGGGTAAATATATTTTTTGTCCCCTTACCAATTGTATCCTACTTAAGGCTTGAATTCTTTTAAATTGTATGCTATAAAAAGCAATGTATATGGATCACTGGCAAGCCTTCATGTTTCTCTGCATATGTCAGAATGTATATAGACACTGTGTATCAAAAGTCAGACATACAAAGCAATATATTTGTCTAGTTGATTTTGTAGTTGAAATGTTTTTGTAACTTACTGTGTATGCCAGGGCTGCATTTGCATGGAGACTGCATTTACACAAAGTTAAAAGTGCATCAGTCAATGCTACTCAGCCATTACAGTGCCCTCAATATATACCAACTAACTACCTTTGGTGCTTCATCTACAAATTGCCCCCTTTATATTCAGTAAACTGCAGCAAAGACATTAGAAAATTAAATAGTAGGGGACACATTTTCCAACTGCCCCTCACTAGGGCTCCATTTCAATGTCTACAACACTTCAGGATAAATAATTTTGCATTTCTATTCACTTGTTCCCAGGCCACGCTCACTTGGCTGCTCAGGTACCTCCTCATGCCTGCAAATCAGGCACTCGGGGGTCCCACAGACTCTGCAGGGGACAGAAGGGTGCCCACAAGGCAGCTGTGCCAGCCCAGGTGAGCGTGGCCAGCCTGGCCCCTCTCTCGGCTCTGCTGCCCAGCCATGGACAGCATGAGCAGCTACTGTGCAGCTGGAAGGAGATCCCTAAGAGCCAGCCAGGGCTCGTGCTGGGAGCCTCTGCTGCTCAGCATGACAGCTGCCTTCATCACCCTTGGAAAAAACACAGTTCCCTTCCATGTAAAGTAGGCCGTGTAAGCATTCTCTTGCTCTGTTTTGGGTAACAAAAAGCACAGGGTGAGCACAGGGGTGAGCACAGGGATGAGCCCGTCTTCCTCAAACAGCGTTTGGTTGGACCCTGAGGCAGAGCACTGCTGCATCCCCACAGGCAGACAAGGGTCCAGGCAGGAACACCCCCCAAGACCGCGAGCTGTGCACACACCATCGCACTCCTGCTCCTCCCATGGGTGCCAGGGCACGGGTGACTTTTCCTACATCACTTGCTCTCAACCAGTACTGACCCTTAACTCAGGAGATCCATTAGGAAAAAAATGCTGTGGGGTGGTTGTTTAAGGGATTCTAAATGGCATCCTCCATCAAATCAGGGCAACAGCACAAACGAGGGAAATCCTGTAATTAACATGCAACTCAGTTTAGAGCTCATTTTACTGAGTTGAGTCTAGCTGAAACTAACATGGAAATTAATGACAGAACACCCACTGTAAGTCAGCAAACAACCTTTGGCCACACAAATGAAGCAGGTGATGACTGCACCAGTCAGTATCTGCTCTTGGACCCTCAACCAAAACTTCTGGCTTCTAAGTTTGCTCTGTTTCTTCTCAAAACATCACAAAAGAAATCTGAACATCTACAACTACAAGAAAAACACACACTGAACTCAGAGGAGAAGGATCAGAGCCCCATACGTAGTAGCTGGTGGAGGCAGACAGACCTCTTAAAAAACCTGCATGACTGCACTGAAAATCTAAGCTCATCAGTACTGCTGTGTTTACAGCAGAAACCTTAAAAAATCGACATAATATAACAAATTGGTTCAAAGCATTGCTACAGACCACCGTGCTAAATTCCCACATCCTTAGCAGTTTGTAAAAATGTTTAATTTATGTTTATATATTCTTATTCAAAATGTTAGTTAACAGCCTGTAGGGACCTGGTAATAGGATCCTTTTTTCTTTTTTATGTTTATTAGCTACATTAATGACTGTTTCTGCAATTCTGCTACAAAGACTTGCGTTAATGAACGCCAATTAATTCTGAAATGATTTTAAACAAAGGGTGATGAGAATAACCAATCAACCATGACAGTGTAAAGAGCAAGCAAGCTGCTGTGACCTAATTTTTCTATGTTGATTCTTTGCTGTCAGAGTGCATCATTATTCGTCAAGAACACCTATAGATTTTGCATATACATACTACAACATTATAATTTTGGAAATGCTCTGTTCCTGTTCAACATGGAAAATTACTTCATTTAAAGTACAGGCTTCAATAATATCGACTCACAAACTGCTGATACCTCAGAGGTCAGGCAGATCTTCAGCAGCATTAGAATGACCCTACTAATTTCAGCTTCTTAAAATTTAAGATACAAGGGCTGGCTCAAACACTTGGAACATTTGGCTTTTCAGTCAGAAACATAACAAAGGATCATTTCCCTGATTCAACCTGTTTAATTAGAGGCATAATATCCATCAATCTATTTGTTTATTGTCCACAACAAATTAATCTTTTAGCCATTTAATGCAATTCACAAGGACCTGAGTACAAAAGAATTCCCTGAAACCAGCAACAAGTTGAGTGATTACACTCTTGAAATAACACATATATGTGTCAAATCTGACCTAAAAAGTAAATAGACCATGCAGGCAGATATGACTTACTTGCCTATTGCGTGAACAAACATTAAAAAAGCCATCCAAAACTGTTCTAAATTTAAACAAAATGAACTGAAACTGAGAAATGTCTTTTGCTTTTTCACCTGGTACCTGGTATGTGCTTCCACCACAAGAGCCTTGCTAATAACAAAAGACAGACATTTGAAAGCTAAAATTTCTACAAATCATAGAGTGTACAAACAGAATAGATTCTGTAATTTCATTTTGTAATGGACATACAGTAGAGAATGGACCTTCCTTATCAACATTCATAAATGTCCTCTTTTGTCCAACATACTAAGTGACACAAAATTTATCACACAGCAAAAATTCGTTTTTATTGGTAGTTTTTCAACTGAAGGTAACGCCATTGCCTGACAAAGATGCAGAAAATCATTAAGCCTACAAACAAAAAAGGCCTCTACTAAAGAAATTACATGACCAGTCCTATGGGATCATACTACAGAACACAGAAGAATATGGCACAAGTTAAAAAAGGTACTACTAAGTGACAAAGAAGTAGACAGAAAGTTCAGCAGTAAAAACATTTTTTTCTTTTCTGAGTTTACTTGCTGCTGTCATGGACAGACTGTAAAAGAGAACTAGTGGAGGTGTAGAAAGGGAGCTCCATGTCCAAAGGAGAACATAAACGATGTGATTACTGGCAGGTGTTTATCTGTGGTACTAATTACCAGAGGCAGCATTTGTACCCTGTCTATCACCTGTGTTATTCACGCCCGTTATAGGCAGAATCCACAGCCACCCCCTCTCTCCACTCCAGCTGTGTAGTCACATCTTTTGTGAGCTTGTGTTTGCATCTCCAGCCATGCTGGCAGCCCTCCTGGACTTGTAACAGGTACTCCTCCAAAGACGGACCTCCAGAAGTCTAAATTCTGACAAGACATAAGTCAGTGCAAGTATTTAAATTCCTTAAGAACTTAAGCTTTGGAGCTGAAGCTGAGGCAACTGTTCCTTCCATCCCTTATCTCAGGAAAAAGAGGAGGGAAATGTATTTGGGACTATACATGAGGTTCTGCTCTCAGATAGCTACACCTGGAAGGATTCTTCATGTGTCCACTAACCTACTCCAAATCCAAATCTCAGATCTGCATTTAGCCTTCTCTGTGCAACAGCAGATGCTCTCAGTTTACCACGGGGATGCCTTTTATCCCTCAGAGAAGCACAGCTGAAGTAACTTCCTTGGAAAAAAAAAAAGGCAGGAAAAGAATGAGACAAGAAGCTCTGGCATACAAATCTTTTTGTTCACTTCTCTATATGCAATCCAGAGTCTGCTATTCTCAGCACAGTATGAAAAACATTCTCCTGAAAGAGAGCACAAAGGGCTCTATCACTTTTATTGGGAGACATTCATTTTTATTGCAGTAGGCTTTACTAGAGTAAAGACAGAGGGCTGGATCCCCAATGCCACAGAGGCACAAACTGAGATGGGCTTTGCTGCCTGTATGCAATACAGGCACAGACTGGGGCTATGTTTAGAGGACAGCGATGTATTCAGCCTCCTGCCCTCCAAACACGGCAGTGCCAGCCACTCCCAGCCTAGGGTGCTGCCTGATCCATGAGCAGCATTCCTCTCTCAACCAACCAATCTTGTTCTCCACTTGCATCACAAAACGTTTTGGTGGCATGATGTCAGGGCTTTGAGAGCCACAGTACCATCATTCAGGTTTTCCCGTGTCCACTTACTGAAGTCACTCCATATTGTTGCTGACTGATTCATATTTATAATGATAGAAGTTTTGCATTAACATCTCGCCCTCCACAAAGGCTTTACTACTGAAATGCCAATTGAACCATAGCTGTAATGACCCTATTTTATAAGGCACACATTTCAGGCACTTTTGCAAATGGTTTTAAAAAATGTAGCAGTTAAATTGTGCTGCTAACATAATATGAATGTGTCATCACACCTTATCAAGCAATTTTATCAAAGAAGGATGTGATATGGAATTTTGCTGTTACGATGCAGAAGAAGGAACTTGGAGAAAAAAGTGCAGTATTAGAACAATGACACCCTTCTCCACCTTACACTCAGCAACCTGTAGTGTCGTTCAGTTATGAGACAGTCTAGGACAGCTGAAAGATACACTTGGGCTGACATCTTATTAGATTTTTGTTTGGTTTTTAAATATTAAATGGAGGGTCTCAAATTCACCACGTGATTTCAACTAGAAAAACTGTGTGAAACAACACATATCTCAGCCCTAACGAAGCTGTATTTTCAAACTCTGAGTCTTCAGGCCTTTCATCATCATATTTCTGCATGCATTATACCACTAACGATGCAATACACAAAGAGGACAAAATGTCAGCCCTCGATGGAAATGAACTCCCCACCCTTCAACATTCAATAATCAGACCTTACTTAATTTAAATGTGTTAGATCATCAGTCTATTATTCTTCCAGCTTTTTATAATGATTTCTAACAGTGGCCAGACATTGTACACCTGGCTGGAAAACGTTTCTTTTTAAACAATGCAAGAACTAACCAATATGTAAGCCCAATAATTAAATTACATTTAGCTGCTGGCCATTGTTATTCTGCACTCCTCTCCCACCGAGGGAGCTATAGTGATCCGATTTAAACAGCAACCTAGCAGAACACTTTTCATTGCCCATGATTGTTGTGCAGAGTAAATTGGCTCACATCAGATTTGACTCTAATTTGGGTTTCAGAACAGTTAATTTGAACTTAAGCACTTACGGAAGGGCTGTTAACAAGAGCTGCCTGCACTGGAATTCTTCTCGTTGCAGTGCTGTCAGAACCCAGGTCCTTATGGATCATGTGTATATGCTTTCTGGCACTCCACTTGCAACGTTATGTGTGTCAGAAAACAACTTAGCAGATATTCAACAATGTCAAAGGAAAATAACACAGATGCACACAATAGATTCTTGCCATATGAACAGAAAACAGAAGTAAATCCATTTCTTTTCAAAGACACAGCTACCCTGTGACTTAATCATGCCAGGATTAAATCGACCTTAGTCCTTTATTGTGCTGTTTTGGTGTTTCAGCAAAGCAAGTAGGGTCAAGCTCTGCTCATTCATAAGTTACCAAGAGATCCATGGAAATAGCTAAGGGCTGAATTTTATCATCATTAGCTATTACATTAATAGCACTAATGTCTTAAATCTTAATATTCTGGCTCATTAGCTCAGGTAAAAGACTATTAATATAAAAGGTGTATTTTAGCCCATCAACAGAATTTATAAAGGCTTTTGTTTTGTTTTATAACATTGTCTCCCTTGCAGTATCAGTGGTTAGTACAAACATTAGATCACAATATCCCTACAATTAATAATGAAAATATGATTTAACAATATAAATACAAGCTCTATTATTACTCTGGCTCAGACAGAGCTTAACTTAATTTTACTCTATCATAAATCAAGTGTGTTACCCCTATCCACACCTAATTGGTTGATGAACATTTTTTTTTCCCTAGCAAAAGTACACCACACTTAGAAGGGACTGAAGGGAATCTGGGTTTTGGGTTTGGATTTGCTTGTTTTCCAGCATATATCAAGAAAATAATTCTAAGATCAGCTCAGAAATTAGTCTTTTAAATGACAATGCTGCCTACAGAAAACAAAATTAAAAGTGTACAGAACATATCTTAGCCCCTGAGATAGTCCAGTGGGCAGACTCCTGATATTCTGGCATAGAAGTCTCCTGCTACCTCTAGTGCCTAAATGTGATCACAAACAAGTGGCACAGAACAAACTTAACCAGAAATCATGCAAACACTGTCAGAAGGGAGAGTCCTTGTGACAAGTCTGGCTCACTGATACACAGTAAACCAGAGTCAGGGCCTACACTCTAAACCCAAATGTAAATTCTGTATGGGTATACAGAGAGAACACCACTGATTATGATGGCATTGAATATCTACAAACGCCCTTTCGAGAAGATTCCAATTACAAAGTCAAGCATAAGAGCATCAGTTACTGCCTGGATCCAAGTGCTGCTTGTGCAGCTTGGAGGGGGCTGTTTTCTGTTGTTCTGTTCAGAATAAAGAGACAAAATGTCCCAAGTCCAAAGCTGTACTTGAATAAGTGAGCGCAGAAATGCATGTAACAAATACATACTTAATTTTGTTTGCATATTACCCTTTTGCATCCTGCATTGAATTATCAACTGTATTTTTAAGTTCAGATGTAATTAAAATAATTAACAATAGCAACACCAACTATTTATTATTCAATTAAAATACGTTCCACACTGTTCTTCATGTGTACTTGTTCATTTCCTCCAGACATAAGTAATGTGTAGACAGATACATTGCTTATTTACGACCCCAGTGACAGTAAATGTGGCATATGTGCCTACAATGTTTGACAGATAAAATGAGTTATTTACAGAAGCTGGCTTTATTATGTATGAACACTGAAACAGCGATAGTATTTGGAAACTTCTCCATTTATTTTCCCAAGAGCTTGTTTCAGTGGAAATTGTGTTTTGAAGTGCTACATAAGAGGATAGCACAAATAGTCCAGTCCACTCTGTAATGCAGTCATCACTGGCATGTGCTAATTTTAGAATGGTCCTTTCTGAATTTATTTTTACAGGTCTTGATTCAACCACTACTGAACTCAATGACAAGTTTTCTATAAGCAACTGCAGATTTGGAATTCAGTCCTCATAAATAATATCTGTGCAGAAGAGTAAGTTCATTTCTGGATCTCACTGTTTGGCATAATATGGAGGAAGTATAGATATATGAGAGGAGTGGAATGGAGTACACTTTTTTAATCTATTAACCTTAGGTATGAGAGGGGGGAATATGCAGAACACTTTTGATCTATTAAACTTAATTGTAAAGGGCTACAAGTTGTTTCCAAAAATTGCTTCCATGAAGCCAAAAATAAAAATTACACTCACTTTGGCAGGAAAACAAACAGATCCTCATGGAGAAAATGCATTGACTTTTCCTTTTTGGTAAAACTAATATGCTTAGACAGCAGATTTTGAAATAACTTATATCTCTTTTAGTTGTGCAAGACTGATGTGCAGTGGGTTATTTTTCTCCTTTTTCCCCAGCAGTCTCCTTTAATCCATTTTCTACCCTTAGTTTCGGAACGGCTCAGAGCCTTCTCCCAAAACAATGCAGCCAATGCCAGAGAGTGCTGCCCTGGCTCTAAACCTGCTGCTGTGAAGTGGTGCTTGTTGTGCAAGTGCGTTATGCAAGATGCTGCAACTTGGAGAGCCCAGTGTCAAAGGTAATCCCTCCGGAGCCTTGCATAACAGCCACAAGCAAAATGACACTGGTGGCTTTTCATTGTCTCTGGATGTGGGTTGTTTTCTGTTTTCTTATTGTTGTAGATTGGTGTTTTGTCTTTTCAAATGAATTCTGCAATTTACCAATTTTTTCCCCAAAATTTCAACAGAGCTGTGTGCATGTTTTGTTTAATTTTCAAGTACCTTTATACACATCCCATATGGCACATATTTTTGTATACACAAACTCCTGCCACAGCTATCCAGGCCTCGAAACCTTTAGAACCCTTTCAAGGAATATTTGTGCTGTCTACTGTGGGCAGACCTGAGTTATCTCAGTCTGTGTTTCAGGCTGGAAAAAATAAAGTGTAAGCCTTAGCTGAGGCTCTCAGCACAGTTTATTAGCTCAGACACAAAGCTGTGGTAAATGCAGTCCTGTGGCTTTCGCCCCCCCATTCCTCAGAGCAGAGAGAGAGCAATCATTCATGAAGGAGAACCGCTCCAAAATATCTGCTATGTTCTTTGCCCAATGTGACACACAATCCAAAGTGAGACTTTGCTACAAGGATATAGGATTACAATAATCCATATGCAAAGTCCAGCCATCACCACTGTAAAAATACACCAAAAATGGTGGGAGAACACATTTGAATACCTTCTCTTATGCACATAAATACAGAAGCTTTGGCTCCACACCTCATACATGTATTATAATAACCTCAAGGTTTTAGAGCAGCTTTTTCACTCAAAGCTTCCTAATAGAAGATACTGGATTGCTTCTCAGCTACAAAGCACTCACTTAAAATGTTCAGACTTCTCTGTGACAGCAGAGTACACGTTGTGCTGCTGTCACAACACCCCAGCTATTTGCAATCTGCATCTGATGGTATATAAGAGGGAAACAGGGGAAACTGTAAGTCCCAAGAGTCATGGGACATCAATACTGTGGGCAAAGTGCATCTTGCCTTGTTCAAAAAGGGACTAAGTAGGAAAGTAGTTGTGGGAAGAAAGAAGAATTTAAGAAATAACTGCATGATCCCACTCAGCGAGAGACAGAGAAGCACTGCCAGTAAATTTAGGCATTGAACAGAACAGAGAACATTCAGCTGAAAACTGGTTCCCTTGGGTCTAATTTTTGGTGGAAGGACCAGAAATGACAATTGTTAGGGCCTGTGATATCCTCTATTCAGGGCCAAAACCAGAAACCAGATGCAGCGAAGATCTCCGTGTAGCTCCACGTCACAGGAGACAGGGCAACAAAATTTGTAATTCCTTCCCACTTTTATCATGTGTGATCTGTTGTGAAAGCACAGCACTGTACCAGGAAAAGCCTTTCCAGGCTCTGTATTGTAAGTGTGGATGTAGATCTAAGCGCTCACCTGACTACGTACTGCTTATTTATAATTCTGTATTTATACACACACAGAGAACACAAATCGGTGAAATCACTGCCAGAAAAATAATCGTCTGTGAAGCCCACAAAAGCTCAAGTTAATACAGTGCAGAAGACAATTTTACTTCCAGTACTTTGAACAGGTGCCCACAATCACATCTCATCATGCAGTGCCCCATGTTAGCTAATAGGAAAACAAATAAAGTACGAGGCCTTTCCACAGGATCCCAAGTAAGACTGGCTTTGTTAAAGGACAATCCTTACAGTGGTTTATCTGGGAACAGTATTTCCTATGTATTTGACACAAACAGCCTCTTCTTCAGCATCAGAGCTGCTTGTCTTATTTCAGCTATTTGTTCTTGAACAAACATGTTTATTGTGGCTAAAAAAGTGGAAATCCCTCTCTCTGTTCGTGCCTCTGTTCTCTCCTGTCCTTCAGTGACCTGCCATCTGCCTTCCCCTAAAAACTGACTGGAGCAGCCAAAAACATGGAGAATTTTTCTGAGCACCCACTTCTGAAACCCTATCTGAGATTTGTTATGGAAAATCTTCCATGCTCGGCTGTAAAGATCAGTTCTCTCTGAAGGTGCTTCATTATGGAAGCTGCCTCTAGCACTTTGAGAAGCTTTCCCTTCTCAAAGAGCTGGAGAGTGCAGCCCATGGTGAGGAGAAGGCAGGATCTTCTCCATTCCTGTCACCTGCTGATGCAGGGGTTTATGGTTCTTACAGGGAAGCTGTAGAAGTCAGGTGGCCTCTACTCTACTAGGACAGGTAATTTATCCCAGGCCACTCACTACCTGTTCCAGGGCCAGGGAAAGAAGCTGCATCTCCCTTAGTAAGAAGGGCAGCATGGCAGAAGTCAATCTGTGGAGAGAGTCGGTGCCAAGAAGCCAGAGAACACAGGTGCATGTCTTGGGGGAAAGGAGGAGAGAGAAGGGGCTGTGTGGCACCAGGGTAACTTCTCCTGAGCGCCAGAGAGCATCTGGAGCATGTTACTGGCATTCCTGCAGAACTTCTCTTGTTTTCCTTTCAGCCAAGAGAACTTTAGTTCAGAGATTTTCAGAGACCACTCCTCAATGATCCAAAAAACAGCAACTGGACAAGCTCAGATTTGTTTCCGAAGTGTGCTCCTCAGAAAAAGTAAAATGCTAACAGAAAGGCAGTATTTTTCTTTCTAGCACCTGGCTCTTGCAACCAAGCAAATCAATAGTAATACGATATTCCTGGTTTAGTTAAATCATTGAGCATCTGAAATCTGGCTGCTTATCTGAAGTCTTCATTGTAGCTAAAACACTGGCTCTGAAAAAGAGAGATGAAAATTCTAAGTAAACAGGCTATCTCTCAAAAAATCTGATACTTGGGACTAGGGACTTATAGTAGAATTCTAATAAAAGCAGAAAAAAACCCATTATTATAAAAATAAATCAAATATATTCAATATATCAAAGTATATTAAAAACTGTAGCAAACAATTTTCTTGATGAAATGCAGGTGCAGTTACATCTTAATAAAAGGTGTTTACGAAAACAGCATTTGCAAATTTTAATTTTTCTTCTCCTCTGAAAAGCAATAATTCTCTACATCCTACTCTTGCTTTCAGTCCTAAATAAGACTTATTCAGACTGATCATTTATGGCCCAATTTTGCTTCTTCTAATCAAAATCGGAAAGCCTTACTTCTCACATGGAATTGCTGGGATTACCCACAGCAATACCATCACAAAAGGGCAGGGCAGGTCTTGCCTGGCTGTATTTTACCATCACCTTGACACCCCACAGAGAAGGATCTGCTTCTGAGTCTGGTTTATTTTGTTTAGCTTTAGCACAGTGAATTGGGTATTTTATGTGTCAAGGAACTGGCAAGAACCAGTTTATCACTACATGGAAGGGAAAAAGCAATAGCACTTTTACGTAAAATTTAGTGGGATTTAAATTTACTTCTTCGTATTCAATATGCACAAACTCGCTGAACGCAGCCCTGCCTCCATTCCACCCTGCCCAGTCATTTTCCCTCTGGTAGTGGAAGAAATAATTTATGATAATGAAAAAATGTCAACCATTGGCACAGGCAATGCATACCCCCTTATTGGCTATTGTCACTCCACGGACCTCAGGAAACTTTGATGGTCAAGTTCTGCTCTCAGAAATAGTGGCAAAGTTCGAAATCCCTGGTTTCCAAACTTGAGATCTGCAAACCATTTGTGGTCCATGACATCACAGTGCATAGTGCCCGCCATAAACCCATGTTAAATGGTGACCTTCGTGATCACGCGATTGTGGAGCAAATGATGTGGTTGCTAGGATAATTGTTTTGAATAAAAAGTCCCCTTTTTGGTATTTCCCTAGCTAAATTTGTGCCATATTTCATGTCAATGTGTAATTGCATGTGTTGGCGGGAAGGAAAGATGTTACAATCTCTCTTTATTCCAATGCAAAATAAACTGTGAAGTTTTTCTTCACAAGGAAGCCGCTTAAGAAAGCTACTCCTGGATGCAAAGAGAGGTTCAAAATTAACCATGTTCAAGTGTAAGCAGCATATGTTAGTACAAATTATATTTTTGGGGGAAGTTTCTAGTTTCTGATGACATGAAAGTTAGATTTCTTGACATCAAAAAGGATTAAACCCAGTTAAGGTTACTGACCAGGATGTGAAGCCTTCATTCAGGGTGAACTCTAAGTAATAAAAATCCAAATCCTGACTCCCCCAAGCCACCTGAGGATCCCTATGATTTTCTAAGTTTACAAAGTAGATATTAGTGTTTTAGCATATTTAAGAAAGCATTATCTCAATGTTTTTATTTAAAATACTGGCAAATATAAATGGATGTGTGGGTATTTACAAACAGCAGAAGTAATTGCCAGCTTGTCTTGTGGATTTCAGCACCACAGCTTGCAGTTCAGTGAAATATAACCCAATGAGTTTACACATCTGGGGGATATAACAAAGGGAAATTATTCTGAGGATGTGTGCAAGGGAAAGCAGCATGTATCAACTGAAATATGTTTAGACTGGCAGTATTGATGGGGACTGAGGCTTAGACCTATGGTCACCGACTTCTCTCAGAGATCGTTGCGAATCCAAGCAAAAATAGGCTCATTAGCCTGGAAAGTGACTGAATCTGTACTTATCTTGCCTCTTCCTCCCTCAGCTCCCCAAAACCTTTTCTTTAAGCTCAGTGTAACAGGACAAATAGCTAACTGAGCCGCACCCATAGAAAAAATGAAAATCACCACCTACCTTTTTTAACTTTCCTGCACTGCACGTACACAAAATCATCCCCACTAATGGGATCATGGGTGATCAAACCTAAAATGCAACTCCAAGAAACCTATTGGAGGTGGTTTCTATATGCTCTTTTGTCATGAAAAAGAACAGTCATTCCCTCCCTAGGAAGAGAAAGGGATACTCTGTGGGCCAGCCATGGCCTCTTATCACCAGTTAGGAGTTTGGTATCTGTAATGATACAATAGGGTTCTCTACCTGCCTTGTGTGTATTAATTTTATAGTTAAAACACTGTTTGTTCCATTTATACACTTACCTAAATTTATGCTATTCTGCTGCTCTTAAGACTCAGTATGAGAGAATGGAAAACAAACTTTGCAATGACCCAGCAGGAAGAGAAAGACAGAAGTGAATTTCTCTACTCACAACAGGAGCCCTGGTGTTGGTATTTGCTACATCACACTGATTTTCAAAGGAGAGATTTTAAAACTTCCTTTGGCCTGAGATGAAACTCTTAGAATTTCTAAACTGTTTTTCTCTTGTTTTATTATATGAGGGAACAATCCAATGTTTCTTTTAAAATGGGAAATGGTATCTCTCTGCCATAACAAAAGCCTGTTTTAGATTGGTTTATTGCCCAAGTTTTAAATGCACATTGCCACAGCGTTTCAGAGGAGTGTATTTACATTTACCTTTCTAAAACACACAGTATATTATGTTGCAATTAAAAACCCACAAACTCAATCTGATATTTCTTCACTAATTTATTCCCAAGCCAATATGTATTTTAATGTTCCAAACTGTTGCTAATTAACACATGGAAATATTTTAACATGGATTTTGATTAATTCCATTTAACAGTCTAACCAGTGCTAAAGCATATGTGGTGTGTCATTTCTTTCTTTTGAGGAAGGCATTGGCATTAAATCTTTCAATCTTCCTGAGCACCAAATGCTAATTTCAGGAAGATTAAATAACAGACTGCAGCTACAGTTTCCTTTCTTTACTTCCCAGAAGGTGAAATGAACATATTTATGTGGGAGGAATTTCTTTACTGCACAAGCCAAAATACAGAAATCAGATTTTTTTCCCAACATTGCTAATACACCAGCAATCGCCTGCCAACTAAATAACTTTAACCTATATCTGCAGTTCATGGAGCATCGCCAAGTTATATGTTCAACTTTCTTTCACTGTGGTTTTTTTTTTATTAAAGTATTCCCATATGATGTTTTCACTTGCAGCTCCTAAATGCTTCTCCATACTTGAATGAGAGACTACAGCTTATAGTGGGGTGGCTCTGGCCATAACACCAGAAATGCTCATATAAGACCTCCTCTGATTTTCACATTTTGAAGGTGTGTTATAAAAATGATTCATGTTGTGTCGCTGCAATGGTTTAAAATCTGAGTGTAATTCTGCATGTCAACAAAGTAAAGCACAGAAAACAGCCTGAGGTGTGCATGTGAGTAAGCACCTCACACCTGTGAGAATGCAGGAGACAGAGCAGGAGAGGCTGCCTGGGACAAGGGATCACTGACCTGAGTATCGATCCAGCTTTTCATGAGGCGGAGTCTGATCAGCTTAAGAGCAGTTAAGCACTTCTGTTCTTGTGATCACCCTCAGAAAGGTGACCACACCCGAGTACTGCAGTTCCTCTTTCCCTTATGGCAAGCCCAGTCTCCCTGTGCTTATACCCACTGTCCATCCTCTGCTCCATGGTCAGCATGTTCCTACTGAAAGCCAAAACAGAATGCACTGTACATTCACATCACACCTGCATCTCCTTCATGTCCTCCTCACCTCTGTTGTCTAAGTAACCTTTTCTTATTATTATTTTCCTAGGTCTTATTGTACTTGTTGCAATATTCTCTGTAAATCTTCACTCAGCTTCTGATATATGGCGCTGTCCCTCCTCCTTTGCCTTTCACTAGCTGTATTTCTGTCTCAACTGCTCATGTAACATCTGAAGTGTTTTATGTTTGATTTCTTACTCTGTCTACAATACTCAACCACATTCTGCACCATTCAGCTGTCTGGATTCCTGGCATTTGCAAGAGAGCATTCCAGTTGTTCCTTACCTATCTACACCTACCAGATACAACAGTCTGATTTTCTACTTGACTACCGTTTTCATCAGGATTAAAACTTTCTTCTCCAATTCTGCATTTACACCCACTGATTTTCTTTATGCTTCTATTTACACATTTAACAGGTGTGTGTTGGATGCAATGTTTTCATCATATTCACCAAATGAGCGGCACTGGGAGAAAGTAAATTATAGCTTCTAGGGAGAGTCTCTGCTCTCGTTTAAGAAGCAGAGGCTATCCTGAGAAGCCCCAGGTTCAGTCCCAGGGATGAATCACAACAGCTGTCATTGCCCATGCAGAAATGTGTGCACACCCTCCTTCCTGCACTTGAGAAAACATGTGACTTCTGTGTTCTCAGACTATTTAAAATCTTGGTTTCTCTATGAAGAATAAGGGTTGTGGAAAAAAAATCTGAAAGTTATGACAGGAATGAGCAGTGAATACGTAGGTAGGTTGTTTCAAACTAGCTGTGTGTTACTTTAGAGGTTGCATCAGATAAAATAAAATTTAACATAGCTGAAGGTAAAGTATACAAATGGCCATTCATTGTAGTACAGAAGGCCAAATGCTGATACCTGAATATCTGCCCATCCTGTTCTCAGAAAGAAGCATGCATGCTGCTCACTTGAGGGCTGATCACAGCCCAGAGTGAAAACACACGTCATGAAATATTCAAATACATGAAAATGGCATTTTTCCATCTTTTCTTACACGCGCATTGTTTATTCTACTGATTGGAGAGGATATTTTTATTAAAGCAGGTTATATTCCAGAAAAGTATTAAGAAATAGTGCAAAGGCTTCAACTTCATTCCACCTGCTAGGCTGGTCCTAAAAGAATGCCCTTGTTAGCTGACAACTAAGCAGACTACCAAGATCGAAGAACATCCTTCCTTATGCATTTGCATGCCAGATGGACCGATACAAGGTGCTGAAAAATTAGCTCTACCAACTCCTGGTTATTATTCAAAAAGTACATTAATAGTCAACATTAAGATAACACAAGACTTAATGCTGGTTTTACACAGCTTGTGATATTTTACTTTAAAAAAGTGACTCTTCCATAGTCATACACCAAATTTATTGTCAAAGTTATGACTATGACACCCCACAGTCCCCCTGCAGCCTTTGAATGATGCCTTCACATATTTGCTCAAGCCAAACAAATTCTACTGCTCTCCCCAAAGCCTTTGAGGTCATTTTACTTTGTGACATTTCATAAGACACCAAATGAGACAAGCAATTACTGTGGCACTGGGAATTTCAAAAAGGTTTTAAAAAAAAATAAATTACTCTTCAAGACACCACAGGTCTGACTCTTCATAGAGTTAACTCTAACTTCACTCAGACTTTTTTCCTTCCCCACAGCAAGTCAAAATCAGGAGTAGCTTATGAAACAAAAACCCACTAATGAACACACAATGGGAAAGAAGCAACCTAACCCTTCTTTCCCCAAACCAAATACACATGGTCAGTTCTTTTAGCCACACTTATTCAAGAGACTCTAAATGCTCTGTTCTGAAATGCAAACTTCCCACTGGTCACAGTGGTTCAAAATCAGGCCCTAAATATGTTTATTTATGTTTTATTTAAAATAGACAAGCTGTCCTCCTGCTATCCCTGCAAAACAGCTTTGCTAGCCATTGTCCAGGCCATCGGACAGTAGCCTTCAAAAGGCCACAACGAGGTCTTCAGTCGAGTGGTGTCATATGGTCTTCATTTAGAAGTATCATAAGAACATTACTTCTCACAGTATTTACAAATTAAAAACATATGGCTGTAACCTCTAATACTGCAAGAAATACTGCTCTTTGGGTTTGTTTTTGGCCTCAGACTTTTGAAATATGAACCAAGCAAAGGGATTTCATCTTAATGCGTGATTCAGCCCATTCTTCTTCCAAGCTCAAAGTCTGGGGGACAGCTGAAGCTGGCATCTGAAAAAAGTGATTTGCCCAGAACTATGGTAATATACTACAGTTGGCAACTAGAGTAGCATGTATATCAAAAAGGGGTGGGGCTGGTTAAAGGCATCTACTTTTTATTTAATTAAAAAAAAAAGGAAAGATATTATCCTGGCTTCGGTTCCTACAAAGAGTTTTATAAGTCATATATAAGCCTCTTGCATTTACTATTTAGGTTCAATCAATATGGTTATCTACCTGTCAATTTTTCTTGCTCTTTAATGCAGAGGGAGAACAGCCTTTTTTATAGCTAGCTCAGAAAGCACTAAGCAAATCAATACATGCAGCGATAACAGAATGATTTGAAACACGTAACAGAAGCTTATCACTTTGCAGTATACTGAACCCGTCAAAATATTTTCCTAGAAGTAAAGTGAAAATAGAAGTTCTCCATTTTTTATTCCTTAAGTGGGTGGTGACATAGATGTCGTAGGCCTTTTGGATTTGTTCCTAGCTTTGTATTTTTGGGAAAATTTCGTACATGAGCATTTGCTACTTTGCAGGAACATGAGGCCAATTCTGTAGTGAGATTTAAAAACTCTGCCTTGAGAATCAAAAATTATCTCAATTGCTCTTGATTCCCCATCCCTAAACATTTATTGGAAATCCATGCATTGTTCTGGGGAAGCAGGCCAAAGGTTTTCCAGGAATGCAGCTTCTGATGTTCCCACAGACCTTAAAACCCTCTGCTTTACTCAGTGCTCTCAATAATTTGTGCTTGAGCCCAGTCTGAAAAGTACAGGCCTTCTTTCAGCTGTCACCTGCTGCATTAGTCAATTTGAAATAATTTGTAAGCACCCGATTCCTAGAGGTTTAAATATACATACATGTATCAAGATTCTGGATTTTAAAGCAGCAGAGAGAGGATCAGCTGTTATTGTGGTCTCTAACATCTACTTTTTTGAAGAAATGCATAGGATTTAACTATGCAGCTCTCTTCCAGTGGTAAGTAACAATCATCTGCCATCATAGGATTTAAGTAGGTGGAATTCTGTATAATACAAAAGCTCTGTGAAATATTCCAGGCTTGCCACAGTTTATCAAATGTTAAATGCAAGCTCAAAATTAACATATACGTGTGTGCATGTAAGTATGCACATAAACACATACTAAAGGGACAAGAGTTAATAGGAAAGGAACAGGAAATAATGTTTACAGCTTGAGGCTTTCTATCATTTTCTCTCCCAGTTTTAGCTCCAAGGCCATTGCTATCAACTATATGTCATGAGATCTGGTGCATTTCTTCATGTGCCCCAGGAACTCACACGATAGCCCTATGGCTTCCCAGTTCATAAAGATCTGCTCCACAACCTTTGAACCTCAGGGGCGGCCAGGCCTGGGCACTACTGGTTACACTGGGTTTTGCTCAAGGGGCCAAACCATGAAATGTTTTACCTTCACCCTTAGAAAACAACACTGATATGAAAAACAAAGCAAAAAGGTAAAAGAAATCAATAGGATCACAAAATCACAAAGAAAAACTTCCATGACATAATTAAAAGTCTACAGAGGCTCTGCTGCTTCTATTTCTCTACCAGAAATGGCCACGCATGGTGCAGCCAGGTCTGAACAAGCTCGAGAGTGGGTGAGCCAAGGTCTGCAAATCACACAGCAGCACCCACTCAGAGGCAAGGATTAGTGCACACGTGTACAAGAGCTGCTAACTCTACCTCCTGACCCAACCTGGCGAGTCTGTGTGAACTTTCTGTGAATCTCTACAACCCTGGAAATGACTAACCCACGATCCATTGCCCGTCACAGACACGCCAGCAGCGAGGCATTAACAATGCTGTCTGCTGCAGAGGAGCTGAAAGATGGATGGGCATCTCTGATGGCAGAACTGGGCCCAGCAAATGAGCAAAGATTCTTAGAGCAACACCTCAAGTGACACAAATTATGTTATAAAATTGATCACTTCCTTACACATGGCAGAATGCTTCCAGGGCACTCAACATCCTATTCCATTAAGCCATGATAAATGACACCATATTTCCACATCAGTCTGAGCACTTCTTTTAAATCTGCTTGTTCAAATATTTGGTTACTTATTCCCCTCTCTCTCCATAAGGTAGCAGGAACTGTCTTTTTCTTTTCCAACACTGCATGCCCTAATGGGTGCCATTATTGCAGAACCATCACCTAAGAATTTTATTTCTTTACAGAATTCCTCATCTTAAGAAAAAGCAAAATTTTGAGAGAATCACTAAAAACCTTTTGGTGTGCAATTTATCTGCATACACTCAGCAACTTGAAAAACTGGGCTCAAATATACAGGAAAACCACAGAACAAATCATGGAGAAATGCCCCAAAAAAGTAACTGTCCTACTGCTAGCTTGGAGAAGATCACCACCAGCACCTGGAACGGCGTTAAGATGGAAACCTGTGGAGTAGGAGCAAAATTGTTTCAAGCAGATCACTATGGCTCGAAGTGGCTTGGGAAGGTCCATAAATTGATAAGCACCACCAAAGGATCATAAGCCTCCACATCAATTGTATAAAGATTACCAACAGAGCCACTCACTGCAGTCATTCTGAAAAGGTTATGGGTTTCACAGGTGTGCACTGTCAGTTCTGATTAAGCTTAAACTAAACCAGTTATCTATAATGTTGGATTGGAAGGAGTTTTATAGCTGAATGCAAGGTAAATCAAATTCAGGATACACATCTGTGGAAAAACACAGAGGGCCAAAGTTCACAGTCCTGACACAGGCGAAAAAATCCAACTCTACAAACTCAGGAAGAGATTTGCCCGTAAAAGATCCATCAGTCTGGCTATTGTCCTGTGTTCTGTCTCAGAAAGGAGAGTTATTTTGTCACAGCTTTGGGTTTTCTTTCCCTCTTCAAATTATTATTCACTCTCAAAATGCAGACTACTTTAAGATTATTATCTATGTTCATTTCTAAATTGCCTAGAGTTAACCATTTATCTGAATGTAAGTGAAATTAATTACACACCTATACTTTTCACTACGCAGGATATAAACTAAAGTAGCAACAAATTCATAATGCAATTTTTCATCTTTGCAACTAGGAATCTTTCCAAAAACAACAGTTCACATCAGAGGTTCCTAGAGCTATGCTAGAAGAGTGTGGGTGAAATTCTGCACCCAAGCAACGCTGCTAACAACTCAATTGATTTCATAGTGCCAGGATTTCACTCAAAAATAAAGAAATTAAAAATGCATTCTTAATAGTTGACACAAATTGCAAAAGGTACATCTTATTTCCAAAAATACTTCGCATTAATGCTGCACTTTAAAGTGCCTCTATTGACTCACAGCGTTAATAGATGGCAAGAGTGAAAAAAAGTATTTGCTTTTGCAACATCATTATTTCCTTTTCATGCAATTATTTACTTGCCAAACAATGCTAGCGACAAATCGCAGCAGACTCCGAAGTCATCTACACCAGCAGATTTTTAACCCAAGGTAAAAATAAACAGAAACATCTGTAAAGTAATCTTGCAGAAAGCTACGTTTATTAACAAATACATTTTCTAATAAAACACCATCTGCAAGCAACCCTCAGCTTCCACTTGATATAAATAGGCCTTTTACTGTTTTCAGATGCAGTTCCCAGAAAATTATTCCAAGCTCTGCTGCAAAACACATCAGTCTTTGTTGCTGCCTGGAATGTTAATAAATAACATCAAGTTTTTAAATAGTCAAACAAATTATTGGCTTGAAACAATTATTTCAATAGAAAAAGCTGACCTTTTGCAATAAAGTGGTTTAAGAATGCATTGCTCCTCATTCCTAGGACAAAAAGTATTACCAAGCAGGGAAATATTTTTGGGAAAATAGAAAGCTATGAAAAATCCATCTTGCAATTCTGCTCATAAGTACACTGTACACCTACCTTGCAAAGGTTACTTGTTTAGAGAAACTCAGACTAAGAGAAAAAATACACAAGGTATAAATAGTTCAATCTGTATCCTTATTATACATTTGTGCTTGGAATGGATACGAATATGAACCAACTAAAATGTTCCTCACAGGACTACTGTACTGACCAGCAATACAAAATTCAACAGCTTAAACTGTTGGTTGCAGAGATTGGGACTGAATCCCAGTATTAAGAGCTCTTCAAAATGCATAAACGCTTCAATGGGACACATTTTCATAAGCATTATTCACAATTTAAGTCACATTAATTCCAATAAAAAGAAAAAAAAGGAATTTAGCAAACTCTGCAAATAAACTCCTTACTGGCAGGACTGTTTAGTACCACTGAAATTTGAACACTGCCATTTTTCCTTAGAGTTTAAAACAGCAATCTGTCTATCAAACTGCCTCCTAACTGAGAATTCAAGAGTGAAAATTGCAGATGAACTGAGATATTAGAGTTCCCTGTCCAGAACTGGTATAGCTGGTATACATATATTACACCCAACAGAGATCTAGCCTTTTAATATTAATCATAAATAAGAAATGTTAGTATTCCAAAATGTGCTTTAAAAACTACATTAAACATTGCTCCTGGGACAATCACAACAAACTGCCGAAAGAAGTCATGCACATTCTAGAAGAAGGAATGTTTTACACTGTAATTCCAGGAAACGCAACTGCGTATTTCCAGACAAAAATATTTAGTGAATGTAATACTCAAGCAGTACTAGAGAGGAGATATCTTAAACCACTTACTTCACTAACAGGAGGAATGTTGAGCTTTGGTACTTTGTTCTTCGAACTAGGTGTGTTCACTTTTCCTTCCAGCAGTGTTCCAAAGGACTGATTTCCATATCCACTCTCAATTTCTACTGGGGGTTTCAGTTCAGGTGAGTCATTGGGTACCTGGTCCTGACCGTCCATAGGCCTGACATAAGCTGTAGGCTTTTGCTGGACCATGCTGTTTTTACAGTGAAGTCCTGGTGGGAAATTCTGAGTCGAAAGACCATTGTTCGCAGTTAACAAAGAAGTGGAAGGAAGTGGAGACCCCGGACCATGGCCTACAAACTCAAGCTCTGTGGGTGACTTCGAATGACTGTTTTCCTTGTAAGTGTGTTCTCCAGGGGCTGACTTCGCATGAGTGTGCCTCCTTGAATGAGAAGATGTTGCCATAGGATTTGCTTCCTCAGTTCCCCCACTTTTATGCTGCTCACTCTGGCAATTATAGAGATCTTCATACCTGCCCTGTGACTGGTCATGGGAAGAGCTGTGCTTTGTCCGACTCTGCTGACCACTGGATTGGCTTGGCTGGGCCCCACTGGAGTTGTGACCACCGCGTGACCAGTCTGTCCTCGACTTCCTGCTGCTCTGGTGGCTGTGTAGCAAAGTCGAATTAGATGACAATGAAGAAGGCGGAGGCATTGATGTTGATGAGTTGCCACTGATCTGATGAGATGGGATCATCCTGTTCCTCGGTTCTGGGAAAAAGTTCTGTTCATTTTTGTCAATGGGTGTCTGTGGGACAGAATTCTTTGGGATTCCTACAAGGTGGCTCTGGTTGGAGTGGTTGGTTAACAGATCCTTCATCTCATCATAATTTCCCAATGTGTTCTGGACACGGTTTGCAAGGGCGTCGCCTTTATTTGTCTAAAATATTTAAAAAAAAAAAAAAAGGACAAGAAAAGCGTGAGTAAATTCCTGATTTACAAGTTACTGCTCAGAATAGTTGTCTTAGAAGATGGCAAATGTTAGCAGTTTAATGGTGTCATGCTGACATTTAATTAAATTTCAATTACATTTTGCATATGTTATGTAAGAAAAACCTATCAATAACTGTGTTCAAAGAATCTCTTGAAACAGGCTTGCATCAGTAACACTTGTCTGCTGCTTCCCATTCTCTTAAATATGCTCTCAGAGAAGTGTTTAAATTGCATCAGTTATGGATGTTAGGCGCAAAATAAGCTGGGTTTATGTCAGAGATGTTGGGCTTTTACATTTCATATCGTGCAAAACATGAACGTACAATTACTGGCTACTGAGCATTTGAATTGCAATCACACAAGTTGATATAAGTATGTTATTGCTCTATCAGCCCCTTGACCCAAGTCATAAATAGAAGCTAGGTAGTCTGTAATAGCACCAAGCTCTTCACTCCAGTTTAATTTCAACTACTTTCCCACAGAAAGCACAGTTTGACCTGAAGTATCTACCATCTGAATCCAGAGAAGAAAAAGCTTCTACCAAATGCAATGACAGGTTCAAGTAAAAGATCCTTCAAAAATATTTCCTCATAGAACATAAACAGACATGATTGCCACATTCTTAAGCATTGGGATTCTTACGCTGTCTGAAGGCTGGTTGTATTTCTTAATCCTGTTTTTCTTTGATTTCCAGTAATTATTAAATAAATACTGACTCATCTTTGTTTCACTGCTGTTATACTTTTCCTTTTGAAGCATGAAGTTTCTTTTTCCTTTTCCCTTTCACTTGTAAAAACCTGGACAAATAAGCTGGAAGCTATAATTAATACACAGCTGATTTCCTCTCTCTTCCTGTTCTAACTCACCCCACAGAGATCCAAAACACCAGCCTTCCTACTGGCCTTTCTGTTCCACTGAAATGACCAGCAGAGAACTAAAACAACTTATTCCCCATGCTTATGGCTTTACAAGACTCAAAGGATAAAAACAAAGCCAAACTACAGTTCCTGTTCAAGCAGATGGTTCACTTTTACAGTCTGGAATTAAATGACAAAGTTATGTCATGATACAGCCAACTCCACTTCTGTTTGGAGGGGTTTTTTCACTCAATAAAACAAGGAGTGCCACAGTCCAATGGCACCTTAACACCAGCCCATAAAGATGGGGAAAATTAGCATTATGAGCTTGTGCTTGGTTAGAGAGTGTCACAGTCCTCGGTGAGGGATCCCACTATGCCCCTGATCCCATTTTCCTCAAGTGCTAAGGAGAAGTTTGAGTGATGAAAAAAATTCATGCATGGATTTCTCCTGAAATATCTACTTACATTACCCACTGCTGAACTAGTCAGAGGATGAGAAGAGTACTGAACATGCCATAAAAAATGTTAAAAAAAAAGAAGATAACAAATGCAAATTTCCTTTTGCTCATTCTCAAGGATTGTAACATATATTAGCACTGCACTGAGGCAGTGATTTAAAAATTAACTGTTCAATGTTGTTCCCGTCTCTCTACATTTTGCCAGTGCTCCTAACTGACACAGTTAATAATCCCAGTTGTGGGGAACCACGAATCACTTTTATTCACTAACTAAGTCCCTAGGTTGGTCATTTTAGTGGCAAAAATTATATTCTAGCTAAGCCAAGAATAAGCTCTTTGTATAAGAGCAGTCTCCTTCAACTGAGTTGCACAATGAGCTGTTTGGGCAGCAGCCAAAACCAGGCTCTCTCTGTTCAACCCCCAAATTTAAAACAAGGAGATTCCATTGTGCTTAAGGGCCCAGCAGGAATTATGATTCGAAGTCTAAACACTTACATACTTGTTCTGTTTCCTCCTTGCCCAAACACTTTAACTCCTTATGGGATAGAACATGGGAAATAACAGTATCGAAAAAAGCCTGACCACCAACCTTCACCTCTGTGGTTCAGCTGCACTTCCAGGGTGCATTTAGCCTACTTTTCAGAAAGCACAAGTTAAAAAAAAAAAAACGTACTGACAACATATCATCACTGTACCACTTCAGCATCCCAGCACACTAAATGGCTCATCTAGATCCTCACAGAGAAAATGTTTTAATTTGAAAGTAGATCTTTTCAATAATTTTTTGTTGGAGGTACCGAATTCTCTCAACTTACTTTCTTTTACGTGTCACATGATGATAAATATAACTTTGCTTGATATTAACTCTATTTTATGCCTAATGTTCACATCCTGAGGATAAAAGACATTGTATAAATGCTAGGTATTATTATTATTATTCATAGTCGTTTACGCTAATAAAAATATATTTACTGAAAACCATGGAGATTAAATTATTTTAAACATCCTTAGTGCATTTTAAGTACACTAAAGCTCATATCCAATGGTTATTGAAGTCAATGGAAGGATAATTACTCTTTTCAGTGGCCTTTGGACCAGACTGCAAAGCAAAAAAACCATTATGAATGGTAATTTGGCTTACACTTAAATAAAACTAGAGCGCACACACACCTAAGATCAGACTTGGGCATCACAATCTGAATGAGCTCAGGCATGTAGTGCACTATCTGCATTTAAGACATAATACATAACATTAATGGTTTTATTTCCATAACAAATTCAGGGCTCTCACATGAAGCACAGAATTCTTGACAAGCCTGGATACCAGCAAGAGAAACACAAAATCCAGTCATAATTTCTGCTTGCTCTTTGTTACTCCCAGACTGGGGACAATTTCTACCTTCATATTTTGGATAATTGGCTGATTTCTTAAAGAAAATCTCTGTACATCTTATTTTTTGAACAGCATGCTGAATCACAATTCTGTTGCTATCAAGGAAATGCAGCGTTTTGAGTATTCCAAGGCATAAATTATATGCCTGGTTTATGACTCATGGTTAGCAGCATTCCCCCTCATTCTAGGCTTCTGTTAATTTAGGAAATGCACATCTTCCTGCATTAGCTTTTAAAAGAAATAGAAGCAATCTGTAATAGAATCCTACTGGAAGACTAATTTGCTAGCTAGCTATTGCATTATAGTTTTACAAAGGAAAGAACTAATGCACTCAAACTTATAGGCCCCATTTACAAGTTTTTTGTGAAAATTTGTGTGAAACTTGAGGTTTCCTAATTCATTCACTTCCTTATGCCTCTTAGTTAAACTAACCTCCATGGATTAGAAGCTGAGATCTTTTTTTATGCTAAGCTTGAAAAGCATGGAGGGGCTTTACCTGAAAAAGATTAATGATTTAATGTTCACCAAAGGCTCTGCAATGGAAATGCTGCCCATTGGGTTCTCTTTCACAAGGTGAACTCTTCTGAGGCAAATCTTTTGAAAAGTAACAAAAATACTCCTACTGTTTTCTTTTAAAATGCTCATCTCTGAAACTCTTAGCTAATTCAAAACATTAAAAGATATCAACAATTCAGTAGTAAAATTACAGTTTCTCTCAGGAAAACTCCAACATTGCTTTTTCAAATGTCTGTTGCTGTTACACTGCAGGCTCTTCTCTGATCCCTTCTGCAAAATCAAGCATGATCAGGTTGCACCACGGTTTGAAGGCAGGACCTGCAACCCACTTGCATTAAAGAGCAACACAGCCCTTGCTGCCTGACCTTCCCAAAATAATGCTGGATGTCATCACTTTGTCAAAGGTGTTGTTTTCCCCCATGAGACAGTGGAGCGTCAAAAGGAGACATTTATCTTTTAACAAGCATGGAAAAATGTATTTTATACACCCACAGAAATAAGTATCTCTTTTCATGTAAGTGCACACATACATAAACTGCAAAGAATCAATGTAGAAACACGCATTTGTCCAAAACTATAATGAACACCTACGCTTTATCTGACAGAGGGAAAGAAAGAAGCTGTAACAGCTAGGCTAGAGCAGAGAAAGGATAGATGAAGGCAGATACTCCACACATCTCATGATACACAATAGCAGTAGGCTCCATGAGAAAATCTGAGCTCCTTTCTTTGTGTAACTTTTAATATTCCCAACCTTAGTGCAACTTAAAACAGCTGCCAGTTGTTCAGTCTTCAAAACTTCAAGAACAGCAGTGGTGGTATTCCCTACCCTAACAGTCCCTCCTCTGGATACTGCTGAAGCAAATGAGGAAGGAACGATAAACAAGTAAGGACACTAGGTCTGGGAATAAAAGAAAGAAAATGAGATGTTTCCAATTTCCTGGGACCTGCTATTCCCAACCTTCTCTGTGTCACTGTAGTCTCCATGTTAGCTCTCACCCCCAGATCTTTCAGAAGTGTACCAGCTGTACTGTGAGCTGATGCTCATTAGCAGAGCCAGCTCAGTGAGGATGTGGACCTTGTGCCCATCACAAGCCACAACACTTTGCTGGGCAGTATTTTATCTCACTCTGCTCCCACTGAGTGTGACCAGACTGCGACCAGAAGAGTCAAGTGCAGCTTCTAGTGTGTACAAGGCCTCGAGTCTCATGAACACAAAAACATCTGTTCATCTCAAAATAGAGAAGAAATTAAAAAAAAATATCCTGCACGTGCAGGATATTTGTTCTCACGTCAGGATCTCTTAATTTTGTTTTAGAATAAATGCAAACAAACCCCTGAATTTAGTTTTGCACTTACTTAAGAATACAAATCCTTACATATCCACTAAGAGTTAGATTCAGCTTTTATTAGTGCCGTGGAAACTATACTGTGGCTGGGTCTTAGCAATGCAGAACTTTAAAAGGAAATAGTGGTCTGTCACTTTATCCCTTTCTTCTTCATAGTGTAAAGTGTAGGCAAGACCAAGTTTTCCTATTCAGTTTTGCTTCTACCAGTTTTTTCAAATTTAGGACAAATTTAACCACTAACTATGTAACTATTTTTGCATGCAATTTCCTCTCAATTTTTATCTTTCACAATTTATAATTATAATGCTTTTTTATGGAGGTAATGTATTATATTTTGCTTAATCACACAAAGTTTACAAACTTCTCTGCCAAGTAGGTGAAAAGCAATTGTAAAAAAATTGCCCAGGAAGACCACCAGGATAGTTTTTTGCTTTTTAGTTCTTCAGTTTTTGAAAAAAAACAAAAACAAAACCAAAAAACCACATGCTCTGTGTAAACTTGGTGCAAATACATACACACTAAACAGATTTAAAATCAGATATTGTCATTCTTATTACACAACAGATATTGGTGGTGTATGACTTTAGTCCTTGACACAAAATTTTGTGGAGTTTTGCATACTGGTCTACCTCCAGAAATCCAAATAACCACTTCCATTAGCCTAGTGGAATTATCCATACAATATTTACAATAATATTGAGTAGCTACATGGACTAGTAATGTTCCATAGGATTAATTCAGCCTGGTATCAGTCACTTACCAAGTATTTGCCACAGGTAAGGAAGAAATCTTTACCCCTGAGAGGGATCCCTGCTCAAGCAGAGGGTCACCTGGGGTGCAGTCCAGCTGCACTTCAGGAAGAGACCAAATTGGGCCCATCCTGGTGGCAGTATTTGCAGGGTAAAGTAGTTGGCTGCTAATCAACAGAATAGACAAGATAGATGTCTTCACTTTAGCTCTGATATCTTGTTCTGTACTTTGGTTATCTTCTGCTTTTAAGTTTCAAAACCACCTTTTGAAATATTTGTCAAGATACCTTCACTCCCTTGAACATGAGCCAGGGGCTTTCCAGCTGGCAAGCTCATGCCAAGGAAGAAAGGCCTGTTGCTCCTCAGCCAGCCTGAACCAAAGTACAGCCTGGAGTTGAGTGCATCTGGCACACTTTTGTGGTCTATAATTATTAGACACCATTTGATAATAATGAAAATCTTTTCTCCTCCTTTTTGGGTGATTTTCAAAGAGCCCTCATCCTCCCTTACAGCTGCTAACAATGTAAAATGGAAAGATGAAGTGGTGGCCTTTCAATGGATGTCACTGATTGGGAGGAGAAAGAGATATGGAAATTTACATTCTGATGAATTCTTTAGGGAAAGTCTTACTGAAAATCAAAGCAGCAGAAATCATAAAGGGGGACATCCCTTGGTGATGAAAATCTCAGGCAGCAAAGCTCCTTGGAGAGAATAGGACTTGCAACAAAAGTCCCTTTCATACCCTTGTTATGCTCCCCAAAGATTCAGTCCCCCAAAAGACTTCTTTGCATGGTTATGATTGCACAAGAAAGATTATGGACTCATTATTTATAGAGAGGACATTGGTTTTAACAACTCAAGATACATTTTCTTCTTAAAAATAAAAGAACTTAGTGCTAGCTTTGTAGGTACAAACCCACTTGTAGAAATACCAACTGCACATATTCCTACTGCAGGACTTTGCTGTGTGTTTAGAGGAAGAAATCTTGAACTGGACTGTAACCAAAATTCCTGATTCTGCCAATGCAGCTTGGGCAGCACATTCAGTTTGCTCTGCTGCTGTATGCTGATTTGGATAACCACTGTATTCAAGAGTACAAGTACCAAGGCAGATGCAATATTTCCATTTCTTAGAGGTGATGAGAAGCTTTATTTATATTTGTATAAGACATTCTGAAAATGCAGAACATAGCAATGTAATTTACCTTGTAGGGTTCCCCGAAGAGGTTAAAACCTGAAGCAAAGAGATCTTCATCTTGCTGGACTTCCTGGTTTCTTCTCTCCCATTCCTTCCGCTTAAGTGCACTCCGGTCTTGCTCATAGTGACTGGAGAAAGATAAAAATGGCAACACATTATTTTCCCCATAATTTTGTTACACGTTCAATACTATCAGTAACAGCAACAAAACATCAGAAATAATGCAACTCCCGAGGACAATTCTGAAATAAACAGCCACTGAATAATCTTCCCAAATTTAAATATGGAATCATAAAACTACAGAAAATCAGGCAGCAGGACATGCCCAATGGAAAGTGTTTCAATGAAACAATGAAAATATTGTTTAGAAATTGACAGAGCATTATGCAAAAGAATAAAATACATTTTGACATCCTTGTACTAACAGTCTGTAAACACATGTGCACCTGCACACAAACGCACACATGCATGCCCACAAAGCATGTGCCTGTGCAGGGAAAGCAAACGTGAAGGCAAGGAAGCACAGCAACATCTACAAATCCATTACACTAAACATCCATCCCAAGGCTCCAGCGCAGCCTCGTGTGATTTAGATCACCTAATTCTGTCCCACTTCTTGTTAAAATTTATGTACTGCTTCATTGTAGATGTCAAGGAGGGGTTAAGAAGTGTTTTTGTAGCAGCAGGCTGCTGGAAGAGATTTTAGGATGGTTGATTCCAGTATCAGATAATTCTACACACAAACAAGGAAAAGGATGTAGCACCTCGGTGTAGCAATGGTGAGTGGCACTTATCTGTGTGTCAGTTTACTTTGTGCACCTGCCAGACCTAGATGACAGGCTGAGAGACCACATTCACTTCTCCCCTGAATAGCACTGAAGTACTTTGGTCTCTTGGCTCTGCAAACTACCTCCTGCTCCTCTGAGGGAAGAGATATAATTAAAACCCTGAAGGAGAGGGAAAAATAGCAAAGGAAAAAGGAAAGAAAAAGATGCATACTTCAACTTGCACTGACAACCTCTCATGTGACAAGCATTAAGGGACACTTCTGTGCTTTCAACCTGCATTTGATTTGTTATGAGGCTTTTGGCTCTGCTTTGTGTCAGTTAATTAGCTCCCGAATTCCAGATGACAATTTGAGTAGCAGATTCGGTGCATGCCCTGATGTTATCTGCAGTAAGCACTACCTCCCTGACAGATCCTGGCCATACATGCACTCATCCACACACAGCCTGTATGTACAGATGCTTACATACAAACACACATATTACAGCTGTAACAAAGAACAGTCAATTCTCCTATCTCTGGTGAGAATGAATTAAATCTCCATAGAGCTCCACTGCACTTGGAAGATAACCAAATATCTACAACTTTTGCCTTTTTAGCTCAGCATGATGTTGTATTGAAAGCTTCACACCGAGAGATATAATGAGGAATGAACTGCACAGTGATGAGGCTTTAACAGTGTATAAAGTCACTGATTTCTGAGTGAAACCACAATTACTAATTTGAAGCACCAGCTAATTAAAACCACAGCTATGTATTTAGCCTCTTGTTATACCTACTGCAGTTTATAATTATGAGGACCTCTTTATCTACTCAATTAAAGTTCTTATGATTCAGGCAGGTTGTGTTTGAACCTGCAAGCCCTGTGGAGAGCACAGGAAAGCATATGTCTGCTGCCTGATGACTCCATGTAGCCTTACACTATACGCTTGTTTTTGTACAGGCAAGGAAAGAATAAAAAATAAAAGACATGCCACAATGAGATTTCTAAATAAAAAATATGAATTAATAATTGGTTTAAGCAATTCAAGACCACTCAGACGTGGATTGAATAAGGCTTGATTATGGCTTGTAAACTGACTGCAAAGCCACCTACATAGGCTGAGCTGAATTATTTCCATCTACATTTTCCTTCTACAAATCAGAAGCCTGAAAAAATGCCATGTTTTATTTAATTTACTTGTTTATAACACCTCGTGATGTACTGACATCACTAACACCAAGAGCAAGCTCCAGAACACTTATAATCAATGCTGTATTTTTGCAGAAGGGATAGTACTGTTTGCTGGTTTCCTGAGGGAGATAGAAGAGAAATTGTTGTAAGGACAGTCACTTTACTATTCTCCACATGACCACACTGCTGATGTAACATGGTAAATCACAACGAACCTGTTAACTAAAAGGTGAAGGAGGGAACAAGTATCCCTTCCTTTCATACCCTAAATCAAGATTATAATCTACAAGTATGGGAGTAAGTGAATGCAAGCTGTTTCTCAAACCAGTACCCAAAGATGAGGCCAAGGCCAATTTCATCTCTCCCCATAGCTTTGCCAGAGTCAGGGGTGGGGTTAACCCAGAAATAATCCAGCCCAGGAGCAGTAGGAACACACTGCATTTATCCCTCTCATGGGGGATCTTTCCAGAGACTTCTTTGGCAGTTTGACCCATGGACTGTTCAGCAAGACCAGGTCATGGCTAAGTTATAAACCCAATCTCACACATCTAGTCTTAGCAAGATTTTATATCCTGCATAAGTAATCTCTGCTATGGGAGCAGTCCCATCCCAGGACTGCCAGCATTCACTTCAGAAAGAGTTATTCATGAAAGTTAGAGCTGTGTTTTACAGCTTCCCAATGGCCTCCTTGGCCTGGGTTTCCAGGGTGAAATCCTGGGCACATTCAAATCAAACTGAATCTGGCCACTGAACACAGAGATCATAGAGTACAGCACACAACACATCTCGCCCTTCACGTGAGGTTCTAGCATTTTGTTATCTAAAAGCCAGCTCAGGTCACAAGCATGCAAACTATTTAGGAAACCAAGTGAGGCATTATGCCATACCCTACCTGAGAAAAAGCAGCAAAGACCCTAAGACTACTAAGATTTGCTTTATGACACATTACAAACCCACTAATTCAAAAATTATGGAAACAGCATCAGCATAATTCAAAGTGGCATAATCACTTAAAAAGACATTAACTTAAGCTAACACAGTGTTCAGAATGTTAACATTAAAAGTTTGAAAATACAGTATTTTCCAACACAACATAGTGAAGTATTTCTCTTTTATTGTCTGTATGAAAGATTTCTATTTCAGGCACCCAAGAGGTGAGTGCAAAGGCGCACCTCAAGCCCTAGACCCCAACAATGTTTACAGACTACGAAACTGTGAGAATCCATGTTACAACACAAGCAAAACCCTAAGTAAACTGCTTTCTCTGCTTCAATCTCACTCTCAAATATTCTCTTATGAGAACAAAAAAAGATAATAAATTAAAGCTGCATTCTGCATTTCGAACTTTCCACTGGCAGAGTCACACAGCAGCCTCAAGCGTACAAAGTATCTCTGCAAAAGGAAGTGGTTGTTCATCCTGTCAGGTCCATTACTTGGTTTATTTCTCTGCAAATGTACTTTTGCTATGAGAATGCCTGACACGGCACTGATTGTGGCTACAGGAAGTCAAATATTGTAAGATCATACATAGATTAGGATAACAACTTATTTGGGTTCTGTGTAATTCAAAGAGGGATGCTGATTAGATCTTGCGGCTGCAGTGCACTGAGAATCCAATGGGATGCTCTCTAGAAATTCTTAATGTGGCCACAATGCAATCTCTGGGACTTATGTTTAATTTTCAGCTTAACTAATGTTCTGTGAAATACAGATATGTGATTAGTGGTGAAGGTGTCAGTGAAAACTATAGTCAGATACTGTGAGGAACACCAGAGTTCAGTCTGTCTCACTAGTATGAAAAATACTTCATGACTCCTCTAAAGCCAGCTGAGCAGGATATCACAATACAGACTTTTGTAAACATTTTTTTAAAAGAGATTTAGAAGAAAACAGCTGTAGACCACAATATTCACTATATCCAAGAGGAGAATTCCCTAGACACAACTGTTACCTGGCAATGCAGTTTTAGATACATGAGCTCTATTGTTTTGTTACCACTTATTAGATTAATAATTGAATTTGAATGGGGAGGTCTGTACATAAATCTGAGAAGATCAGGAATGGTGAGCAGTGAGAATAGTACAAGAGCACATGAGCCCACCAACCTACAGATTACCAGTCTGCTGGATATATCAGAAAGAACAGCAGCTACAACTGTATTGTTGTTTCAGTATGTTAACATTGGGGCTGGCTGCAAATGCATTTTGAGCAACAGCATTTGATATTTAATGCTTTGCAATCAGAGCAACACACATCCATTTGTCATTCTTCTCAGCTACGGGCACCCTAAGGGACAGTGGGGAGCTGATGCTCTGTGACAGACCAGGTGCTCAGCCTGTGTGAGCCTGCAGGGTGTCAGCGAGGACGGCGGAGCTGCACCTTCACCCCCACTGCAGCCCACGACGGCTGCAGGGACAATCCGGCCCAATCCCTGCAGAACAGAGTAGAGAAGGAGGTGGCTGAGGCAGAAGGAGGTTATATCAAGGTAAAAGATAACAGACATGCACATAGGTTTTGGACTGGAAGCTAAAAATGTGGATCTGGTGATAAGAGATGAAAAGTCAGATGAGAGCTGGCTACAAAAAGGAGAACTAGAAGGAGAATAAAATTTGGGGCACTGGAAAGTACAGTGCAGTCATCTGTGGTGAAAGCGAGAAGATGTGGTGCAAAAGATCTGGAGGAAAAAGAAAAAACCTTTTAGGACAGGCAGCAACAAAGTAAGAGGTTATAGGGAAGAGTTAAAGGAAAGCTGATGAAATGAGACCAACACCTAAAGGCTGAGCCCTAGCGTTTGGGGTTTATTTTCAAAGTTGTGCTGACTAAAGTCACAGAAGTCTCCCAAAGCGCGGAAGGCTAGGAAAGAGCCTGAAAGACTGAAGAAGGAGCAGAAGAAAGAAGTCAGACCAGACAAGTTTCAAGGAGCAGTCTCTGTGATATTAAGAAAAAGTAGAAGAGAGAAATATGATCAAACACCTCATGCTGCAGACAAATCATCAATGAGAACAGAATGCAGCTCTGTTGATTCAGTCAAAACAACAAGAGCCCAATAGGGAAAGAATCAATAAAAAAGCAGAAGCAGAGAGGCTTTATAGCAGTGACAGAATACATCCACGAGGATAAATGAATGACATTCAAAAAAGCCAGCATTTATCCACAAGTTAAGGAAGTAGCTGCTGTTCTCAATAACATGTCTCAATTCACAAAAATGCACGCTACGATCAAATCAAACATTGCCCTGTACTGGTTCCACCCCCCCTTAAAATATCGGATATGCCTAAATGATGAAAGACGTTCTCAAACTGAAATGTTTGTAATTTGTGGAAGCAAGAAATAAACACAAGCTTCTAAACTAAGACACAGTGGATATAAAATGATACGAAGTTGAGAACTGAAAGTCCTTTCCCAAGGTTGTTGCTTCATAGTTTTTTTTTTTGCCCACAAGCACTCAGGAAGTTGGAGAAGTAAACTCAGAAACTGGGCTTCCTTGAAAACCAACTCATACGCCTGCACAAGGTATTAAACATCCCAAATCAAAACCCACTCATGAGTATAGTAAACTTACATGAGAAATCCAACTCAAGTCAACGAGGATATCCCCCATACTTAAAATACATACTTGCTTTTCCACACCTGTGCAATTCTCCTTTAAAAAGTAAGGCAAAAAGCATTTCACCTGGCAATCAAACTAGGTGAAAGACTACTTCTAACAAATACATTACAATGGGAGTTCATCTCCACATAATTCCAGTGTTATCTCACCATAACTCCACTGATTTAATGTAAAAGCAGAGTACCACAGCACCGTGCAAAGGAAGAAAAACTGCCTTCCTTCATCTATGCAGATTCTCCCAGTATAAGCACTGGTATTTTAATGCATTTATCCCAAATGAAAAAAAATTAGAGAGAAAAAGAAAAAGCAGATTCAGGTCTTAAATTTCATTGCAGGTCATAAAATGTATTAAATAAATGAGAGGAATTTCAAAATCTGATATTTAAGCAGAAATATGGCCAACTTAACGTATCTTCTGTGCTGATCTGAAGTCTTTGTTTCACTAATGATAAACAATATAAGCACTACCACACTTAAAATAGCAAAATTCCTCTCCCTCTGTTTATCACCACTGAGCTTACATCTTTGTCCTGGTAATTTTCCTACTTGACAGGGACAAATCAAGCCATGATAGAATAGCTTTACAAGTTCTTAGTATCTTTCATATTTAATGTTTACTTTAATGTTGTCTTCCTTTTCACAGCATGAACAGTTACTGAGAGTATCTAGCACAGAACATATCTATCAGTGCACTTCAAGATAAATGATTTATTTTAAAATATAGAATATTCTGTCTTTGATGTTCAACAGTTCTGCAGAGAAACACTTGAGATGGTCACTGGTTATCTATCCACATGAGTTAAATCTCTTCACAATTTGCATTAAAAACAATGCCATTCCTGTAGCACATTTAATAGAGAACACAGAAGATTAAAGCCTCCAAAGAAAATAACGCCCAAGAGACCCCTGAGTGAATAATGGAAACGTAAGTTAAGGCTTTGGCTAGTATTTGTCATATTCCTCATTCTTTTTAGCTATTCCCACACATACCAAGTACCTAGAAAATGTTATTTTTACCTCAATTTTCTCCTGTTTTTAGTACGGTGCAGCCCCAAACCTTTCCTGAACGTGAATTTGGAAGGAACAATTCTGGGGGAATGGATGGCAGAGATAAGCTCCTGAATAGTAAGCATATAAAGAACAGATGAGGTTTCAAAGGGGAGCATTTATTGTTTCCTGTATCATAGCACATTGTCTTTCAATATGATTAGTTATCAGTCTGAGTTATCAAAAACTGGGATGAAATAAAGCGCTTTCGCAGTTATGCTTCATTGATGTCAGCTAGGGGAGCATGAAAATCTCCATGAAGTTGGGTAATTGATGTGTAAATCAGAGCTCAATCACTCTGTAATAGAAATGGTCCCACTGAAAGTATGGTTGTTGAACAGTATTGCAGAGGGGTGGGGAAGAAAAGAGAAACAGAGTCAAGACTTATTTATTAAAAAATATAATAACTGGCAATTTACACAATTTTCTCTTCAAGGGAGAAGTGCTGTCAAAGACATTTAAATGTAAGCTGCAGATCACTATATTTGGGTACCCTTATTTGGCAATAATTAACTGTTTCTGTTTTATTAAAATGCTTGGGGACACTGTTATGGATATTTAAAAAGCAAATTAAATGAACATGTTCATCCTTTGAAAGGCAACACGTGTAAATGACATCAGCAATTGTAATTTGCTTAACAATGTATGTTCAAGGTATGTTTTGGAGTCCTATTACAGTCATCTTGTCAGTTCGAATTTGCGGTATGAGAAACAACAGCAAAACTGAAAGAAAAAGAGGGGGGAAAAAGGAACCTAAAGAGAAAAATGGTTATAACCACATCTTCAGAAGGACATAAAAGACAGTCATTAGAACATCAGTCACATAAAATAGCTTTCCAACATGTGGTATTTCTAAGAGTAAACATCTGATTCATAAAGAAAAGAGCTAGTTAAGATAACATTATGGTGTTTTTTTTGTTGTAATTTTTTTCTTTAAATAAATGAATGCACATTAAGGTGTTGATATCAACTTTCCAGAAACACCTGGAATCCAGTATTCTAGTTATGACTTGCAATAAACCACTGATAAACTCTAACAAACTTACATAAATGTGAAATTAAAGAGCATTTTTGGCATCAAATGAATAACATTCGGGACACTGGGGCTGGATTAGGAAGCTTTATTAGATGGGTAATGTGCTGTGACTGTAAGGGGACTGATTACTACAAGGGGGTTGAATATGAAAGAAAATAGGAAACGTTAACTCCCAATTTCATTGCCTGAGTTTAAAAGAATATAACAGATTTCTAAATGTTTTTTGGTTTGGGGGTTTTGTTGGTGTTGCTGGGGGTTTTGGCGGGGTTTTGAGTATTTTTTAAATTTTGATCTGTCCCAGGACTTGACATTTCTACAAAATTCACTGAAGGCAATGGAGCCATTAAGCCTTTGGCAAAGCATGGGCTGTATTTCAGAGATATCTCCTAACAACTTCCTAGCTGCCATCGTACTTCACATGCCCATCAGCACCAGCACTCTGTGTATTAATTTACTACAGATGAATACAGTTGTGTTTAGTTTCAAGCTGTGCATTATTCTTCATACACATTAATAGCAAATGTGGCATAGTACTGTTACAGAGTATATTTTACATATATTACTCCCAAGACATAACACTGATTTGAATCAATAAAAATCTTGACAGTGCTTGTTACAGGCTGTTTTATCTGAACACCTCAAATAGTGAAACATTTCTTGAAAATGTTCATTTATTTTTGTGCATGTACCATTTTCAAAGATTAAAATGCATTTTAATATATAGAAACTCAAAATCTTTAACTTACCACTTAATATGTACAGATCGCATTCTTACACCTGAGCTGAAAACCATTTTGGAACTCTAGTTTTGTCTTTGTCTTTTCTCATAAATATATATTTTTTTTTAATACTGCCACTCAAAACTTCCTGGGGACCTGTAGGATGCTTCCATAAAACAGAGTCCACATGTTTGTATTTGCGTGAAACTTTGTCAATGATATCCAAGAGATGGCAGAATAGACAGAAATAAATCTAGTCTTTTAAGAGTCACAAAACAATCACTGATTAACACAACCTTTGGGTACAGATGAATCAGGAGAATCAGCTGCTTGGGTATTTTATCGCAGAAATGCTTCTGTGTGCTCCTACAGCTCTAATAAATGCATTCATTTACTAACAGGCACCTCTGCTCCCTTGAGCATTTTCACATGCTGTGCAGCTCTTTAACCACACGTTCTTAAACTTAACATGTGCTGAAGAATACCACCACAGGAAAATTAAGAATTCAGTAGGATGACTATTTCATTCGTCAATTTTAGACTGAGGGAGAAGTTCACGCAGGCCTTGGTGTGCAGTGCACACACACAGGCTGATTCAGGCTCCAGTGCGCAAAAAATAGTGCTGTAAGCCTAACATAATTTAATTGCTTGTTATTTAGGACATTGTCTGGTTGAAGAAATTATCTTTTACATAAATTATTCTTCTCTCAGTTGAAACCCTATATAATTGCCTCCATGTGTTTTAGTAGGACCAGAGGAAAGGACACAGATGATCAAATAAAGGCAAGGTGCTCTCAATTTAAATTCAAGTCCACCTGCATCCCCTTTTCAATGCTGTTGTGAAATACATTGCTCATCTTGGGCACTACCAAATTGCAAGAGATGCAGCTTTGTAAGACCTAGTGCTCATCAGGATGGAAAGAACTTAGAACATTCCAAACTCCGAATTTTCAGCCTTCTTCCACCAGACCTTAAAAAACCTCACAGAAACAAGGTGCCTGTTACACACAACTTACAAGAGAATAATATTATTTTGTGCTTATTTTTCCTAACTATATTCAGAGTCAGCAGGTCAATGGATTATCATCATCCTTGGCTTCTAGCGAGGAAGATAATCTATAACAAATACTGTTCATGCCTTTAGCAAACATCTAATGTTTATTCCTCATTTATAAACACAGTAGAAAGTATGACAAAATAATTTAACCAAACCAGCACAAAGTTCATCAGCATTGCTGAGGTTTACATCCTCTCTAAGGGCATAGTTCAACTTCAACTGATGCTACTGGCAATTTTCCCAGTGAATCCAATGAGGGCTGGATGGGACCAAGCAATTTAATAATGGCAAAAAAGCCAGGTCTCAAAACACAGCCAGCTCCGAGCCACAGCCACTTCTCGGTATAAACTAGATTTTCTGTTATATTCCTCATGCTAAACAGAGATTTTTTAATCCACTGTCAAGAGTTTAAAGGCTCCTAAGTACAAATCAGCACATGCCAGAGCTACAGAACTCCTTACTTACATAGGTACTGACTATAGGTACTTACATAGGTCATTACTTACAATAGGTACTGACTGCTGAGATTTCCTCGTTGACAAAGGTAAATAAACAAAATTTAAGAATTTCTTAAAAAAAAACCCCAACAAATAAAGAAAACACATGAGATACCAAATAAGTTTCCTAATCTACCCCACAAGCCATTATCACCTTGAACTAAAGAGCAGTTATACACATATATACATATTTATTTCATTTTAGTGGTGTCATAGAGTGTACACATGAAACCTCAACCAAGTGACTGGGGAATAATCAAATTTGCCTCTATATCACAACAAGTACTGACACACACACACACACACCAGGCAGCAGATCACAGACCCTGTTACAGAGAAAAAGTAAAGCAAATGTAACATGCTCCCTGAAAAAACCAACACCCTTCAATTTAACTCGACAAGGGAATGCTGTGCAATTAGAGATATGGCATGTAGGTGTTACACAAGTTTGAAATATGCTCTGGGAGTTGAAAGCTAAAAATGAGCACTTAATATTGTAAAATACTTCTTTAGACGGAGTAAAATCGTAACAAAAATGTTATTTAGACTGGCTAAAACTACAGCCTCATGTCTGAACTGGAATTTTTAAGGTGGGTGTGATGCAAATGATTATCCCAGTACTGCAGCTCCCCAGAGCCAAACAGAAACTATATCCATTTCCCCCATTATGTTTTGAATGTGTTTGAAAGCTCACATCTATAAATGACTTCGTGAATGACTGAAATATCACAATGAAGAAAACAAGGCCACTTAAGGCCAGACTCCCAGAAGGAGGTCAGACCAAAGCTCTGTTTAACCCATCCTGCCTCTGACAACAGGCAGCAGGCCCGGTAATGCCCCTTGGAACAGGGCAAAGCACCCCCCAACATACTGCCATGGCCCTGAGAAAATCTGAGCACATGAAGCTGTGTGTTAAGTACAAAGGACCTGGTATATTTATATTTAGCACCTCTAGAAGACTTTTCTCCAAAGAATGCTCTCAAACAGAATATGCTGTGACAAGGAGTTGCACAACTCACCTGAAAATTACTGCCTTAACTCGAAGGAGGCTTACTGCTCACACCAGGTCAGAAAACGTCACTGATTAAAAAAGATTCTATTGTACTGAACACATGAGAAGAGAATTCACAGGTATTTTTGGGGGGCACCACAGGTAAACAGAGAGGAAGCTCCTGTGCTCTTTAGTCTCTGGAGAATCTCAGGTGCACATTCCACAGCACTAACAATACCCTGCACTTTTAAGACCAGACACACAGGTTACTGCATCCTAAATAACAGTTATTTGCACTCCAAAAACCTGTTTCTGTCCCTTCTGCTGTCAATCAGCAAATGAGTATCACTTATTTTCACAACATGAACACAATGTGATACTTAACAAAAGTGCACCCTTTTTTAATTCCCTACCATCAACCATTTGTCTAATAGAAATATTATACTATGTAACGTGCACAGATTAAAATGCAATGTAAGTTGAATCATATTCATTGGAGGCTGGCCAACTCCAGCACATTTCACTATTTAATAATAAAATAGTCTAGTGTAAAAATATGTAAACTAGCTTCCATCCTGCTTTAATATTCACTTAACATGAGAAGAAAGGGAATGCAATTTTGTTTAAATATTAAACATTACATTTCTTCTTTTGATTATTAAAGTATTATTAAAGTTAAATGAAACTGTGTTTGCAGCCTCCTTCCTCTGAAGTCTTACAGGTCACTGTTACCACTAATATTTTGTCCCTCTAGCTGGCTTCTTTGGGGATCTTAAAGCACTTTAGGAATCAGATCAAGCCATGCCCAATTACACCTCTGGGATGGAGCAACTACTGTCAAGCAAAACAACTGAGGGAATGAAAGTTTAAGCGAGGTGATGACAGTCATTCAAGAAGAGATGGCTAAGCAAAGAAAACTGAGGAGTCCCAGCTCTCAGACATTAAACTTTACCCTAAGACCAGCTGTAACTTGCAACCATTCATCCACCTCTGAGCTCTGAGATGACAGCCACCAAGTTGAAATTTAAGACTATCTAACACCACCACATAGCAAGGAGGAATTATCTTTATGTGCCTTTCCAGAACACTGGGTCATACACTGTGAGACAAGTTTTCTCCTGCTGAATGTCACTGGGAGAGGTCAGAAAGGATGTTCTTATTACATTTGCTGGAAGGATGGAGTATATCAAATGATTTAATTTTGTGTAGTGCCCCACTTACTTTGACAAACTGATACTGCACAGGGCATAATGTCATTAGGTGATTAAAGTACAAGAGCACTCAGCTTCCTACCTCCTTTCATAACAAGGGCCTGCGAGAGCTACTACAGCAGGCTCAGGACCAAGAAAAGTTGTGGTTGTGGAGGCAATACAGGACCACAGAACACCAAACTCCTCCTCTCAGCACCAGAAATAAGCTTCATAGTCCTCTTAAGAGATCCCACCTCCCGCTTGGGCTCTTGCAGCATTTTCAGCCCTGGCAGGAGCCCAAACCCACATGTGACCTTCAAGCATCCTGTGCCCGGCCCTCTGATCCCAGCAGCAAAAGGACTCCGAGTTCAGCTGTAGTGACAGCAAAGTGACATGATACAATCATAAGGATATGATGTATTTCAATTTTCAGCTGGTATTGCCTTTGAAAATAACAAATGTTGAGTTCTCATTATGCCAAATGTATTAAAATCTCAGAACCTACGGTAGGAGATGTGTGTTTTGTCACAAACACCCTTTAAATTTATGTTTTCTTTCATACAAATATCTAATGGGGTTTGAATAAAATAAAATCTACACATTGCCATGTGGAAATTAATTTTAAAGAACTGTTTATCAATTTAATTTCACTGATAGTAACAGACAGATTTATGAGGCAATTAACTAAATATTTGTTTTTTTCACATTTCAATTCATTATAGTAAACTAACAATTTTCCACTTGAAAGTCTTGCATTGCTACACTGAAAGCCTAAAAAAAAGTGTGTATTTCTGTCGGTCTAGGAAGGATTCTCTCATTTTCACAATGTGGATTATCCTCCTCACATTAACTTAACATACTCTATATGTATGTATACATACATACTGTATATGTAATTCAACCCCCCTCATTTCTACATTACCACAGAACCTGTCATTCTTTAAATGCCAGTTTCAAGCAACCAGACATAAATAAAGAATAATTACAGCTCTAAAGCCAGTGTAACATCTGCTCAAGAAAACAGTCCTACAGAGTGGATTTTATAGCCTCATAACACCCACCTATGGTTCAGACAATCCTGGGAGACAAAACCAAGGGCCCTGACAGATCCAGCCTGACCCTGAGCCACGATGCCAACATCAGACCATGAGCCCTGACAGAGCCGAGGGAAGGAGCAGAACGAACTGAGCCTAACGTGAAGTCAAACACCAGCTAGAAAGTTCACCCCTTCCTCTAAGGGGTATGTATTGCCACATTTCACAGCTACCTGTGCTTATTCTAATGATTTCAACATCTGAATTTCAGCTTCGAGGTGGTCATCTGGCCACGGCTGTGTGGATCTCTTCACCACTGCTGGCCAGATATTAAACACATTAAGGAGCAGTCATAAAAGAGAACTACAGCTTTATGTTCTTTTAACTGGTACTGTACCAAATTACTATCAGGAGGAATATACTCTATAAATATAAAAGCATCTGCTCATATGGCTCCTTGGATTCTTTTCTCCTTTGTGTCAGTGTTTCACTACCTGAACAGAAATAGTCTTGGTCTCTCCATATCTCAGTTGCCCTTATGGAGAGCAGGATATATCAATTCTTCCTGATCTCGTGGGTTTCTGTCAGGTCAGCTCATCAAGGATAAACCCTCTTGAGGAAACTGTACCAACTGCATTCCTCAATTCCTCACAAATTCTGATTAAGTATTTCCCTGAATAAAACATAGCTTACTTTTTAAAAATCATCCCGTTAATTCACTGGATTACAATACAATCACATCAGAGTATTAGTCTAAATAGGATTTTGTAGTCAGATCTGATCTAGAAGATTTAACATTTTACAGGCCTCCATCTCATAATGCTGACAGAAATCATCAGGCAAAGGGAGGAATCGGGACTGCATGCCACGCCAAATGACGGAAACCAAACCTGGAAGCTGTCAGATAAATCCCCCATTTTTTTCCATTGTTAATATTTACAAATTTGGCAATAAAAGCTCTCCTGACAGCTACTAGTTCAAAACAATATGCAAACACTAGTTAAGCAGTCAATTGCCATTAGCAACATGCATTGAGATACTGAGGCAGGGAGAAATTAAAGGGCTGGTTCACAGCCACAGGATGCGTCAGAGGCAGCAGCAGGACTGGAACCACTTCCCATCGCCCATGTCTTAGTCCTGGTACCTACAGCTCCATTAACCTCCCTTTTCAATGGTAAGGAGTTGCTATTACAGCATCTCTATTTGCAATACCTACCAGAAAACACAGCCCCCGCCTTTTCATGTTGCAAGGGTTTAAACATAAACTGAATGTTACCATAAATACTCTATTTATAGTGGGTTTCACTTTTTAGTTGCATTATCACCACCAGCAAAGTAACACTTCAATTTTAGCACTCAGGAGGCTAATAAATATCAAATTAATGAAATACTAATAAATGCAAAAGTACTCCGAGTGGCTAGTAGAGAGGCATTAATTCTTGATAAACGGTCCATACATTATTATTATTTGTCAAGTTTTTAAGCACTGCTTAGTACATCATCAATCTACCAGGTTAAAACAGATTAAATAAATATAAGCACAGTATTTGAGCATTGCTAAAAATACAGACAACAAATTGGTAATGCTCTTTATCTTTTTCACTTAAAAAAAAGAAAATCAATCAGTCAAAAATACTAAAAAGGAAAAAATCAGTAAATCAGTGATCTGAGTACAGGGCATTTTCTGGAGACTAATGATGGGCTGGGATAGATGGCCCTCACTTCTACTTTAGGTTATCAACTCCTCCCACACAATCATTAATTCCCTGGGAAATGCCGTTTGCTTCAATAACTTTTGCTTAAATAGATCACCAGCAAGAGGAAAGAAGTCATGCCACTAGAAATGAACTACTGTAGAGCCTCTGAGCTGCACCTGCCATAATGTGCACATAAAGATTGTACAGGTGACTAGCAAAGGCCATTTTAATTGTATTTCCGACTCCTCCTTGTTACCCTTAGCATGATAATAAAAGCAGCCCGAGGACAGATTTGTGATGTTCACTAGAAGTTTGCTGAGAATGTCTGGAAATGTTCTTTAAGATGCTTTCATTGAGCTCTCATCCATTAAAAGGTGCAGGATATTGAGTCTTAATTAAGAGCTTTTTTCTAACAGTGGCTATTTCTGATAGATAAAATAGCATTAGGACCCTTAACTGGAAGGGAGGGGAAAGATAGGAGAGAAAGAGAAAAGAAGGTTTCAACCCCTTCTTAAATAGCAAAACAACTCCTAAAAGAGCATATGACCAACTCCTTAATCTGTTTGCAAGACACGTTTAATACCAGGATGCTGTGGAGAGGCCCTGCATCACTCAAGTTTCATTATCATTACAAAATATAGCAGAATGCCTTACTCACAAGTTTATTATCATAAATAATTAAAACAAAACTATCCTTATGGTACAAAATAAACGAACAAAGTACATTATAAGGTGCATTTGTTCTGTGTTTTATAGCTGTTTCCTGGCTCCCTACATCAGAAAATTCTCGAATTTGCAATCACTCTCCTGCTCATTAGTCCAAATCAGGAAAATTTTACTGCAGCTGGCTCAAATGACTTGTTCTGTCAAAAGCAGGACCGTAAGTGCTCTTTACTAGTTGCATATGCAACATACATTTTTTGTGATAAATCAGAGAGTATGATATGCAAAATGTTAGAAGAAAATCAAAGCATAGGATTGATTGCTGAGAAAAAGAACGAAAAGAGAAAAAAATTCAGCCTCTAAAACTGACTTGTCTGATTTCTAATTACAAAAACGTGCTAAGGTACCGATGAAATTATTAAATCTCTGCAATACTCATGCTAACAGTTTGTTCTCATAAGCTTGAAAGTGTTGGGCACACTCGTGGTCTTTGAAGTTTTGCTTTGTTCCTTTGACTTATTTTATGCAGGTCAAAGATCACCATCGCTGCACATATCTGTCACTGAAGGATAATAACACTACAACTCAGTTTGGAATCAGGCTAGGCTGGCATGTTAAACCAGCAACAGACACATCAATCTTGCTGCTCCTGAAGACTGCGAGTTCAGCACCAGGAGGGTTCAACTCACAACTAATGATAGTTACTGGTTTCTGCATCTTGATGCACCAGGTTAGGTCTCTCTTCTTTTGAGCAGTCTGTCCTCACGGACAAGCAAAACATGCCAGGAAAGCAAATTATCCCACTAATCCAGCAAACACTGACAGAATCCTACTGGAGAGCAGCAGGATTGCAGGGAAGCATGCAGAGACCTATGGCAGCAAAAAAGAGCTTTCCAGGGAAGACTAAGAAAACAGAACAGTCATCAGCAGTTGGGTAATAATCATAATTTGTGAGAACTGGAAATAGTATTATTATTTGTGCAGTAGCATACGACATGAAATACTGGAGCTTCCCTGCTGTCTGCCAAGTAACTGATCAGCACCAACCAACAGGCAGGGCGGAATATAATCCCCCACTCATCAACTGGAAGTAAATTTTCTTATCTATTACTCGACCATGATAAAGAGTAGAATAGTTTTTATTTTTACTTAAGAAACCAGCATGCAATATGAATACCTAATGCATTTACCTGCCAGTCCTTTGCATACAGCAAGTCCAATTAAACAAATCCAAGGGGATTTGGGACCTGATGAAACTCCAGTCTCTGTTTTACACTTATAAATAAATGAGATCAATGCATGCCTGTAACAAAAAGGAGCCATAACCTTGCCCCAAAATGAAACTCACCTAGAATGCCAAACAAAGGAATTTTATACATTAAGACAATGGCACTTCTCAGTGCCAAATGCAAGGCGAGCAGAGGTGATCTTTATGTTCAGTGTTCATACCTCCACACGTCAACACAAGGCTTAGTGTAAAACACCAAAGAGGATGTCTTTGCTGAGGGTTTTTTTGGTTCAACTGATATTTCTAAGCAGGTATATATGTGAAGATGTGTTTACATTGCACCAGTTCCTTGAGAGCACTCCCCTTACACTTCACATTTCCCACCACAAGGGCTACCAAAGGGGGAAATTTAGAAGAAATACGTCACGTAAAGATCATACATGCAAGTGCTTGAGGAACCCAGGAGGCAAGCAGAGATCTTTTGTATTGGAACTAGTGCAACATTTTAAAGCAAGGAAAAAGAGGCTCAAAGATTAAGCAATGAGTGTAATGGGCTACAACTTTCTCATACAACATAGGAATTGAAATGGCAAAACTAGCAAGAATATGTTTGTTTCCAGTTCCATTGGGTCATCATCTCCTCCAGATGCCTAAAGGCAAGTACCACGTTCCAGTGTGCAGTTTCTATTCTTTTTATCCCAAGCACAGCTGAACAGTTTGTGGATCAACTATCCCTCTCTGTGCATCAGAACCAAATCCCTCAAAAACGACATGGGAGCTCTCTGCTGACCTCAGCAAACACTCAATCAGGCCCTACTGCAGTAGAAGGATGGCTTAATTTTGCAAAGAGGCAGTGGTTACTAAAATCACATCAAAATACATACTGTAACATAGAAGAATAAATGATTTTTAATCAAACACACCCAGATATCTATTACCTTCTTTACACAGGTATTTCCACTGAATCATTATTGAGAAGGGAGGTGAGGGGAATCTCTTCACCCTCAAAACTCCCATGTACTACTATTCCCTTGGGAAATTCTGCTCAGAGAAGTACTCTAGGGATCCAACTACAGCTGTGTAACAAAAGAGAAATAGCTAGTATACCTCCCTATTTACAGTAAAAAAATTTTGCAGAACTAGTAAGGTAGAAAAATATTATTAATACATGTAGGATTTTTTTTTTAATGGGAAAGTCTGAACAGAGCCATCACCAGCTACTCTGTAACCACAGCACGGTAACAGCTAAAAATTGTTACTGATGCTGCAGAAACTAAAAAAAAAAAAAAAAAAA